>CM061550.1:6540835-7044569 GCA_030864225.1 Capsicum baccatum var. pendulum
TTCTGCTTAAATTTTACAACTGTTTTGAGTTTTGTCCTCTTTCATGTTGAATGAGTCATTGTAGACTTTTCATCTCTTCTTGTAGACTTGCATGCTAACTTTTAATCGATAATTCGCAGGTGTAAATCTATCCTTCAGGTTGGCTACAACTGTACAGCATGGATTGAAAAGAACAAATGAAAAGCACGAAAGAACTGCAAGACATCTGGTATTACCCCAAAGAACTATATTGTATATGAGTGTCATTTCTGTTCACATCGGAATGTAAAGAGAGGAACCCCAAGAGGCTATATGAATGACCTATATCCTGCCAAACCAAAAACTTAAAGAATTGACCCTATTATATCAGCAACCCGAAAGTTTGAACAGTTGGATACATGTATCGATAAGGCAAGAGTTGATCCTACTGAATCAGCCGATGAAATAGGCATAACATGACTATGAACACATGAAGCAGTCAGTTGGATTAGATATTTTTACATATGCAGTAAATAGAATTAGTTAGCCACGTGTAAAAGTTAGTTACAAATATTTTTTAGATGACGGTTGTAGATATTTTGTAGATGACTCAGAGTAGTAAAAATGTACTATCATAAGGACAAAAGCAGTTATCAATTCATTTTTCTTCCTTCATCAATCAATAAGATCTCTTCTATTCTTCCTGGTTCTTCTTAGCTCAAGCTCAACATCAATGGTCATCAATGGCAGTTGAGCTTCTAATATACAAATTCTATCATGGTATCAAAGCCCTTGACCAAATTTGTGGCTTCAGTTTAATTGATCTTATAGGGATATTCGACAGACGATCATTGTAGTTGCTTAATCAACACAGCAATGGATGCCTCTAAATTGATCCTACTCATCCACTTTTTCTTCATCCTTCTGATACAGTTGGAGGTTCAATTATACCGATTCAGTTTTCAGGATCTGAGAACTATTTTACCTGGAGCAGGTCTATGCGTATCCAATTGCTTGGTAAGAATAAGCTGGGGATCGTTGATGGAACCTGGAAAAGGGGGATTTTTCTACGGATTTAGCTCATCGGTGGGACAAATGTGATGTAGTACTTATTGGTTTAATCTGAGGCTCAGTATCTTCGGAATTACACACTGGCATTCTTTATACTCCAAGTGCAAAGATTATCTGGGATGATTTACAAGAGAGGTTAGATAAAGTCAATACATCTAGAGTTTATCAGCTGCATCGCGAGATAGCAACTCTAGTTCAAGGATCTGATAGTATCTCTATTTATTTCTCCAAATTGAGGAATCTCTGGGCAGAATTCGACAACATGATATCTCCTCCTTGTGATTGTGCGAAATCTAAAGGTTTTTTGCGACACATAGAAGGGTTAAAGGTGTTGCAGTTCCTTATGGGACTCAATGAGAGTTATGATCAAGCTCGCAGACAAATATTAATGACTAGTCCTACTCCTAACATTAACAAAGCTTACTTTATGTTAATTGAGATGGAAAGGCAAAGATCGATTGCCACTTCCTCCATTTCTGGAGCTATGATGGCTGGGAAAGGCAACTCTTATCATAAGCCACAGAAAAACTGGCAATTACAGTGTGATTTCTACAAGCTTAAAGGTCATACAACGGATAATTTCTATATCTTAGTTGGATATCCACCTGGCTACAAAGGGAAGAAGAAGGAAGGAATTCCCGGTGGTCCAATTGCACATCATGCAGCTGCTAATCCTATTACTGCACTGATATACAGAGGTACCATAGCTCATAATGCTCCTTCTGATGACTCTAATTCACATGTGAATGTAGGATATTTTCAAGCTGGATGTTCTACTAGTTGCTCAGCTGTAACACGAAATTTTCCTCGGGCACCCCATCTCACTGAGGATCAACATGACAAAATAATAATGATGCTTGACAAAGATGGTTCACAACATGGAGTTGCAAACATAGCAGGTATTGATTTTCATACTTTGTCCACTGTAGAGAAAGTACGATGGATCATTGATAGAGGTGCAACCAATCACATGTCTGCTAACTTAGGTACCATGAGTGCTATAGATAAAGTACCTACACTATCTAATCAAAGATTTTATTTACCAAATGGTGGGATAATACTGGTCACACACAGGAAAGTACAAAACTGGAGACATAGGGGTGATCAAGAATGTGTTGTACATACCTGAGTTCAAGTATAATCTTCTATCAGTCTCCAAGATAACAAGGGAACTTAGTTGTTTTATTTCTTTCTATCCTGGTTTCTGCTTATTCCAGGACCTCATTACCAGGATGTTGAAGGGGATTGGTAAAGAAACTGATGGATTATTCTTACTGACCGTCCACACATCTATAGACAATAATATTCTTGTTGTTTTAGATGTTACAACACATATTGCAACAAAGAAGAATGAAGATATTTCCCTGTGGCATAGAAGACTGGCTCATCCCTCTAGCATTTCTCTAAGGTTACTTTTTGGTTATAATGTAGATGTTTGTAAATCAGTCTTATGTAACTATGAAGTCTGCCCTTTTACTAAACATACTAGAAAGTCTTTTCCTCTTAGCACTAGTACCTCTCTTAAGTGTTTTGATTTATTTCATCTTGATGTTTGGGGACCATATCATACTAACACTTTTGATGGGAATAAATTCTTCTTGACTATCGTAGATGATTATTCCCATATCACTTGGATTTTTTGCTCAAGTTTAAGAGTGATGTGCTATCTGTATTAAGAACATTTCTTAAAATGATACACACACAATTTAATGCAATAGTAAAAGTGATTAGGACATATAATGGAGGAGAATTCACTAGCAATCATATAAAAGATCTTTTTAAGGATCTTGGTATTATTCATTAGAGAAAGTGTGCTTACACCCCTCAAAAATAATGGTGTAGCTGAGAGGAAACATAGGAACTTACTTGAGGTGGCAAGAGCATTGCGATTTCAGGGTCATATACCTTTGAAATTCTGGGGTCATTATATATGTGTTGTTTCTTATGTAATTAACAGGCTTCCCTCAGTAGTTCTTGGAGGCAAATCTCCTTATGAGCTATTTTTGGGAAACCTCCTTCTCTTGTTCATATGCGAGTCATTGGTTGTTTGTGTTAGACAAGTGTTTTGCCCCAATTGGATAAGTTAGCTTCCAGAGCCGTTCCTTCAATTTTTATGGGCTATTCCACAGTAACTAAAGGCTACATTCTGTTTGACCTTGCCTAGGAGAGGTTTTTTGTTAATGGAGATGTTATTTTCAAACAATATTTTTTTCCCTTCAAGACCTCTATTATTCCATCTACCCAGCATAATCAGTTTCCTTGGTTTTTTGATAATGACATATTTGTTGATCCTCCTCTTGATCCTTCTTCTACACCATTCACCTCTACTCTGCCAACTTTTACTGAGGCAGTTTCACCTGCTTTACCTATTGTTCCTGAGGTTTTTTCATGAGATTCTACTCCACCTCCTGCTCCTATTCCTCTTAGGAGGTCAACTAGAATATCCAAGCAACCACTTTGGCATGTTGATACTTCACCTTCTGCTACTATTGATCTTAGGAGGTCAACGAGAGTATTCAAGCAACCTCTTTGCCATGTTGATTATGTTACCAAAAAGCAGGCTGCTCATGTTCTTTATCCTATTAATGCTTATTTGTCATATACACACCTTTCTCCTAGTTATCAAACTTTTCTTAGTTCTCTATCCCATGTTGTTGAACCCACTTCTTATCATGAGGCTATACAAGATTGTAGGTGGATTTATGCCATAAATATTGAGTTGCAGGCTCTTCAGGACAATCACACCTGGTATCTAGTCCCTTTACCAGATGATAAAACTTCTATTGGTTGTCGTTGGATTTACAAAGTCAAACTTAAAGCTACAGGGAAAATTAAGAGGTTCAAGGCTCGACTTGTCATCAAGGGATATAATCAATAAGAGGGCCTTGACTACAGTAAAACCTTTTCTCCTATGGTTAAGATTTCTACTGTAAGGGTTTTCTTTTCTTTAGTTGCTTAGTATAATTGGCACATTCATCAGCTTGATGTTTACAATGCTTTTCTTCAAGGTGATTTGCATGATGAGGTTTAGATGCAACTTCCTCAGGTCTTACCAAGTAAGAGGGAGTCTGATTTAGTTTGTAGACTTACTAAGTCCCTTTATAGGTTAAAATAGGCTAGTAGACAATGAAACTTGAAACTTTCTGAGGCATTGATCACTTTAGGATTTATTTAAAGTGGTTTGGACCATTCTCTATTCATCAATAAACAAGGAACTGATATAGCCATTATCTTGATCAATGTGGATGACATGTCTACCTTGGTCTTATTGAAACCATAAAATCCTTGTTACAAAAGGCCTTCAAGGTAAAAGATCTAAGAGCATTAAAATATTTCCTTAGGATGGAGTTCAGCAGATCTGCTAAGGGTATGGTGAATTAGAGGATATATGCACTTGAGATCATCTCAGATCTGGGAATTGGCTCAGCTAAACCAGCTATGACACCTCTTGAAGTCAATGCAAAGTTGACAACACAAGAACTTGATGTGTTAACACAAACGACAGATGATGAAACATTGGAAAACAAGACACAATATCAAAGATTGGTTGGTAAGATGTTGTATTTAATACTAACTAGGCCAGACATAACTTACTCAGTATAGACTCTTAGCCAATTCCTACAACAGCCTAAGAGATCACACTGGGATACAACAGTTAAAGTCATGAAGTATGTGAAGAGAGAACCAGCCTTAGGAATCTTGTTAAGCAGTGAAACCTCAACTACATTGTCAGTCTTTTGTGATGCAGATTGGGCTTCCTGTCCAAATACCCAACGATCAGTATCAGGTTTTATTGTAAATCATGGAAACTCACTAGTTTCTTGAAAATCTAAGAAGAAAAATGTGGTGTCCAGAAGTTCAGTAGAAGCTGAGTACAGAAGTATGGCAAATGCAGTCTCAGAAGTTATATGGATAATAGCTTTATTAAAAGAATTGAATAATGAGGTTGCTACAACTGTGGTTGTATATAGTGATAGAAAAGTTGCATTACAAATAGCAGCTGTCACACCCTTTTTTTAACCAAAAAGATTAATTTGAAGTTTTGAAAGAGTTTTTATTATTAAAGTGACAAAAAGATGAAAATTGTTTTGAAAGAGGATTATTTACATTTTTTATTCAGAGTCGCCACTTGAAATAAATTGGGTGTGCCAAGTCACCATTGGAAAATCGTTTTCAAAACCATTTGACTCTTTGAACTAGTTTGCAAACAGAGATTCCGACAAAGGAGTTTTGTTGACCGAGGGGAAGGTGTTAGGCACCCCTCAATCCCGTGGTTCGACCACGGTCACTTGGTGGAGCGTATCGGCTAATTTTGACACTACGAATGTACAAACAACACAAAACACGTAAAACAATCAAACAAATAAACAAAATAAAAATGAATAAAAAGTACAGTGTCCAGTCCAACTTATACATTCCAAAATAGAAAAATGCAAAAAATAAATCCTATCTAACCAACACTAATACTAACTACGCTCCCATGCTTTAACCGACTCCTTGGGCCTTCCTTACGAACGTCTTTCCGACAACATAGTACGTCGGGGTATTCCACGGTAAACAAACACAAATACCTCGGGGCATTCCCCGGCCAAATGATACATTTTGATCCAAAACCATAAAACCAAGCCCTCCAACACACATTTTAACATTCAAACATACCACAAAACACTTATTCCTAAATTTTGCCTACCCGAACCTATATTTGCCTATCCAGTTCATTGAGATTTACGTTCAACATCACAATTAATCAAAATTTATTCAAATCTAACCTTTCGTCAATTTTTAATTCCAATCCCCAACTTCCCTTTTACCAATCCATTAAAACATGATCAAATTCTTTCCTCAAACCTTCAAAGCCGAATCACCAAACGTCATGATCATAACATTAACATCAACAAAAGGGAAACAAAGAATAGTCACATCACACATAATCACAACCAAATCTACAAATCAAAATAAGTAAAAGAAAAGCGGGTTAAAGTGATGGACCTTCCGAAGTCGACTTTCATTGATAATAATGAGTTAAAGAAGACCCGAATCCAATAACCCGAATAGGAAACATCAACAATGAAGAGACCCCAACTCGGTATCGATATACAGCTACCCAAAGCTAACCAACAACAAGCCGACCAAGCCTAGAAATAGAAATCTCATCCGAAGCAACCCAACTGTACGCTGAAAAAAAAATTATCTACACGAGTAACCTAACACTGGTTCGATCAGTGACACTTGAATCCAAATAGATAACAACCAATTTCGAAAACCCCAACATTTTTTTCCAACCAGATCCACTTAGAAATCAAGGATATGAAGGGATTTTGGATCTCTAAGATCAACTCGACCGAAATAACAAGATGAGAATAGATTCTCGACATGATTTCACCAAAACAAATCTTAAAGGATGACTATATTTCACTCTGATTTTACTGCTTCATGCCGAAAATCACAAGCTCCCTGCATTTTTTTGTATTCCTTCCTCACCGTGTGCGTGTGTGTTTAGGGTGGGCGTGGTAAGAGTGATGATTTTAGGGTGAAAAGCTGAGAGAGAAGAGTGCCCATTCCCTGTGCTTTTGCTTATTTTTGAGAAAAAGAGATGAAGATGGTGAACCCCCTCCCCCTTGTTACTATGAGTGTGTTGCCTATATATTCCATTCACGAATGGACCTTCCCCAATAATCACGTGGGCCCCCTCCTTTATTTTTTTGTTTCTTTTGTGAATTTCTTTCATTTTTGTCCATTCTGTTATGGAAAAGGATGAGGAAAACGTGAGTAGGTGAGGGGTGAAGAACACGTGGTAGGGTAGGGGGTAGGGGTAGGTAGGGTGAGGTAATGAGGTGTCCTCATTAGGGGTTTGTTATTTTTGTCATTTTGTGAAAAAAAATTATAGAACGGGTGAGGGTAGTGGTAAGGTGAGATAAAAAAATGAATAAAATAAAGCTTTGGGAGGGATAAAATTAGGTTACTACATCATGCCCCCTTTGAATGTAAACACGCAGTGTTTTCAGACAAAGAAGTAGACAACAAGACAGAATTTTTTCCCGACCCTTATTCAAAAATGAAACAAAAAGAAAGAGGGAAACTAAGTCTTGATTTAGGACATCCTACCTACCCAAGTTATGAAGGAATCAAGTCATGGGTATCTTAAAGGATTGGAGAGAGAAGGACTATACCGAGTTGGAAAGTCGAGTGAGCTTCCATCGAGGTTACGGTCCGCGGCTCTATCATTACATCAAAAATGAAAATTACAAGTTAAAACATATATGAAATTACAAAATCCTATCTACGCAGCTTCTTTTGGACACTTGAATTGAGTTTCATCACCCTATTCTTCAGGCGGGCTCCTGACTTGCAATTTCATCACTTGTTCCTTGCTTTTCATTTGCTTCACCTTGTTGCTTGACATTCCATTTATTCACCCTGTTCTCCAGGCGGGATCCCGTCTTGCTATTTTTGACTTTCAATTTCCTCGCCTTATTGCTTGAATTTCAGCTTCTTCATCCTGTTCCTCTTATGGGTTCCTGACTTGTAATTTCATCACCCTGTTCTTCACGCGGGCTCCTTAAACTAGAATTAAAACTAGAACGAAAATTATACCAAACAAAAATTATAGTAAAGCAGTATTTCATTTTTGAAAGTGTGGTCCCATTTTATAGGAGAGTTCTAAACAGAAGGTAACGTTCCATTTTTCAGGAGGGTCTTGAACAGAAAATAAAATCTCATTTTTCAAGAGGGTCCTGAACAGAAAGTAAATCCCATTTTTCAGGAGGGTACTGAACAGAAAGTAAAGTCCCATTTTTTAGGATGGTCCTGAACAAAAAGTAAAGTCTTAGTTTTCAGGAGAGTCCTGAATAGAAAGTAAAATCCCATTTTTCAGGAGGGTCCTGAACAGAAAGTAAAGTCCCATTTTTTAGGAGGTCCTGAACAGAAAGTAAAATTCTATTTTTCAGGAGGGGCCTGAACAGAAAGAAAAGTCCCATTTTCCACACACGTGTACTACGGACTTGTTGCAGAAAGAATGACTCATGTTATGCACATGGTGCCAGATATAAAGCGATAACACATAAAGAAAAACTGTAAACAGAGAGCACGGAAATGCACAACAGTGATAACAATAACACAAACAATAATCACAAACAATGTTTACACACCCATAATGTCAAACTAAGCCAATACAACTCCAAAAAATAAGCTCGAATTCTGGAAAAATTCCCCAGCAGAGTTGCTAGAGCTGTCACACCCCCTTTTTAACCAAAAAGATTAATTTGAAGTTTTGAAAGGGTTTTTATTATTAAAGTGACAAAAATATGAAAATTTATTTCGAAAGAGGATTATTTATATTATTTATTCAGAGTCGCCACTTGGCATAAATTGGGTGTGCCAAGTCACCATTGGAAAATCCTTTTCAAAACCATTTGACTCTTTAAACTGGTTTGCAAACAGAGATTCCGACTAAGGAATTCTGTTGACCGAGGGAAAGGTGTTAGGCACCCCTCAATCCCGTGGTTCGACCACGGTCGCTTGGTGGAGCATATCGACTAATTTTACCACTACGAATGTACTAACCACACAAAACACGTAAAACAATCAAACAAACAAACAAACAAAACAAAAATGAATAAAAAGTACAGTGTCCAGTCCAACTTATACATTCCAAAATAGAAAAATGCAAACAATAAATCCTATCTAACCTACACTAATACTAACTACGCTCCCGTTCTTTACCCGACGCCTTTGACCTTCCTCACAAACGTCTTTCCACCAACATAGTACGTCGAGGTATTCCCCGGTGAACAAACACAAATACCTCGGGGAATTCCTCGTCCAAATGATAGATTTTGATTCAAAACCATAAAACCAATCCCTCCAACACACATTTTAAAATTCAAACATACCACGAAACACTTGTTCCTAAATTTTGCCTACCCGAACCTATATTTTCCTATTCAGTTCGTTGACATTTACGTTCAACATCACAATCAATCAAAATTTATCCGAATCTAACCTTTCATCAATTTTCAATTCCAATCCCCAACTTCCCTTTTACCAATCCATTAAAACGTGATCAGGTTCTTTCCTCAAACCTCCAAAGCCGAATAACCAAACGTCATGATCATAACATTAACATCAACAAAAGGGCAATAAAGCATAGTCACATCACACATAATCACAACCAAATCAACAAATCAAAATAGGAAAAAGAAAAGTGGGTTAAAGAGATGGACCTTTCGAAGTCAACTTTCGTTGATAATAATGAGTTAAAGAAGACTTGAATTCAGAAACCCGAATAAGAAAGCTCAACAATGATGAGACCCCAAGTCGGTATCGATAAACAGCTACCCAAAGCTAACCAACAATAAGTTGACCAAGCCTAGAAATAGAAATCTCATCCGAAGCAACCCTACTGTACGCCGAAAAAAATTATTGAGACGAGTAACCTAACACTAGTTCGATCAGTGACTCTTGAACCCAAATAGATAACAACTAATTTCAAAAACTCCAATGTTTTTTTCCAACCAGATCCACTTAGAAATCAAGGAGATGGAGGGATTTTAGATCTCTAAGATCAGCTCGACCGAAATAACAAGCTGAGAATGGATTCTGGCGATGATTTCACTGAAAAGAATCTTAAAGGATGACTGGATTTCACTCTGATTTTACTGCTTCACGCCGAAAATCGCAAGCTTCCTCTATTTTTTTTATTCCATCCTTACCGTGTGCGTGTGTGTTTATGGTGGGTGTGGTGAGAGTGATGATTTTGGGGTGAGAAGCTGAGAGAGGAGAGTGTCCGTTCTCTGTGCTTTTGCTTATTTTCGAGAAAAAGAGACGAAGATGGTGAACCTCCTCCCCCTTGTTACTACTGTGAGTGTGTTGCCTATATATTCCATTCAAGAATGAACCTTCCCCAATAATAACGTGGGCCCCCTCCTTTATTTTTTTGTTCCTTTTGTGAATTCCTTTCCTTTTTGTCCATTCTTTTATGGAAAAGGATGAGTAAAACGTGAGTAGGTGAGGGGTGAAAAACACGTGGCAAGGTAGGGGGTAGGGGTAGGTAGGGTGAGGTGGTGAGGTGTCCTCATTTGATAGAGAGGGTTGTTAATTTTGTTATTAAGAGAATATTGGGGATTAGGTTTGTTAGGAGTTTGTTATTTTTATCATTTTGTGAAAAAGAATTATAGCATGGGTGAGGGTACGTGGTAAGGTGAGATAACAAAAATGAATAAACTAAAGCTTCGGGAGGGACAAAATTAGGTGTCTACAGCAGCAAATCCGGTGTTCTATGAGAGAACTAAACACAAAGAAATTGACTGTCATTTTATTAGACAGAAAATTCAAGTAAAGCTGATCAAGACAGTACATGTTGGTTCAAGAGATCAATTAGCAGATGTGTTGACTAAAGTATTGACAAGATGTCAACATGAATACCTAGTTAACAAGCTTGGTAGTTGAACATTTTCGTACCTACTAGCTTGAGGGGGAATGATGAAATAGGCATAACATGAGAAAACCTACAGAAGGCCATTGGAATCAATATCAACTCAATCAGAACTCACTACATTTCAACTAAAGATCAACCTACAGACATGCTGACTAAAGGACTGACAAGAGCTCAACAAGTCCATCTCAATACCAAGCTAGGAATCTGTGACATTTTTTCACCTTCCTAGCTTGAGGGGGAGTGTTGAAGATATAGAGAAGCTGAAGGACTCAAAAGAAAACAGAGAAGACTTGTTTCCATTTTTCAGTTGTAACTGTTTTGAGAATTAGTTACAGAGGAGCCTAACGGCTAGATCAGTTAGTTAGACAGCTCACAAGCTAGTCTATATATAGGAAAATGTACATGATAACTAATCAATGAATACAAGCTTATTCTCTCATCTCTAATCTCCTCTCTCTCTCAGCTTCTTCTCTTCTCTTCTCTCTTCACAGAATACTTGCATCTTCCATTTCTAACTCTGCAAGAAGCTTACTGCTGTCTTGCTTAATTACAAAACATTGTCTTTTCCTTCCCTGATATGTGAAAAAGGCATCCCCCTCAAACCCGCCTATGCACACACACAAAAAAAGATGAAGAAGATGCTGGAGATTTCCTACAAATAAAGAAGTTGATAATCACCTGTTCACATAGGAATTTAATGTGCTCCAAAAATAAGCCGAAAAAAGGGGGAGGGGGTGCTTGAAATATGGAAGAAGGTGGCCTCATTTCCTTCCATACAAGAGAAAAAACTAATTTAGGTTAGGCAGAAGACTGCACAAACCTGCCTTGCAGTTTGATTTTGGTTTTCATAATTTAGGCATAATACATTTTCTTTTGCTTAGTTCTTTAAAATTTTTGAATTATACTTGTTACAATAAAATAATTGCTCTTGTAATTGCCCCGATTTCTCTTTAGTGTATATTACCATTGGAGGTACACCAATGCAGTAATTTTGTCTTACTAAGCCTCTGTTTGTTCCAGCCTTTTAAGAACTCAATCCTGTAATTAGGCATGGTTCAACTTATGTCTAGAATTACCAAAAACATGTACCGCAGATGGCTAATGACCCTGCATGCCAATCGGGACGCTTTGATGGAATTTGTCAGTATATGGCGCGAATTTGTGAATTGGTGTACTAGGTGGTGTATGTAATTTCCAGGATTGAGCTATTTTTCAATGGACATTCTTTACAAACTAAAGAAATTGTAGGCTAGTCTGATCGTCGCTTATCATGTTAGATATTATTTTAGTTTGATTTACTTCATTTATTAATTGTTCACTGAGTGCTGAATATTTTTTTTTTTTTGAAATTTTATGTAGTTTTGCATTATTATTTTGTTTCCCCTACCAATATGTGAGGTGATTTATGTTTTGAAAAGAAGCATTGGAGTAACCGGTAATGTTGCCTCCATGTGATCAGGAGGTCACGGGTTCAGTCTTGGCAACAACCTCGGGTAGAAATTCAAGGTAAGGCTGCGTACAATACACCCTTGTGGTGGGGCCCTTTCCCGGATCCTGCACATAGTGTGTGTTTTTAGTTAACGTGGAGTAAGGCTGCATTTACGTGTCTTAATGGTTTTGGTCCATCCTTTTTATTAAGATTTTGTCATGTATATAGACTTTTGCTGATATTTTGGTGTTATATGAATCGTGGTCGTTTGGTAGGGTGTGTAATAATAATGATGGATAGGGTGTGTTAGTAATACCAATATAAGTTATCCCAACATTGCTTTTATTAATGATTTTTCATATGTATACAAATTTGTGCTGCTATTGTGGTGTTATATGAACTGGGGTTGTTTTGCAGGATGCATAGAAATAATGTTTAATAGTGTGTACTAGAATTTTAGAAGGTTGGGCATAATTCATAAATAATAATGAAAATAAGATGCATATGAATGGCTTCGTTTCAAAAAAGACATGAATGGCTGAAAGTTTTCTCTGGATATGGAGGACTTGCATTTTCTTACGCTTTCGTTGATTCACTTTATCTCCATCGCCGTTGCTTCCCAATGGCACTATGTGTGGAATCACTTTAGAGGGCCATTGGGAATTGGAATTCAGACACACCATCAGGCACATAATTTCTTCAATCCCTATGGTTGAAGATCTCTTGAATGAACTAGGAGGTTCCAAGATCTTCTCTAAAATTGACTTAAGGTTGGGATATCATCAACTAAGAATTGCAAAAGATGATGTACCTAAAGCACCTTTTAGAACCCTACTTTGAATATTTGGTAATGCCTTTTGGTTTATCAAATCCTGCTACATTCCAAGGGTTGATAAACTCTGTATTTCAGAAGTTTTTTCAATGTTTGCGATGATGGATATCTTAGACAATTGTGCTGCATACTACTATTTTACTCTTGATTTCCAATTTTTGCCATGATAACTATACTGAACTTGGATCCCCTGAACCAGAGTTGGAGGAAGAGGATGATCCCTATCCTCCATCTGCGGTGGCCGTTGATGATGGTTTCTGGTAGCATCTCCTCAATGTACAGTAGTTGCGCTTAGTATTATTCTAATAGGATGTAGAAAAATATAAACTAAAATGCAGGGCAAGAAGTGTATCAGAAGGTGGTCTACATTGGGCTGCCATTTATGTGACTTTGTAAGTGATATTTGTATTATATATGTATACTTCTGGTTATCACTACTTTCTTTTGGATTTTGAGTTGTGACTTGTAGAAGTTTAAAAGGTTGGACAAAAATAATAATGAAAATAAGATGCATATGAATGGTTCCTTTTCAAAAATGATATGTATGGTAAAAGCGGACTTGCAACAAAAGCGTTGCTGTGTATTTGTCTTGACAAAATCATATTTATCTTTTAGTTGGAGCAGTTACCTTATTACCTCCTTAGTGTTTCCTGGTTTTCTCTAGCTAGGCATCATGTTTTCGACTGCACTTAATTCGGTGGAGGTTATTGAGTCAAGGTGAGCTACTTTCATGAATATTTGCATGCTATCCTGTATGCTCTAAACAGATCATGAATTGATGTTTAGTGATAAAGAGGCATATATTTTAATGGTTACCAGATTTGGGTGGTGCCTTGGCACAGTGATGAAGATAACCTTGCAGCAGTTCAGGATTTGCTCCAACTTTCTATGGAGCAGAATCCTCATGCTGTAGTTTCTGTGTTGTGATTGTATGAAATGGGAATCAAGAGGCAGCTTTTCCTTTGCATAAAGCACTTCCTTTTCTGGGTGGCTATGTTGTTTGAACCGTGGGTCTATCTGAAACTGCCTCCTTGCCTTGTAAAGATAGGGATAAGACTGCGTACACACCACTCTTCCGAGACAATGTGCCTGGATTACACCGGGTATATTGTTGTTGGCTATTAATTATTATGTTTGAAATCATTAGCAGCTATAAATGATTGAAGATCTTTATCCTGCAAATTTAGTGATGTTGGTAGTCACACCCTTGTGAATAGAATTTTTTTTCTACAAACCATGAAATAGACAATACATTGCGACAAGAAAGAGTTGCTCAAATGGTAAGCGCTCGCCACCTCCCTCGAACCTTGAGGTTACTGATTTGAATCACCAAAGGAGTGAAGCAGGGCGGCCCCAGGAGGGGTTAAGAAAAGTAAAATACACGGGGACGTGGAGGAACTGAGTGATGAGCACCATCCACCCCCACCCCCACCCCAACCTCGAGGTTGGTAAAAGAAGCGCTCTTTCCACTCCTGCCTCCGCAAGCTAAAAGTTCTCAAGATATCTTACCTCATAAAATAGTTTCAAGAAAAAGGTAGTTTGAGTTCTGAAATTCAGTAATGGTTCATAACTATGAATTTAAGAAGTTAAAATGCTTCTAGCCAAAGTTTGACAATAGTTGGCTACTAAATTGCCAAGGAAGAGAATTGATTGAATAAAGTGTTTGTGTTGGGATGGGTTTTATTGGGTGAATCTAAAAGTAGATCCAAATTGGGTGGCTTTTAAATTTTAGCCTTAAATAAAAAAACTTCTTTAAAATAGCCTTTACCTATTAACTAATTTATTTTTTAACAAAATTGCCCCTGATCAATGGAGTAAATTACATAAATTATCGTCATAATGGATAACAACTTCATATTTCTATTTTTCAATTTTTATTTTTTTCTCTTTTTAATTTTACTTTTTATTTTTATTTTTTATTTTCTCTTTTTATTTTTAATTTTCCCAACTCTTACTTTTTTCTTTTTTTCCACTCAACTTCTTTTTATTCTTTCTTTTTCTATATTATTTTTATTTTTTATTTTTTTCCTCTTTTTTTTGTTCTTTTTAGTTTTTCTCAACCCTTACTTTTTTTATACCTTTCAACGTCTACTTTTATATATAAAAAAACTCTTTTTTATTTTTCTTTAATCTTTTTTCTTTTATCAACCTTTAGTTTTTTTCTATTCTCTCTCAACTTCTACATTTTCTTTGATTTTTGTTTTTTTATATTTTTCTTCATTTTTTTCCGCAATTTTTTAATATTATCTTGTGATTTGTTAATATTATCTGCTGTCTATTGTTGCTATTATCTGTTGTTTGTTGTTGCTGTGACTGCTGTCTGTTGCTGTTGTTGTTGTGGTCATTTCTGGCCTTTGAGTATTTTTTCTTATATTTGTCTGTGTACTGGCTGGGGGCGGTAATGGGCGGATAGGGTCATGTCCGAGGGGTTTGGGGCGTGGGGCCGTTGTGGGGTCGGGGGATGACGTAAGGGCGGGAGTGGGAGGGAGGCCACGGTTTGGCGGCGGGGGCGGTAGGGGTGGACGCGGGGTTAGTGATGGTAGGCTGAGGGTTGGGTCTTGGAATATAGGGACCCTTCAGGGTAAGTCTATAGAGCTTGTGAAGATTCTTAGGAAAAGGAGGATCAATATCGCGTGTATTCAAGAGACCAAGTGGGTAGGGTCTAAGGCTAGGGATGTGGATGGTTACAAGCTGTGGTACTCTGGGAGCGAGAGGCGGAGGAATGGAGTTGGCATCTTAGTAGATGAAGAGCTTAGAGGCCAGGTAGTAGAGGTGAAGAGGACCAGCGATAGGTTGATGACTATTAAGTTGGTCATTCGGGGGTTTACCCTGAATGTGTGTAGTGCCTATGCACCGCAAGTGGGCTCGGAGGGGGAGGACAAGTTGCGGTTTTGGGAGGCTTTGGAGGAGGTGCTGAGAGGCGTGCCTAGCTCGGAGAAGATGGTTGTAGCAGGTGATTTCAACGGGCACATCGGGGCGTTACCGGGAGGTTTTGGTGATGTGCATGGTGGGTTTGGCTTTGGGGTGAGAAATGAAGAGGGGGCTACTCTTTTGGAGTTCGCAAGGTCCTTTGGGCTGGTGGTGGTGAACTCGGGCTTCCCGAAAAAGGACGATCACCTCATCACCTTTCGAAGCGCGATAGCCAGGACCCAGATTGACTTCATGTTGATCAGGAAAGGGGATAGGGTGTTGTGTAGGGACTGTAAGGTCATCCCGAGTGAGAATCTTTCGACCCAGCATAGGCTCTTGGTCATGGACTTGGGTATAAAGAAGAATAGAAAGAGGAGGAGTAAGGAGTGTAGACCTAGAATTAAGTGGGGCGGTTTGACGCCAGTGAATGCGTGGGAGATAGGGGAGAAGTTGGCGGGAATGGGGGTGTGGGAGTGTAGGGGGGACGTGGATGATATGTGGGATAGGGCGGCTAGGTGCATCAGGGAGAAGGCTAGTGAGGTGTTAGGTGTTTCTAGGGGCCGGGTTGGGCACCATCAAGGGGATTGGTGGTGGAATGAAGAGGTGGAGATGAAAGTGAGGACCAAGAAAGAGGCGTATGCTAAGTTGGTTGAGAGCAGAGACGAAGAAGAGAAACGGGTAAACAAGAAAGAGTACAAGCAAACTCGGAAGGAGGCTAAGTCAGCAGTCACGGCAGCTAAGACGGCCGCGTTTGAGAGCCTGTATGCGGGGTTACAGGGGAAGGGAGGGGAGAAAAAGTTGTTTAGACTCGCAAAGGCTAGGGAGAGGAAGGGTCGTGATCTCGATCAGGTGAGGTGCATTAAGGGGGAGGACGACAGAGTGTTGATGGAGGACAGCCATATTAAGAATAGATGGAAGTCGTACTTCCATAGGCTCTTGAATGACGAAGGGGATAGAGCTATTGTGTTAGGGGAACTGGAGCGCTCAGAGGAGTGTCGGGAGTTTAGTTATTGTAGACGTTTTAGGGTAGAGGAGGTTAGAGAGGCTGTTCGCAGGATGCGGAGGGGTAGGGCGACGGGGTCGGATGAGATACCGGTGGAGTTTTGGAAGTACGTTGGAGAGGCTGGGGTAAGGTGGTTGACTGGTCTGTTTAACGAAATCTTCAAGACGGCAAAGATGCCCGAGGCATGGAGGTGGAGTACCATAATCCCTCTCTATAAGAATAAGGGTGACATCCAGAGTTGCAATAACTATAGGGGGATTAAGTTATTGAGTCACTCTATGAAGATTTGGGAGAGAGTCGTCGAGGGGAGGCTGAGACGGATAGTGTCTATTTCGGAAAATCAGTTCGGATTTATGCCTGGGCGCTCGACGACGGAGGCAATTCACCTGGTACGGAGGCTGGTGGAACAGTATAGGGAAAGGAAGAAGGACCTGCACTTGGTGTTTATCGATCTAGAGAAGGCTTACGACAAAGTTCCCAGGGAGGTTCTTTGGAGATGCTTGGAGGTGAGTCGAGTCCCGATGGCTTATATCAGAGCAGTTAAAGATATGTATGATGGAGCGAAAACTCAGGTGAGGACGGCGGGAGGAGACTCAGAGCATTTTACTGTCTTGACAGGATTGCATCAGGGATCTACTCTTAGTCCTTTTTTGTTTTCTTTGGTGATGGATGTGTTGACGCGGAGTATTCAAGGGGAAGTGCCTTGGTGTATGCTTTTTGCAGACGATGTAGTTCTGATTGACGAGACCCGAAAGGGTGTGGATGACAAATTAGAGGTGTGGAGACAAACTCTTGAGTCTAAAGGGTTCAGGTTGAGCAGAAGCAAGACAGAGTATTTGGAATGCAAGTTTAATGACGAGAGGTTGGAGGATGAGGTGGTAGTGAAGCTGGAATCGCAGGAGGTATGTAAGAGGGATAGTTTCAAGTATCTCGGATCCGTGATTCAGGGTAACGGTGAGATTGACGAGGATGTCTCGCACCGTATTGGGGCGGGATGGTTGAAGTGGAAGCTCGCATCGGGGGTGTTGTGTGATAAGAAGGTGCCGCCCAAGCTTAAAGGCAAATTCTACAGGATGGTAGTCCGTCCGGCCATGTTGTATGGAGCGGAGTGTTGGCCAGTTAAGAACTCCCACATCCAAAAATTGAAGGTGGCGGAAATGCGAATGTTGCGCTGGATGTGTGGGATGACTAGAGGGGACAGATTTAGGAATGAGACTATCAGGGAGAAGGTTGGGGTGGCTCCAGTGGAGTGCAAGTTGCGGGAAGTCCGATTGAGTTGGTTTGGACACGTGAAGAGGAGGGACATGGATGCCCCGGTTCGTAGGTGTGAGAGGCTAGCGTTGGATGGTTTTAGGCGGGGTAGGGGTCGGCCGAAGAAGTACTGGGGAGAGGTGATTAGACGGGACTTGGAGCAGTTACAGCTCACCGAGGACATGACCCTAGATAGGAAGGTCTGGAGGGCGAGGATTAGGGCAGAAGACTAGGCCAGTTTGGGGGCACAAGGGTAGGGAATTTTTTTTGGTGGGGTTTATTCCTGTTATTCTTCCTACTCTTATTTTTATTCCTATTCCTATTCTTCTTCTTGTTATGATTTCGGTGTTCCATGTTTTATTAGGTATCTGAGTGCTTCCCGATGTTTCCTACTACCTATGCGTTACTTTATATTTATATTTATATTTGTATTTATATTTATATTTATATTTATATTTATATTTATATTTATATTTATATTTATATTTGTGTGGCGACTGTCTTGAGCCGGGGGTCTATCGGAAACAGCCTTTCTACTTCTTCAGAGGTAGAGGTATGGACTGCGTACATCTTACCCCCCCCAGACCCCACTAGGTGGGAATACACTGGGTTTGTTGTTGTTGTTGTTGTTGTTTTGTAGAGGCAATACTTATGACTTTCAAACAACAGTTATGCTTCATGGGCAATAGTCGACACTACCACATTGTATTTATGAGATATTTTATAAATCTTACCTTATAAGAAAGACTTAGCTCAGGGACTTTCAAACAATAAATTATACCCCACGGGCAAGAGTTGACTCTACCACATTATGTTTTCATTTATGAGATGTTCTACAACTATTGCCTTAGAGGGAAGACTAGCTCAAGGACTATCAAATAACAAGTTATGTTTCATGGGTAAGAGTCAGCACTACCACATTGTATTTTGATTTATGAGATATTCTACAATTATTGTCTTAGAGGCAAGACTTAGCTCAGGACTTTCAAACAACAAATTATGCCCCACGGAAAAGAGTTGACTCTACCACGTTATATTTTCACTTATGAGACATTCTACAACTATTGCCTTAGAGGCAAGACTTAGCTCAGAACTTTCAAATAATAAATTATGCCCCACGGGCAAGAGTTGATTCTACCACATTATATTTTCATTTATGAGATGTTCTACAACTATTGTCTTAGAGACAAGACTTAGCTCAGGACTTTCAAACAACAAATTATGCCCCACGGAAAAGAGTTGACTCTACCACGTTATATTTTCACTTATGAGACATTCTACAACTATTGCCTTAGAGGCAAGTCTTAGCTCACAACTTTCAAATAATAAATTATGCCCCACGGGCAAGAGTTGATTCTACCACATTATATATTCATTTATGAGATGTTCGACAACTCTTTCCTTAGAGGTAAGACTTAAGTCAAGGACTTTCAAACAACAAATTATGCCCCACGGGCAAGAGTTAACTCTAACACGTTACATTTTCATTTATGAGATATTCTACAACTATTGTCTTAGAGGCAAGACTTGGCTCAAGGACTTTCAAACTACAAATTATGCCCAACTGGCAAGAGTTGACTTTACTACGTTATGTTTTTATTTATGAGATGTTCTACAACTATTTCCTTAGAGGCAAGACTTAATTAGCTCAAGGACTTTCAAACAACAAAGTATGCCCAACTGGCAAGAGTTGACTTTTCCACCTTATGTTTTCATTTATGAGATATTCTACAACTATTTCCTTAGAGGCAAGACTTAATTACCTCAAGGACTTTCAAACAAAAAATTATGCCCCACGGGTAAGAGGTGACTCTACTATGTTATGTTTTCATTTATGAGATGTTCTACAACTATTGCTTTAAAGGCAAGACTTAGCTCAAGGACTTTCAAACTACAAATAATGCCCCACGGGCAAGAGTTGACACTGCCACGCTATGTTTTCATTTATGAGATGTTCTACAACTCTTGCCTTAGAGGCAAGACTTAATTAGCTCAAGCACTTTTAAACTATAAATTATGCCCCACGGGCAAGAGTTGACTCTACCACGTTATGTTTTCATTTATGAGATGTTCTACAACTATTCCCTTAGAGGCAAGACTTAGCTCAAGGACTTTCAAAGAACAAATTATGCCCCACAGGCAAGGGTTGACTCTACCACATTATGTTTTAATTTATGAGATGTTCTATAACTAGCCTTAAAGGCAAGACTTAACTCAAAGACTTTCAAACTACAAATTATGCCCCACGAGCAAAAGTTGACACTACCACATTATGTCTTCTTATGAGATGTTCTACAACTCTTGCCTTAGAGGCAAGACTTAGCTCAAAGACTTTCAAACTACAAATTATGCCCCACGGGCAAGAGTTATAAATACCACGTTATGTCTTCATTTATGGGATGTTCTAAGGCAGGACTTAGCTCAAGAATTTTCAAATAATAAATTATGCCCATGGGCAAGAGTTGACACTACCACATTTTGACTTTATTTATGAGATATTCTACAACCCTCACCTTAGAGACACGACTTATCTCAAATATTTTCAAAGAACTTCATAACAACAATTTATGCCCTTAAATTTTCTTTGATGTCAAAAAAAGAATATATCTTTGTGGATTATCCAAATTTTATTTATTATCAAAATATAATAGAAGTTGAGAAAAAATAAAAAAGTGATAAAAAAAAAAAGACAAATAAAAAAAAGATTGAGAAAAAAGAAAAGAAAAAAATAAATATCAAGAAAAAAGGAAGAATTAAAAAAATTGAGAAAAATAAAAATGAGAGAAAAAAAATTAAATTAGAGAAAAATGAGGAAAAAAAAGAGAACTGAAAAAAGAAAAAGCGATCAAACAAAATAGAGAAATGAAAAAAAAAGAAAGAGAGAGAAAAAGGCAAGAAAAAATAAAGATTAAGAAAAAAGCGAAGAATTTAAAAAATTTAGAAAATTAAAAATGAGAGGAAAAAAAAAGAGAACTGATAAAAATAAAAAATAAAAGAAAAATAAAGGTTAAAGACAAATGAATTAAAAATAGAAAAAAAAAAAAGAAATTGATAATGCTTGAGAAAAAAGAAAAAAGAGAAAAAAAATAAAGGTTGAGACAAATAAATTAAAACATGAAAATAAAATTAAATAAAAAAATAAAAATGAAAATAATAAAAAATAAAATAATAAAATTAAAGGTGAAAATAATAAATAATAAAATGTGAGAGACAAATAAGTATGAAAAGTTGAAAAAATATATTTGAGGTTTAGAGGGGTAAAATGATACTTGTACTATACTTATAAAGTAAGGAAGATTATTCTTTAAAGTTATTTCTTATTGGGATCAAATATCTAAAATCACCCATATTTGGGTCTATGACATGCAATTTCCTGCTTATTGTGTCTTGTCAACCAACTCATTATAGTTTAGGCCAGCGTTGGCTCAATTGTCTAGGGCCGGTTTGGTGGAACTTTCAAGATTATATTATGAGATTTTTACCCAATATAACGATTAGCTATTTGGCTTAGCAAATATATGGAATGTGCCTGCAGGGACATGGTTTAGTGGTCGGGAGGTGGCTCTCCTTGGGATTGAATTCATTTATTGTTTGTCGCTTTATCATGAGCCGTCACATGGGGCTTGCCTAGTATGGTTCTCCTGTGTTGTTTATAAGCTATTGCATGGTGAACAGAACGCCACAAAATACTCATTCCAATTGTGACAGAGATTGTGGATTTTCCCGGTGTTCCAAAAGAAAAATAGATTGTATCTACATCATATACCCTATAGTTTCAATGAGTTGTGGTACATAGTTGCATTTTAAATTTTGCATCAGATATCTTCTTTATAGCTTAATTCGGTTATAGAGCTAGAAGTATTTTCTTATGTAGGAGAATTTGATGTTAAGTTTACATGTCTGTTTTGGATATTT
This sequence comes from Capsicum baccatum var. pendulum, assembly GCA_030864225.1. Lineage (NCBI taxonomy): Eukaryota > Viridiplantae > Streptophyta > Magnoliopsida > Solanales > Solanaceae > Capsicum > Capsicum baccatum. Next base: position 6,562,641 of record CM061550.1, read on the forward strand.
AATTTAAATAGTTGAGGATATTTTTGACTTGTATACTAAAGGAAGAGTATTTTTCAAGCTATTTGATTAGTTATATGGTTTCAACTCGCTTATTATTCTTTATGGTGATACTTTTAAAGACTTGCGCATAGCGATGTTATATTTTTTTCTAATCGTATTTGTGTACAACCTTCTCAATAGAGACGTTAACAAATAATTGATATATATATTTATGACATATATAGCACATATATTTTCAAGTGTTGATCCCCTCAAAAAATAATAAGTGTAAGATACAAAGTGTCGTCCAACAAAATGAGGTCTGGAAGGTAAATGAGAGGTCTGGGGAAGGTAGAGGATACACGAGCTCCTCTACCTTAAAGGCGAGGCGAGGTAGAAAGTATGTTTCCGGTAAATTCTTAAGGTGTTAATCCTCTCATACATATAAACTGCACTTCTCCCGCGTACATACATTAATTCAGTTTTTGTTAGAAAACGCATAGGGTTAAAATTAAAATATTATATTCACTCGGTATCGGTTAGATTTAGAAATTAAATAGTGAAAATTGATGTCTTCACATGCATACATGCACATCCAGCTCTGCAGTTAAAATTAGTTACTATATTCACACGATTTCAGTTAGATTAAGATATTTTATATGCGCGCGAATACTACTATATTTTAAAAGCCAAATGCTGGTAGAATTTAAGAAAGAAAAAACTCATATATACCGCAAAAATATGCATTAATTCATGCTACTTAAAAAGAAAATTCTGACATCTTTATCCTAAAACGTAAAGGCAAATAAGATTAACTCAGCTAGCATTTGGTCATCAATTTTGAAAATTATTTTAAAATATATGTTTGACTTGAATTTAGACTTCAAAATTTATGGGCAAATAGGAACTTATAGTTGGAATAATTACCACATTTTTTTTTTGGTTTAAAATTCTCGAGTATATATATATGCTGTCAGTCTTTAAGATACATTTTGTGAAGCAGTAGAATCTCCGTTAGATTCCATTTTCTCTCATTGCACACTCACGCACTTTTGACTGCTTTGCTTAACTCTTCAATCAATCGCCGCCATATCAAAAATGGGAAACCGTCGGAACACGGTGGTTGCAATCAGCAGCGACGACGAGGACGAAGTGCCCATATCGCGTCTAAGACGCGCTTCCAGTAACGGTGGCGGAGAAGAGAATGGGAATCAACGGAAACGGAAGAAAATGGAACTGGAGGAAGAAGAAGAAGAGGAGAAGGAAAACCCGAAGGTGAAGGAGGAAGAGGAGAGAGGGAGAGGGAAGAGAGTGAAAAAGCCGGAGAAAGTTGATGAAGAAGAGGAGGAGGAAGCGGAGGTGGAGGAGGACTGGGTTGAAGAAGCGGAGGCAGTAGAGGAGGAGGAGCAGTTGGAAGACGCAAAGCCGATTGGTGAAGTTATCAAGGTTACTGGAAAAGGAAAAGGAAGGAGGAATCATTACAAGTCATTTGAACATGATGGAAATGACTATGAACTTGTGACTTTTTTTGTTATTTGTTTCGTTTCAGCGAAAAAAAATGATTTTGAATAACTGTTAGAAGTTAAATTCATTGTAGATTGGTTGTTTTTGGGAATTATTTGCTGTTGTAGTATATCGTAGTTGAATTATGATTCGGAATGTGATTACATATAGTTTTGTATTTTGTATGATCGAAAATATGATGTTTTTGAATTGTGGTAACCGTTATGAATCGTTTGAGTACGATCGAAATCGTTACGAACTTGTGAGTTTTTTCGCTTATTTGTTTCGTTTACATTGAAAATTTTCTTTTGAATGACTATAGGAAGTTAAATCTATTGTAGATTGATTGATGTTTTTGAGAAATTACTGTGACTTTATGTGTGTTGTAGCTGTATTAGGGATTGAAATGTGATTACATACTAGGTTTGTATTTTGTATGATGGGAATCCTTACTAGTGAGCTTTTCGTTTATTTGATTTGTTTATTGAAAAATGCTTTTGTATAAAGTAAAAATTGAATTGATTGAAGATTGGTTGATGTTTTTGGTAAATTACAGCCCCTTTCAGTGTAATCACATTTCAAACCATATTTCAGCTACAATACACAGAAAGGAGCAGTAATTTCCCAAAAACATCAACCAGTCTTCAATCAATTTAATTTCCTATAGTTATTCAAAGGTAATTTTCAATAAAAGAAACAAATAAACGAAAAGTCACAAGTTCATAGACTTGTGGTCCTTTTAGCGCACCGGGATGCGCTTTTTATTTCGGGAACAAGCCTAATATGTGCAGTATCACATTCTTCACACAGGAATTCTCCAAATCTAAACTAGTTATTCTTATTATTTTATGATGTTGACGTAAAGATTAATCCAGGAATATAAGATTGTTAATAAGCCTCCATATCAAAAAGAAAAACTTTTTTTATAACCATGGTGTTCGGGCCAGGCTTTCGCGCACCTCGACTAAATGCACGGGATATCTTCCACCTTCCACTTCTCACCAACAATAACAGATATCAGATAACTCTGTCCCCCAAGGCCTCTATCTACCAAAGCTATGACCTGATAGATGGGAAGAATCACCTAGTGTTTTTTCTCAACTGGGATTTGGTCCTGAGACCTCAGGTTCTCAACTCACTTTATTGACTACTAGGCCACATACCATTGGGTTCCAAAAGAAAACCTTTTTTTACAAAATTCAAAGCATCATATTTTCAATACAAAATACAAAACCAATGTTTAATCACATTTCATACCCTAATTCAGCTACAACACACTAAAAACAGTAGTAGTTTCCTGAAACATCAATCAATTCAATTCAATTTCAGTTTATACAAAAGCGTTTTTCGATAAACAAAAATCAAATAAACGAAAAACTCACAAGTTCATAGCGACTTCCGTCATACTCAAACGACTTATAAAAACTTTTCCTCCCTCTTCCTCTTCTAGTAACCCTAATAACCTTACCAATCGGCTTCAAATGATCTTCGTCCTCTACCGCCGGCTCCGTCGCTTCGTCAACCCAATCCAAATCCACCTTTTCTTCCTCCATCTTCTTCACCCTCTTCCCTCTCCCTCTCTCCTCCTCCTTCGACTATGTTTTCGGCAACCTTTACTTTTCTTTTACATCAAGTTTCATTTTCTTACGTTTCCATTGAATCACTTTCTCTTCTCTGCCGTTGTTCTTGGAGCCGCGTGTTACGCACGATATCAGGAGTTCATCCTCGTCGTCGCTTGCGTCTACCACTGCGTGCCACTGGTTTCTCATTTTTGTTTTTGCTACCAGTGTAGAGTGAAATGAGAACAAGGAATCTACTGTAGGTTCTTCTATTTGACAAAGTATTTCACAAGACTAGGGCACAATATATATACCAAGACAGTTTTAGGGGTTGTTTGGTAAACCAGATTGTGCTATTTTGTTATATTTGTCAGAATACGCAGAGAGAGTAGCTAGTACTACGCCACTGAGTGCACAGAGAGATACGAGAATTTCACAAATTGTAGAATTCCACTTGCTGACGCGTGTTATTTAGTTGAATTATTTATATGGAAATTAACAATTTTGATAGTATTTATTGGGATCTTATATCATAATTATGGTATTATCATGGGATAATTAAGTAAACTAATTATTCGATCATTTTTTGTTACTTAAAATAGAACAACTATTGTTTTTATTACCAAATATATTTCTATAGTTTTATTTTCTCTTTGTTGTTTTCCTTTGTTTTTTTTTTCATGATTTGGGATATAGTGATTTCACAATATATATATCCGCTTATACTATCCGGTTTACCAAAACAACCCCTAGAAAATCTTGGTATATATATTGTGGCCTGTTTTGTTAAAACATTTTGTCAAATAGCAGAACCTCCAATAGATTCCTTGTTTTTTCATTTCACTCTACACTTGTAACAAACCAAAAATGGAAAACCGATGGCACGCGGTGGTAGCCGTAAGCGACGACGTGGACGAAATGCTGATATCACGTGTAACATGCGGCTCCCGCAACGGCGGCGGAGAAGAGAAAATGATCCAACGGGAACGTAAGAAAATGAAACTCAACGAAGAGGAAAATCCCTCGAAAACAAATCCGAAGGAGGAGGAGAGAGGGAGAGGAAAGAGAGTGAAAAAGATGGAGGATACAAAGGTGGATTTGGATCGGGTTGTAGAAGCAACGGAGGTGGCGGAGGAGGAGGAAGATCATGCGAAGCCGATTGGTGAGGTTATTAGGGTTACTAGAAGAGGAAGAGGGAGGAAAAATTTTTATGAGTCGTTTGAGTATGACAGCAATCGCTTTGAACTTGTGAGTTTTTCATTTATTTGACTTGTGTTTATCGAAAAATGCTTTTGTATAAATTGAATTGATTGATGTGTTTTGGAAATTACTGCTCTTTTTAGTGTACTGTAGTTTAATTTGAGTTTGATATGTGATTAGACATCGTGTATTTTTTTTATTGAAAATGTGATGTCTTTGAATTGTGAAAAAAAGTTTTCTTTTGGAACCCAAAGGTATGTGGCCTAATGGTCAATAAAGTTGGTTGAGATTGGGGTCTCAGGTCCAAATCCTAGTTGAGTGAAAAAACACTAGTTAATTCTTTCCATCTGTCATAACTTTGGCAAACAGGGTCCTTGGTGGACAGAGTTATTGATATTTGTTGCAGCTGGGGGAGGTGGAAGGTATCCCTGCGTGACTAATGTGATACTGAATCTCCACATATTTGGCTAGTTAGCAGTATAAAAAGTCAACATTTGATTTGTTTTTTATATTTAATGAGTATGTTTGATGTAGTTGTACTCATCGTAAGGAGTTGGAGAAATTAGAGGGTTGGTTAAATCTAATTGGTATCTTCTCTTGTAGAGGTAGGATTACAGTGCAAGAGGCTGGTTTGGTGGGCTTAGATGTTGGTATGAGAGAGGAAGGGAATTTTGTAAATCAATATCAACTCCGGTGGTTTTCTTTCATGAAATTTTCATTTTGTTGTTCATTCTCCCTTCACTAGCCATAAGCAATGTTGTTTTCCTAAGTGATACAGCTTCTGTTGACCTATGGTGTCTTTCTTTTTACTAATTTGTTTCTTATACAGGAGGATCATGTGCTCTTGGTTCCAGAAGCAGATCAGAAGCCTTATGTGGCAATTATCAAGGTAATTCCTTTTCCCTGGAAGATGCATAACTTTTTTGGTACTTGCACCCAAGGGTATGGCATGAAGTGGGTGTAAACCTTGGACATCACAGAGCTGCCTCTTTTTCTTTTCTTTGGTTTTTGAAGGGGGGCCTTGAGGTAACTGGTAAAGTTGTTGCCATGTGACCGGGAGGTTACGGGTCAAAACCGTGGAAACGGTCTCTAACAAAAATGCAAGGCAAGACTGCATTTATTAGACCTTTCTGGCCCGTCCCTTCCCCGGACCCCGTGCATAGCGGGAGCTCTAGTGCACCGGGCTGCCCTCTTTCCCTTTCTTCTGCGAAATTAACTCAATTCGACATGGATCTTAATTGCGAGTTTGCCTTTTTTATTGCACCATCAGAGAATATTTTTTCTTTGGTGCTGCTACTGAAAATGTGAATTAAACTTCCTCAGATGGGAGTACAAAAGGGAAGGGGAGAAAATATAAGCAAAAGCAAAACTTTAAATTGTAGCCTAAGAAGGAAAGAGCAGACGAACTATAACTCGCCTGGGAAAAGGTAATATTTTCCTTCACTTCCATATATAGAATCTGTCTTAAAGTTGGGCGAAAGGAGGAGGTGTAGTTGCTGTAAGGTAAGTCTTTCCTTTGATTGGTAGGAAGTACAAGAGGAATTGAAGTGGAAGTGGAGGAGGAAGATGTGCAACAATGCCACATTTGTGTTTCATGTATCCCCACCCTCCATAAAATCTATTTTAAATTTAGACATGGGGACATGCAGGTACTATCTATGTTTTAGGAGGAGTTTTTTTCCTTCGATTATCAGGTTGTTTAGGACTAGAGGGAATACAACATGTCATGAGTCTCTGTTGAGATCTTTCTCTCTGAAAGTTCCAATGTTAAGCAACCTCTTTCTCGGAGAGTCGACTAACCCCCCTCCTCTTCTTTTTTTTTTTCTCTTTCTGCAGCTTCCTGAACTGTTGTTCTAGCTTTGGCATTAAATTATTGGTGATGCATGATTCTATGGCTGTTAATTTTAGTGTGTGTAATTGCTTTTAATCTCTTTATCGTACTTTCAATTAGATTGTCTCCTTATAGGATATTACTCAGACCAAGGATGGGAACATGATGGTCACAGGACAGTGGTTTTACCGACCTGAGGAAGCAGTAAAAATAACTGGTGGAAATTGGCAATCACTAGACAATAGGGAATTGTTCTATAGTTTTCACCAAGATGAGATCCCGGCGGAGTCGGTCATGCACAAATGCGTGGTGCACTATGTACCGTTAAGCAAGAAAATTCCAAAAAGGAAAGAGCATCCTGGTTTTTTTGCTCAGAAGGTATATGACACTGAACAGATGAGGCTTTTCAAGTTAACAGAGAAGTCTTTGGATGTCACCAGAGACGATGAAGCACGATCTAGATCTGGTCAGCCTCCAGCAGAAACTCCAGGCAGTTGTGCAAATAATGCTTCAGAATACTTCACCATCATTTCAAACTTCAAAGTCCTAACAGGTGAAAGACAGCATGACAAATGGCTGGAAAAAATGCTGCAATTGGAGGTGGTAGTCTCTCGATAACTTCAATATTGGCTCGATCAACTTCAATTCCCTTTTTAGAGACCTTATGCCCGAGAACAATGCCTTCCTTAACCATAAAATGGCACTTCTCCCAATTTAGCACCAGATTGAATTCCACACATCGCTGCAAAGCAATACTCAGATTTGCCAAGCATGACTCACATGACTCAACTACACCCGAAAAGTCATCCATAAACACCTCCAAGGTGTCTTCAACCATATCAGAAAAAATGGACATCATATACCGCTGAAAAGTGGCAGGTGCATTACATAGCCCAAATGGCATTCCTTTGAATGCAAAAGTACCATATGGGCATGTAAAAGTGGTCTTCTCCTGATCTTCAGGAACAATACAAATCTGATTATATTCGGAATAACCATCCTAGAAATAGAACCATCCCTTTCCTGCCAATCGATCAAGCATTTGATCCATGAATGGCATTGGGAAGTGGTCCTTTAACGTCCATGAATTTAGCTTCCGGTAATCCATGCACACCCTCCACCCTGTGACAGGCCTGAGTGGAATTAGCTCATTCTTGTCGTTTGCTACTACTGTCATGCCCCCTTTCTTGGGCACACATTGTATAGGACTCACCCATTTACTGTCTGAGATTGGATACACCACCCCTGCATCTAATCACTTTATGATTTCTTTCTTCACCACCTCTTGCATAGGTGGATTCAGACAACGCTGATGCTCAATAGTGGGTACGGAATCTTCCTCGAGCTGAATCTTGTGCATACATATGCCAGGAGGGATACCAATCATATCAGCAATAGTCCAACCAATAACTCTCTTGTACCTCTTCAGAACAGAGATGCGAGCCTCTACTTTTTGTTCACCTAAATCAGCAGCAATAATAACTGGCAGTGTATTTCCACTACCCAAGAACACATACCTTAGATGACTGGGTAGCTCTTTCAATTCTAGCACTGGTGGCTCTTCAATGGATGGCTTCGCCGGTGGTGAAGGTCGATTCTTAAGGTCAAGGTATAGCTTCTTGGGGGCATAAGAATACAACCCCATTCCTGTCAAAGCACAGATAGTTTCTTTGTACTCTTTAACATCCTCACGATCGAAGTTCAAAAGAACAGCAGCCAATGGCTCAACAGTAAGCTGCTTCTCTAAAGATAATTCCTGATCATCCTCATAATAAACATCAGCTATAGAGAACACATTCATATCCTTGGGCTGCTTCATTGATTTGCATACATCAAAACGTACCACTTCGTCATTCATTAGAAATAAAAGCTCATTTGCTCGCAAATCAATAAGCACACTTCCTATTGCGAGGAAAGGTCGACCCAAGATTATGGGCACCTCAAAATCCACCTAGAAATCCAAAATAACAAAGTCTGTAGGAAAAATGAAGGTAGAAACCTTCACTAATACATCATACAAGATACCAATAGGTCGTTTTACCGACCTGCCATTACAAGCTGCATGTTGGTTGGTGTAGGATCGCCTAACCCCAACTATCTATAGATGGCTAGTGGCATCAAATTAATGCTAGCCCCTAAATCACATAAAGCCTTAGCAAAGTCTAAAGATCCAACCGTGCAAGGAATAGTGAAAGCACCCGGATTTGCCTTTTTCTGTACCAGAGACCTCGTGGCAATTGCACTGCAATGATGAAAATTATCCGCCAGTTCATAGTTCGCTGCCTTTTTTTTTATCAAAAGGTCCTTCATGAATTTTGCGTATCCTGGCATTTGCTCCAATTCCTCCACCAAAGGCACATTTATAGTCAGCTGCTTCAGCGTGGTCATGAATTTACTGAACTTAGTGTCATCAGCCTTATTCTTCAGTCTCTGAGGAAAAGGTGGTGGTGGATTTGGAAGAGTTTTCTCCACCACTCCCTTTTTATTGTGCTTCCCATTATCAATCTTTTTAGACTGTTGGCATCTAGGTTTAGTATCATGAACGTTCTCATCTTGATCTTCAACTTCTACAGAATCATCACAATCTTCTTCAATAACATTCTCCTCTATACTATCAACCACGGGCTTGCCCTTGGATAGATTTTCCAACACTTTACCACTCCTGGTTGTAATAGCCAAACATGATCCATCTTTCCTTGGATTTTGGATAGTGTCACTCAGTAAAGTGCCAGCTTTTCTTTGATTGAATGTCGCTGATAGTTGACTCCTTTGTTGTTCCAGCTGTTTTATTAAAGTGGAATGCGAGTCAACCAATTGAATGTCGCTGATAGTTGACTCCTGCGTTGGTTGCCTCCACTCTTTTCAACAGCTTAGCCATCATGTCCTCCATGGACATCTTCCCAGAGCTAGATGCAACAGCTTCACGATTTCCAGGAGGGACATACAAACCGCTCCTGTCATTCTTATTCTTTCAATTCCCTTGGTCTCGGTCTTTGTATCCGGATTTTTCATAATAGTTCCTACCTTGGTTTCCTTGGACATTGCCTCGGAAACCCCCTTGATTATTCAAGTAATTTGCTTCCTCCTCATAATCGGAGTCATCTCTTCCCTGTGATACAACAGCTTTGACCTTTTCTGTCTTTCCTGATAATAAATGCTTGGTAAGAAGGTCCATCTGCGTTTTCATGTGAGCCATATCCTGGTCACGTTCCTCTTCTCTTCACCTCTGTTCTGCCATCATACCAATAGATATAGTAGAGCTTGCTACCTCAGAATCCCTGGTATGCCAAGCTCTACTCTGCTTTGTCATACGATCCAGCATATCACATACCTCAATAAAAGTAAGGTCCATGAATGACCTACCCACAACATTATCTACCACTGGCTTAGTCACTGAGTTCAAAGCCCTATATAATATTTCCATCAAGTGGACATTGGTCATCTGATGATTTAGGCACTGCATAAGATTCTTCTTAAATCTCTCCCATGTCTCGTGGAGAGCTTCAGTTGGAAGTTGTCTGAAATTGCTTATCTCATCTCTTAATTGTGCTCTCTTGGATGACAGAAAGAATCTTTCTAGGAAAGCTTCTTTCAGTTGCCTCCAATTGGTAATAGAGTCAGGAGTTAGCCCGCTTAACCATAGAGTTGCCTCTCTAGATAGAGACAATGGAAATAAGCGCAGCCGGATCGCATTCTGTCCAACCCCTGGATTGTCAAATGATTTGTATGTTGAGATAAAATTAATCAGATGCATATTCGGATCATCGCCTGCAAGTCCACCAAATAACCCTTTGAGTTGCAATAGCTGGATCATGGTGCTAGTGATATTGAACTTGGCTCCGGGTGCCAAGGGCAGAGGAATAATAGCCCCTGTGGCACCAGCCCCATCCCAGTCGTCATCATCATCATCAAAAGAAACTTGCACAGCTCGGCGTTCGGGTCTCATTCTAGCTTGACGATCTCTGTTGACATTCCTGTTCACTGGTGCAACCACATCATCTGCTCGCCTTGGATTTAATAAATCATCATCACCCAGGTCCTCATCATCAAGATTTGGTACCCGACCTGGGTTATCAACATTCTGTTGATTTACTTGCGCAGCTGCCAATGCAGCTAATCTAGCCTGCTCCTGTTGAGTAGCCATCCTTTCAAGGTCTTGTTGCGCATCCATTCTACCAATGAGATGTGGTTCAGGATTTATAGGTAATAATGGCTGAACAGATATTCGTGTATTTGGCATGCACTCCACTAAACCTGAACAAAACAAAAACAACAAACCAAAAGTAAAATTTAAGAATCTTTGACCAAAGGGTCTATCAACTAACACAAACTTAGTTGACAACTGTATTCCCCGGCAACGGCGCCAAAATTTGATACGCCCAAATTACAACTCTCGTTAGAGAGTACAAGCGGTCGCTGTCAAATATAGAACCCAACTGGGTTGGGTGTCGAATCCCACAGGGAATACTATGATCACTAAGTATTGCGATTATTATTAGACTGTTGATCGAAGGTTCCAAGGTAAGGGGGGTTTCAGTTTAGGTGCACAATAATATTATCAGTGTAATGATGAGATGATATGTGTAATAAGATTTGATCACAGAGGATGACAAGTTAGGGTTATGTCCACCTTTTATCTTCTACTTCTCTATTAACTATGAGTAATGCGGATTTTATACATGCATGCACTTATAGAGAGACGTATTCTAATTCTAAATCCAAGTGTGTTTCTACCATCAAGGATTTATTCACCTTAGTTCTCTCGAATCCAAAGTGTACAACCAATTGTATGACCTCTCCAAGAAGTTAATCCTGCTAGGGCATTAACGTGTAAAATAGAGGTTGGAAACCCTATTTTCTTGTCATACTCTCTTTTCCAAACAGTAGCTTTTCTATCGAACAAGTTATTTCTATAATGGCGCATTCCCTATGTTTGCAACCACGAGAATTCAATTAAAATGAAGAGAGTAATGATATAAGTGGATTATACCTCATAAATTCACAAACCCATAGCAATAGAGAGTATACTACAAGGTTTCCATAACCCTAACAAATAACTTAGCTACTCATCAATAAAACGGAAATCAAAATAGAAATCTTCATCATACCAAAACTTAGAACGATCTTGGTGATAAAGATGACTAATGAAAATAAGAGGGAAACGTGTTTCTCTCTCTCCGTCCTCAAGTTAAGCCGCTCTTTTCTCCGTTCAAAATAATACAGAATCTGAATTATAGCTAAAAATTCAGCAATAATGTTTTTAATAACATCCTCCTCTAATAATTTGCTATTGCATCCTTAACTATTTAAAAATGTTGAGTTTGCCCGGGAAAAAGTTCTCATACATCAATTCAGTCCAAAAGCTGCTTTCCTTTTTATGTGAAGTTTTCCTTTGCTGTCCACAGGTCCCCAAAGTGCTGTAATATTCTTCTTTAGTACCTGAAAAGCATGCTAATCACATAGGTCAGCTCACTTAGCTGAAAATAGACTAAAAGTGCAAGACTTATGTATTTTATTCTCAAAACTTAGCTAAAACATGGGTAAGTTATGGTTCTTAGACGTATAAATACGCCCAACATTAGGAACCTTCAAAAATAATAAGAAAAAAGAAAATAACGAAAAGATATAGGAGCTATAGGGAAGGATATAAAAAATGAGACCCTTCTCTTTATGGCGGAGATAACATATATAGCACTATATAAGTGTCCATAGAAATTGAATGAGTCATTTTCTTTACATAGTATAATTATGTGTTTTATATTTTCTGTACATAGTATAAATGCGATCACGGTTCATTTAGATTTGTATTGTTTCTTTAACCGAATGCCAAAATTATCATACCGAAATTTCAAATAGTGTACCATATCATACCTTGCTCAAGAATTTCATTTAGACAAGTATTTGCCATTCGCGCACCTCGACAAAATCCACGGATATCTTCCACCTTCCAGTTCTCACCAACAATAACAGATATCAGTTAACTTTGTCCCCCCAAAGCCTCTGTCTACCAAAGCTATGACATGACTGATGGGAAGAATCACCTAGTGTTTTTTCTCAACTGGGATTTGGACCTCAGACATCAGGTTCTCAACCCACTTTATGGACTACTTGGCCACATACCATTGGGTTCCAAAAGAAAACCTTTTTTTACAAAATTAAAAGCATCATATTTTCAATGCAAAATACAAAACTAATGTTTAATCACATTTCATACCCTAATTCAGCTACAACACACTAAAAACAGTAGTAGTTTCCAGAAACATCAATCCATACTATTCAATTTCAGTTTATACAAAAGCGTTTTTCGATAAACACAAATCAAATAAACGAAAAACTCACAAGTTCATAGCGACTTCCGTCATACTCAAACGACTTATAAAACTTTTCCTCCCTCTTCCTCTTCTAGTAACCCTAATAACCTCACCAATCGGCTTCACATGATCTTCCTCCTCTACCGCCGGCTCCGTCGCTTCGTCAACCCAATCCAAATCCACCTTTGCTTCCTCCATCTTCTTCACCCTCTTCCCTCTCCCTCTCTCATCCTCCTTCGACTTTGTTTTCGGCAACCTTTACTTTTCTTTTTGGTCGAGTTTCATTTTCTTACGTTTCCATTGATTCACTTTCTCTTATCTGCCGCTGTTCTTGGAGCCGCGTGTTACACGCGCTATCGGGAGTTCGTCCTCGTCGTCGCTTGCGGCTACCACTGCGTGCTGCTGGTTTCTCATTTTTGTTTTGCTACAAGTGTAGAGTGAAATGAGAGAACAAGGAACTACTGTAGGTTCTTCTATTTGACAAAATATTTCAAAAGACTAGGGCACAATATATATACCAAGACAGTTTTAGGGGTTTTTTGGTAAACCAGATTGTACTATTTTGTTATATTTGTCAGAATACGCAGAGAGAGTAGCTAGTACGATGCCACTGAGTGCAGAGAGATACGAGAATTTCACAAATTGTAGAATTCCACTTGCTGACGCGTGTTATTTAGTTGAATTATTTATATGGAAATTAACAATTTTGATAGTATTTATTGGGATCTTATATCATAATTATGGTATTATCATGGGATAATTAAGTAAACTAGTTATTCGATCATTTTTTGTTACTTAAAATAGAACAACTATTGTTTTTATTACCAAATATATTTTTATAGTTTTATTTTCTCTTTGTTGTTTTCCTTTGTTTTTTTTTTCATGATTTGGGATATAGTGATTTCACAATATATATATCCGCTTATACTATCCGGTTTACCAAAACAACCCCTAGAAAATCTTGGTATATATATTGTGGCCTGTTTTGTTAAAACATTTTGTCAAATAGCAGAACCTCCAATAGATTCCTTGTTTTTTCATTTCACTCTACACTTGTAACAAACCAAAAATGGAAAACCGATGGCACGCGGTGGTAGCCGTAAGCGACGACGAGGACAAAATGCTGATATCGCGTGTAACATGCGGCTCCCGCAACGGCGGAGGAGAAGAGAAAATGATCCAACAGGAACGAAAGAAAATTAAACTCAACGAAGAGGAAAATCCCTCGAAAACAAATCCGAAGGAGGAGGAGAGAGAGAGAGGAAAGAGAGTGAAAAAGATGGAGATACAAAGGTGGATTTGGATCAGGTTGTAGAAGCAACGGAGGTGGCGGAGGAGGAGGAAGATCATGCGAAGCCGATTGGTGAGGTTATTAGGGTTACTAGAAGAGGAAGAGGGAGGAAAAATTTTTATGAGTCGTTTGAGTATGACGGCAATCGCTTTGAACTTGTGAGTTTTTCGTTTATTTGACAATAGTGCTGACGTAAGAATTATTCTTTTGAATGATTTTGATGATTGACAGAATTTATGTATAGTTGGCTAGTTGCTATTATACGGGAGGATTTTCCTTGAAATGTTTTTCTGTTGGATTATTTTCAGGGTGACGTGTTCCTAAGGCCAGACAGTGTTGTCCCTGCTGTGGTCTCTCTAGATAAAGCTGCACACGAGGCCCTCTCATATGATTTTAAGAAGTACAATCAGAAGATGAGGCAGTTAACATTCAATCTAAAGGTGAGTATTTAAGGGGATGGGGGAATGAGCATGGAGTTTATTTAATTTTCTTCTTATTTTCAATGTAGGTATGTATTTACCTTTTAATTTTCCAGTCTTTCTATCTTGTAAATTTATTGCCAGAACACCTCACTCTTAGCACGCCGTCTTCTGAAAGGGGAGTTGGATCCCTCTCAGATACTGAACATGTCCCGAAATGAGCTAAAGGTATGGGTTCAAGGAATTAATTTTTTCTGAATTTGAGGATTGATTTATGTTTTATCAACTTTGTATGCAGATAAGTCTTAAATGTTTGACATAGTAGTTTTTATGTATATGTTCTGTTGATTTCTGAATGGGTTAGCTCTTGCTTTGTTGAACTTATCGGCTTGATTTTCATCAATTCACCGGGTGCAACCTCAATAGGTTTGTTTGAAGTTCATGAAATATAAATATTGTTCAGCTGTGGGTAAAGTGAAGCTGATTTTGAAAACAAAAGTACGATTGAGCATTTTCCTAAGTAAACACACAATAAAAGAAAATATGATTTGCCCTTCGAGATTTTTGGTGATGACTGGAAGACGGGGATGATGAATAAGATGAGTGTTTGAGAAGAATGATGACTTCTGCATGAAGTTGTTTTAGGATTATGTTAGTGTTAAGCAGAGATCCTACCCTAAGAAAGGGTAGTGTCAAAAACTTTGTCAATGATTCTGAAGCGAGAGAATCTTAGAATCCTTAAAACAATAGGAAGGAATATATTTTGTCTTGATATATAAAGTCTTTTCACAGCACCTCCGTGGTGCTATTCCTAACTAATAAGCTTCTTACTTCTGAACAAAATTTAAAAAATATAGAAGAAAGGAGAGCCGTCAAGACCAGGGTCAGATGCCTCCTTATTTGAGAAGGAAGATTTTTGAGGTTTCTTCCCAACCTAGGTTAGGGATTGTTAGAGATGGTAGCTTGCTGCTGAAACGTTAGTGCGATTTGATCTGTGGACAGATGTTGCCGGCTCAAAAATTAAAGAGCTATAATGGGGAAAAGAAAGATGCACAAACCAGAGGAAACTGGAAGAGGAGTATGAATTTGAGGATGAGTATGTAACACTTTAGTGGAAAAAGGGTATATCTTAATTGAAATGTGCAGAAGTGTATGGAATTGTATACACATCTATATGATCAGGGGAACAAATATGAAGTGAGTGGTATTAACTTATTATTTGAGCCATCCTTTAGATCTATAAATTCTAGTATCTTTACTGATTCTTTGAGAAGTATCTGATATTTCATACTTAATTTGGTTCACATTCTACTTGATTGTTCCTCCTCTCATAGTTAAGTAATTTAGTACACTCTGTTAAACATTGCCCTTATATCTTTTTCCATTTTTCATCTAATCCAATCTTCTACCTTTTCCTAGTTCCTCCTTTCATAATCTTATATACATTTATCATTATACAAGAGAGCTACTAGGGAACCTTCAAAAATAATAAGAAAAAAGAAAATAACGAAATGATATAAGAGCTATAGGGAAGGATATAAAAAATGAGACCCTGCTCTTTATGGCGGATATAACGTATATAGCACTGTATAAGTGTCCATAGAAATTGAATGAGTCATTTTCTTAACATAGTATAAATATGTGTTTTATATTTTCTGTACATAGTATAAACGCGATCACGGTTCATTTAGATTTGTATTGTTTCTTTAACCGAATGCCAAAATTATCATACCGAAATTTCAAATATTGTACCATATCATACCATGCTCAAGAATTTCATTTAGACAAGTATTTGCCATTTGAGGAGATTATCAGCTGTTAGTAGAAAACCTTTAATTTCGTATTTCTGTTGTGGAATCAGAAAATTGGTGCCAGAAGATTATTCTTTCCTTTGTTTGATCTTATCTTCCACTTCTGTCTCAGGAAGCTCTCACAGCAGAAGAGTTGGCAAGCAGGGGGCCCTAGGAGCCAGAGCTCATACAGGTTTATACTATTAACATTATTTTGTTCCTTAAGCAAGTTTTAATTTAACTAACCAGGGCAAACTTTAGTTTACTACTTTTGTGGCAGAGTTGGTCTTTTAATTCTCATTACTAGATATGTGTATAGATCCACTAAATGTGATAGAAATATTTTCTTGTAACCAAGTAAAAAATCCTCTCTTTCGGCGGAGCATGTTATCTGTTCATGCTGAGAACTTGAAAGAGGAGTTTAGAAATTTGGCCGTCATTAGTTGGCAAAAATTGGTATGATGATGTTATATGACAGGAGTTTTGAATTTGACATATCTTAATTGCTCATTTCTATTCATGTTGTGAGACAGATGACCAATACTTGTTACACAAACTTAACACAGGTTAAGTATATCGTTTCTTGTTGCTTAAATTCTGATCGGTTTGTGGCACAGATGACTGATGCTCGTTGCAAAAGATGCACAGAGAAAAAAGTGCGGCTCGTGGAGATTATTCAGGCTGGGCATAGAGATCGTTACTCGGTTTGTCCTTGCAGCTTTTATTTGGGGTTTGAGATATACTTGCTACATATATACATCATGACGTATCTTTTTGGATATTTCTTGTACCCTCTTATTGTTCATTTTGCTTTTTGTGACGGGGTGGAAAACTGTTTACTATGATAGGAATTGCTTGTTGCATCTGAAGTTTTTTATAGTTGATTGAACATTGTCTTTGTTGCATCTCTGAGTGGAGAGTTAATATGTTGGTAATAGTGAGGAGGAAATTTGAACTTAAGACAATATCATGTTATGTTTAAGATGATGTGACAATAATCAATCTCTTTTTGGGTTCTTTTCTGTTCTCGGGGTAAAGCTAATCCACCACGTCATTGTCATTATACTAAATCACCATGCAAGATGTTGAAGGGATTTACCTTGCGTAGGGACCTTTTTGCGTGTTATGTATCTTAAATGTATGTAGTCATTTTAGATTTTTACTTGTATTTAAAGAATAAAACAGATTAAATATGGTATAAACACCATTTAAAAATTTCTTCTTCCCCAAATATTTTGATTTCAGCACTAACTGCTTCTTGTTTCTGTTTTTTGTTTTCCATACCTTAGCTGGAGTGTGTTGCTTGAGGCAATACTTGGTATGCTTCTAGGGACGAAGTTGCTAGCCTCACAATTGGGCCAAATTTGGCAGAGAGTGTTGGAGCAGAACCATTGGCCACTGCTAAGTTCGAAGATGTACAGAAGAACTTAACGAGTCCACGAAGAGCTGATGAAGGAGCTAGTGACATTCTAAAGAAAACTACTTAAGCTTACACGCCGGTTCTAGATAGCCAGAAATCATTTAACAAGACCAAGCCTGAAGACAGTGCTACTACTAGCAATGCCGACCGAACCGTCTGCTAGTTTCTTTGTCCATGTTAGACACAACCATCTCCGATATGTAATAGATAGCACACATAGATACAGTTCTCTGTACTGGATAGAAACTCAATAGTGAAGGGTGCGACAACTTGGTATGGTGTTCGCCTTCTTAATATTATACAATCTGCAAAGTTGTAAAAGGTAGGCTGAGGTTGATGGGTATAATGTTATGTTGTTTTGGATTATTATTTTGTTTCTTCTACCTAGATGTGAGGTGATTTATGCTTTGAAGAGGAGCGTTGGAGTGACCGGTAAAGTTGTTGTCATGATCCTGCCATGTGATCAGGAGGTCATGGGTTCAAGCCTTGGAAACAGCCTCTGGCCGAAATGCAAGGTAAGGTTGTGTACAATACACCCTTGTGGTGGGGTCCTTCATTGTACCCTGTGCATAATGTGTGTTTTCAGTTAAAGTGGAGTAAGGCCGCATTTATGTGTCTTAATGGTTTTGGTCCATCTTTTTTATTATTATTTTGTTATGTATATAGACTTTTGTTGATATTCTGGTGTTATATGAATCGGGGTCGTCTGGTATGGTGTATAAGAATAATGTTGAATAGGGCTGTATTATTAATGTCAATATAAGTTATCCTCGCATTGCTCTTATTAATGATTTTTGACATGTATGCTGATTTGTGCTAATATTGTGGTGTTATACGAACTGGGGTTGTTTTGCAGGATGCATAAGAATATTGTTTACTAGTGTGTACGAGAATTTTAAGAGGTTGGCATAATTCATAAATAATAATGAAAATAAGATGCATATGAATGGCTTCGTTTCAAAAAAGACATGAAAGGTTGAAAGCTTTCTCTGAATATAGAGGACTTGCTGCAACACAACTTCTGTTGTGTAGTTATCTTCTCGAAATTGTATTTATCTAGTCGTAGCAATGAATGTGTTGCATATGCTCCTTATAGCGTTTCCTGGTTTTCACTTGCTAGGCGCCACGATTTCCACTGCACATAATTTAGTGGAGGTCGTCGAGTCATGATGAGTTATTTTCATGAATATCTGTTATGAATGGGTCGAAAGTAGTTATGGTAAAGCAGCCCAATACCTCATTAAGTGGCTATGTGTGGGATATGGGTTGATAAATAGAACATTTTAGTAAGAATAGATTTATGAAAATTGTGATAATTGCTTAGGCAAAGCTATGCTTCTCATCCCCAATTCTCTCTAATCTTCTCATCCCCGTCTACTATTCTTCTTCTTCTTCATATTGTAATTTCTTCTTCCCGTATTAATCAAAGTTAATTAGTTTCGTTCAGTTTGTGTAATGATTGTTGAGTTGATAATTTGAGATCGTTACATTGGTGCTTTCATCCAGAGGTCTCTCAAATGGAGGACCATAAAGTACCCAAGGCATTTGTTGATCATCCAGTTCGTGATTCAATCAAACAAATGAAGGATTCTATCTCTAAAGATCTCGCTGAATTTAGGTTGATGTTGTTGGACGTTTTGGGTAAAAATCCCACGACCACTTTTGAACCCCCAAAAACAGTTATGAACGCCAAATTAGGGAAGTTTCGTGGCGAGAATTCGGACGCCTGGATAGTCCAAGCAGAGCACTATTTTACTTTCTATAAAATTAAGGAAGATCAAAAGCTCACCGTGGCTTCGTTCTATTTTGATGGTGAAGCATTGGAGTGGTACCATTGGTTATTAAGGAAAAATAAATTAATTGATTGGCTACATTTTGCTGATAAGGTGAGAATTCGATTTAAACAGAAAGGATTGGAGTCTGCGGGAGGGAGATTCGAAAATCTCAGGCATGTGGGCTTTGAGAACCAAAGTCATTTTGGGCTTTGGCAAATTGGATGCACACAAGGTGTTTGAAGAAAAGCTGTCCAGGAAAACTGAAAATGTTGTGGATATTGAAACACTGCTTCAAACACCGGATGCTATGAAACAAGAGGATGAATATGAGGATACATCATTACAAGTTAAAACTGAGGGGGCTGAAAATTTGCTAAATCAAGCAGATTTGGATGACAAAGAAGAGGATCCCTTGCCTCTTGATCTTGTTGTTGCAGATACAAATGTTCGAATAGGCGAATCATTGCAGAGCACAGAAACAGGTGCTCAGGTTATAGTAAACGAAGCACAAAAGTTGTTTGGTATTTATTTTAAAGGAGCCAGGCAACATTTGGTTAACAATGCACAAGTCAACTCACTCTGGGAAAGAAGTGACCCCGTGATTTTGAAAGGAACCAGATTGATGCACAAGCATGCATCTATTCATTTTCCATTTGATCCTGGTGAGTCTGTTTCTCCATCCATTATGTTCGAGAGCTTTGATATACATTTGGCTATATCGAACTACTTTTCTATTACATTATATTCTAGTGTATTTGTTCTTGATGGTATTGTGGAAGGTGGAAAGTTGTTTAATGATATGTCAAATAGCAAGGTGGGTGTATAAACTGGTCGGCATCAGTTGTCACAACCACTTCCAAAACCACCTTTCTCAGCTTTACTATTAGATTTCATTGCCCAAGTTGATCAGTTGGTTGAAATAGCAAAGGAATTCGACGTCGATGGTTTTGTCATATTTAGTGGGATTAATTCCAAGACAAATGGTTGTATTTTTGCTGCTAACTTCAGTCATAATAGACAACTCGCAACACCTGCAATTGTTGTCATGCTACAGGAGTGGAAAGATTTAAAATTAAGAAGTGAATATTTTACTGGAAACAAAGAAAAACATGGTTGTAATTGGTTGATAGCAGTGGCGATGGAGAGATTTGGTGTAGAGGTAGCAGTGGCAATGGAGAGATTTGGTGGAGAGGGAGCTTTTAAAACTGTTCATTGGTACTTAAAGGGGATAATTTTAGCTTCATGTTACTGAGTACTGTCGGTATCATATTTCAAGTGCTCCCAGAGGTTCTTTTGATCCTAATAGTACTCTGGATGCTATTCTTAGCATCCCATTATTTAATACTAATGCATATAGTTTGGCCGATTATGTGATTATGTCATTTGGAAGAGAAGGAATAGATGCCAAGAAAACAGGGAGCGATGAGGGCATTGAAGGTCATCTTTTTACATATCTTTGCCATGTTAGTCAGCAGCTAAACAAGAATGATGTAGCCACGTCTACAATAATCTAGGCTGCCAACCAAGTTACTTCTTCATTGCTTACTAATCTAACTGAAGCCGAGAATGCTCTTGCCTACTTAAACCTTGAGGACAAGGTTCTTTTTGAGGGCGGAAGTATTGTTATGAATGGGCCGAAAGTAGTTATGGTAAAGCAGCCCAATACCACATTAAGTGGCTAGGTGTGGGATATGGGTTAATAAATAGAACATTTTAGTAAGAATAGATTTATGAAAATTGTGATAATTGCTTAGGCAAAGCTATACTTCTCATCCCCAATTATCTCTAATCTTCTCATCCCCGTCTACTATTCTTCTTCTTCTTCTTCATATTGTAATTTCTTCTTCCCATATTAATCAAAGCTTGTTAGTTTCGTTCAGTTTGTGTATTGATTGTTGAGTTGATAATTCAAGATCGTTGCAATATCTTAGACAATTGTTCTGCGTACTAGTATTTCACTCTTGATTTCCAATGTTTGCGATGATGACTATGCTTTTTTTAAAATGAAAGCCTCATGGTGAAGGTGATACGCAGCAATATTTTTGCGAATCAGCAGTAATTTCATCGTGCTATTTGTAGTTCATTTGTGAGCACAACTTAATTGTCGTCAAGAAACTAGTCTCTTGTCTTCCCATCCAATACTTGAGAAGAAACAAGGACACATAATCCTGCCTTTGTACGGTGAATATAGTACCTCAGAATAGTTCAGAATTTGCCTGGAAAAGGCAGAGTACATAAACCATCGCCAAGAAGTAATTACTTTTGAGAAGGTAACATTGTTTTTACTTATTCCTTCTGATTTCTCCAGTTTTAAATCACAATGTATGGATGGAGTTGCTTTGTTCTGCTTAAAGTTTACAACTGTTTTGAGTTTTGGCCTCTTTCATGTTGAATGAGTCATTGTCGACTTTTCATCTCTTTTTGTAGACTTGCATGCTAACTTTTAATCGATAATTCGCAGGTGTAAATCTATCCTTCAGGTTGGCTACAACTTTACAGCATGGATTGAAAAGAACAAATGAAAAGAACTGCAAGACATCTGGTATTACCCCAAAGAACTATGTTGTATATGAGTGTCATTTCTGTTCACATCGGAATGTAAAGAGAGGAACCCCAAGAGGCTATATGAACGACCTATATCCTGCCAAACCAAAAACTTAAAGAATTGACCCTATTATATCAGCAACCCGAAAGTTTGAACAGTTGGATACATGTATCGATAAGGCAAGAGTTGATCCTACTGAATTAGCCGATGAAATAGGCATAACATGACTATGAACACATGAAGCAGTCAGCTGGATTAGATATTTTTACATATGCGGTAAATAGAATTAGTTAGCCACGTGTAAAAGTTAGTTACAGATATTTTTTAGATGACGGTTGTAGATATTTTGTAGATGACAGCTGTATACTGTACTGTCATAAGGACAAAAGCAGTTATCAAATCATTTTTCTTCCTTCATCAATCAATAAGATCTCTTCTATTCTTCCTGGTTCTTCTTAGCTCAAGCTCAACATCAATGGTCGTCAATGGCAGTTGAGCTTCTAATATACAAATTCTATCATGGTATCAGAGCCCTTGACAAAATTTGTGGCTTCAGTTTAATCGATCTTATAGGGTGTTAATAGTCGACAGACGATCAGTGTAGTTGCTTAATCAACACAGCAATGGCTGCCTCTAAAATTGATCCTACTCATCCACTTTTTCTTCATCCTTCTGACACAGTTGGAGGTCCAATTATACCCATTCTGTTTTCACGATCTGAGAACTATTTTACCTGGAGCAGGTCTATCCGTATCCAATTTCTTGGTAAGAATAAGCTAGGGATCGCTGATGGAACCTGGAAAAAGGGGGATTTTTCTACGGATTTAGCTAATCAGTGGGACAGATGTGATGTAGTAGTTATTGGTTTAATCTTAGGTTCAGTATCTCCGGAATTACACACTGGCATTCTTTATACTCCAAGTTCAAAGATTATCTGGGATGATTTATAAGAGAGGTTAGATAAAGTCAATACATCTAGAGTTTATCAGCTGCATCGCGAGATAGCAACTCTAGTTCAAGGATCTGACAGTATCTCCATTTATTTCTCCAAATCGAGGCATCTCTGGGCAGAATTCGACAACATGATATCTCCTCCTTGTGATTGTGCGAAATCTAAAGGTTTTTTGCAACACATAGAAGGGTGAAAGGTGTTGCAGTTCCTTATGGGACTCAATGAGAGTTATGAGCAAGCTCGCAGCCAAATATTAATTACTAGTCCTACTCCTAACATTAACAAAGCTTACTCTATGTTAATTGAGAGGGAAAGTCAAAGATCGATTGCCACTTCCTTCATTTCTGGAGAGAGAATAGAATTGGGGGCCATGATCGCTGGGAAAGGCAACTCTTATCATAAGACACAGAAAAACTGGCAATTACAGTGTGATTTCTACAAGCTTAAAGGTCATACAATGGATACTTGCTATCGCTTAGTTGGATATCCACCTGGCTACAAAGGGAAGAAGAAGGAAGGAATTCCCAGTGGTCCAACTGCACATCATGTAGCTGCTAATCCTATTACTGCACCGATATACAGAGGCACCATAGCTCATAATGCTCCTTCTGATGACTCTAATTCACATGTGAATGTAGGACATTTTCAAGCTGGATGTTCTACTAGTTGCTCAACTGTAACACGAAATTTTCCTCGAGCACCCCATCAGGATCAACATGACAAAATAATAATGATGCTTGACAAAGATGGTTCACAACCTGGAGTGGCAAACATAGTAGGTATTGATTTTCATACTTTGTCCACTGTAGAGAAAGTACGATGGATCATTGATACAGGTGCAACCAATCACATGTCTGCCAACTTAGGTGCCATAAGTGCTATAGATATAGTACCTACACTATCTAATCAAAGAGTTTATTTACCAAATGGTGGGATAATACTGGTCACACACAGGAAAGTGCAAAACTGGAGACACAGGGGTGATCAAGAATGTGTTGTACATACCTGAGTTCAAGTATAATCTTCTATCAGTCTCCAAGATAGCAAGGGAACTTAGTTGTTTTATTTCTTTCTATCCTGGTTTCTGCTTATTCCAGGACCTTGTTACCGGGATGTTGAAGGGGATTGGTAAAGAAACTGATGGATTATACTTACTGACTGTCCACACATCTATAGACAATAATATTCCTGTTGTTTTAGCTGTTACAACATATACTGCAACAAATAAGAATGAAGATATTTCCCAGTGGCATAGAAGACTGGCTTATCCCTCTAGCAATTCTCTAAGGTTACTTTTTGGTTATACTGTAGATGTCTGTAAATCAGTCTTATCTAACTATGAAGTCTGCCCTTTTACTAAACATACTAGACATTCTTTTCCTCTTAGCACTAGTACCTCTCTTAAGTGTTTTGATTTATTTCATCTTGATGTTTGGGGACTATATCGTACTAACACTTTTGATGGGAATAAATTTTTCTTGACTATCGTAGATGATTATTCCCATATCACTTGAATTTTTCTGCTCAAGTTTAAGAGTGATGTGCTATCTGTATCAAGAACATTTCTTAAAATGATACACACACAATTTAATGCAATAGTAAAAATGATTAGGACATATAATGGAGGAGAATTCACTAGCAATCATATAAAAGATCTTTTTAAGGATCTTGGTATTATTCATTAGAGAATTTGTGCTTACACCCCTCAACAAAATGGTGTAGCTGAGAGGAAACATAGGAACCTACTTGAGGTGTCAAGAGCATTACGATTTCAGGTTCATATACCTTTGAAATTCTGGGGTCATTATATATGTGTTGCTGCTTATGTAATTAACAGGCTTCCCTCAGTAGTTCTTGGAGGCAAATCTCCTTATGAGCTTTTTTTTGGGAAACCACCTTCTCTTGTTCATATGCGAGTCATTGGTTGTTTGTGTTAGACAAGTTTTTTGTCCCGATTGGATAAGTTAGCTTCCAGAGTTGTTCCTTCAATTTTTATGGGCTATTCCACCGTAACTAAAGGCTACATTTTGTTTGACCTTGCCTAAGAGAGGTTTTTTGTTAATGGAGATGTTATTTTCAAAGAATATGTTTTTCCCTTCAAGACCTCTATTGTTCCATCTACACAACATAATCAGTTTCCTTGGTCTTTTGATAATGACATATTTGTTGATCCTCCTCTTAATCCTTCTTCTGCACCATTCAACTCTACTCTACCAACTTCTAACCTATTGTTCCTGAGGTTTTTTCATGAGATTCTACCCCATCTCCTGCTCTTATTCCTCTTAGGAGGTCAACTAGAATATCCAAGCAACCACTTTGGCATGTTGATACTTCACTTTCTGCTACTATTGATCTTAGGAGGTCAACCAGAGTATTCAAGCAACCTCTTTGCCATGTTGATTATGTTACCAAAAAGCAGGCTGCTCATGTTCTTTATCCTATTAATGCTTATTTGTCATATGCACACCTTTCTCCTAGTTATCAAACTTTTCTTAGTTCTCTATCCCATGTTCATGAACCCACTTCCTCTCATGAGGCTATACAAAATTGTAGGTGGATTGATGCTATAAATATTGAGTTGCAGGCTCTTGAGGACAATCACACCTGGGATCTAGTCCCTTTACCAGATATAAAACTTCTATTGGTTGTCGTTGGATTTACAAAGTCAAACTTAGGGAGATTGAGAGGTTCAAGGCTCGACTTGTCGCCAAGGGATATAATCAATAAGAGGGCCTTGACTACTGTAAAACCTTTTCTCCTATGGTTAAGATTGCTACTGTAAGGGCTGTCTTGTCTTTAGCTGCTCAGTATAATTGGCACATTCATCAGCTTGATGTTTACAATGCTTTTCTTCAAGGTGATTTTGCATGATGAGGTTTAGATGCAACTTCCTCAGGGCTTACCAAGTCAGAGGGAGTCTGATTTAGTCTATAGACTTACTAAGTCCCTTCATGGGTTAAAACAGGCTAGTAGACAGTGGAACTTGAAACTTTCTGAGGCATTGATCACTTCAGGATTTATTCAAAGTGGTTTGGACCATTCTCTATGCATCAAGAAACAAGGAACTGATATAGTCATTATCTTGATCAATGTGGATGACATGTTAGTAATAGGTAGCAATCTTGTTCTTATTGAAACCACCAAATCCTTGTTACAGAAGGCCTTCAAGGTAAAAGATCTAAGAGCATTAAAATATTTCCTTAGGATGGAGTTCAGCAGATCTGCTAAGGGTATCTTGGTGAATTAGAGGATATATGCACTTGAGATCATCTCAGATCTGGGAATTGGCTCAGCTAAACCAGCTATGACATCTCTTGAAGTCAATGCAAAGTTGACAACACAAGAACTTGATGTGTTAACACAAACGACAAATGATGAAACATTGGAAAACAAGACGCAATATCAAAGATTGATTGGTAAGATGTTGTATTTAACACTAACCAGGCTAGATATGACTTACTCAGTACATACTCTTAGACAATTCCTACAACAGCCTTAGAGATCACACTGGGATACAACAGTTAAAGTCATGAAGTATGTGAAGAGAGAACCAGCCTTAGGAATCTAGTTAAGTAGTGAAACCTCAACTACATTGTCAGTCTGTTGTGATGCAGATTGGGCTTCCTGTCGAAATACCCAACGATCAGTATCAGGTTTTATTGTAAAGCATGGAAACTCACTAGTTTCTTGAAAATCTAAGAAGCAAAATATGGTGTCCAGAAGCTGAGTACAAGCTGAGTACAGAAGTATGGCAAATGCAATCTCAGAAGTTATATGGATAATAACTTTGTTAAAAGAATTGAATAATGAGGTTGCTACACCTGTGGTTGTATATAGTGATAGAAAAGTTGCATTACAAATAGCAGTTGTCACTCCCTTTTTTTAACCAAAAAGATTAATTTGAAGTTTTGAAAGAGTTTTTATTATTAAAGTGACAAAAAGATGAAAATTTGTTTCGAAAGAGGATTATTTACATTTTTCATTCAGAGTCTCCACTTGGCATAAATTAGGTATGCCAAGTCACCATTGGAAAATCGTTTTCAAAACCATTTGACTCTTTAAACTGGTTTGCGAACAGAGATTCCGACTAAGGAATTCTATAGACCGAGGGGAAGGTGTTAGGCACCCCTCAATCCCGTGGTTCTACCACGGTCGCTTGGTGGAGCGCATCGGCTAATTTTGACACTACGAATGTACAAACCACACAAAACACGTAAAACAATCAAACAAACAAACAAAACAAAAATGAATAAAAAGTACAGTGTCCAGTCCAACTTATACATTCCAAAATAGAAAAATGCAAAAAATAAATCCTATCTAACCTACACTAATACTAACTACGCTCCCGTGCTTTACCCGACGCCTTGGGCCTTCCTCACGAACGTCTTTCCACCAACATAGTACGTCGAGGTATTCCCCGGTGAACAAACACAAATGCCTCGGGGCATTCCTCGGCCAAATGATACATTATGATCCAAAACCATAAAACCAAGCCCTCCAACACACATTTTAACATTCAAACATACCACGAAACACGTATTCCTAAATATTGCCTACCCGAACCTATATTTGCCTATCCAGTGCATTGACATTTACGTTCAACATCACAATAAATCAAAATTTATCCGAATCTAACCTTTCGTCAATTTTTAATTCCAATCCCCAACTTCCCTTTTACCAATCCATTAAAACATGATCAAGTTCTTTCCTTAAACCTCCAAAGCCGAATCACCAAACTTCATGATCATAACATAACATCAACAAAAGGCCAACAAAGCATAGTCACATAACACATAATCACAACCAAATCTACAAATCAAAATAAGTAAAAGAAAAGAGGGTTAAAGTGATAGACCTTCCGAAGTCGACTTTCGTTGATAATAATGAGTTAAAGAAGACCTAAATCCGTAAACCCAAATAGGAAACCTCAACAATGACGATACCCCAACTCAGTATCGATAAACAGATACCCGAAGCTAACCAACAATAAGCCGACCAATCCTAGAAATAAAAATCTCATTGGAAGCAACCCAACTGTACACCAAAAAAAAATTATCGAGATGAGTAACCTAACACTGGTTCGATCAGTCACTTGAACCCAAATAGATTACAACCAATTTTGAAAACTCCAACATTTTTTCCAACCAGATCCACTTAGAAATCAAGGAGCTGAAGGGATTTTGGATCTCTAAGATCAACTCGACCGAAATAACAAGCTGAGAATGGATTCTCGCAATGATTTCACCAAAAAAAATCTTAAAGGATGACTGGATTTCACTTTGATTTTACTGCTTCACGTCAGAAATCGCAAGCTCCCTCCATTTTTTTTTATTCCGTCCTCATCGTGTGCGTGTGTGTTTAGGGTGGGTGTGGTAAGAGTGACGATTTTAGGGTGAGAAGCTGAGAGAGGAGAGTGTCTGTTCTCTGTGCTTTTGCTTATTTTTGAGAAAAAGAGACGAAGATGGTGAACCCCTTCCCCCTTGTTACTGTGAGTGTGTTGCCTATATATTCCATTCAAGAATGGACCTTCCCCAATAATCACGTGGGCCCCCTCCTTTATTTTTTTTGTTTCTTTTGTGAATTTCTTTCCTTTTTGTCCATTCTATTATGGAAAAGAATGAGGACAACGTGAGTCGGTGACGGGTGAAGAACACGTGGCAGGGTAGGGGGTAGGGGTAGGTAGGGTGAGGTAGTGAGGTGTCCTCATTTGATAGTAAGGGTTGTTAATTTTGTTATTAAGAGAATATTGGGGATTAGGTTTGTTAGGGGTTTGTTATTTTTGTCATTTTGTGAAAAAGAATTATAGAACGGGTGAGGGTAGTGGTAAGGTGAGATAACAAAAATGAATAAAATAAAGCTTCGGGAGGGACAAAATTAGGTGTTTACATCATGCCCCATTTGAATGTAAACAAGCAGTGTTTTCAGACAAAGAAGTAGACAACGAGACAGAATTTTGTCCTGACCCTTATTAAAATATGAAACAAAAAGAAGGAGGGAAACTAAGTCTTGATTTAGGACATCCTACCTATCCAAGTTATGAAGGAATCAAGTCATAGGTATCTCAAAGGATTGGAGAGAGAAGTACTATACCGAGTTGGAGAATCGAGTGAGGTTCCATCGAGGTTTCGGTCTGCGGATCTATCATTACATCAAAAATGAAAATTACAATTTAAAACATAAATGGAATTACAAAATCCTATCTAAGCAACTTCTTTTGGACACTTGAGTTTCATCACCCTATTCTTCAGGCGGGCTCCTGACTTGCAATTTCATCACTTGTTGCTTGGTTTTCATTTGCTTCACCTTGTTGCTTGACTTTCCATTTATTCACTCTGTTCTCTAGGCGGGCTCCTGACTTGCTATTTTTGAATTTCAATTTCCTCGCCTTATTGCTTGAATTTCAGCTTCTTCATCCTGTTCCTCTGACGGGTTCCTGACTTGTAATTTCATCACCCTGTTCTTCAGGCGGGCTCCTGAAACTAGAATTAAAACTAGAACGAAAATTATCCCAAACAAAGATTATAGTAAAGCAGTATTTCATTTTTGAAAGTGTGGTCCCATTTTATAGGAGGGTTCTGAACAGAAGGTAAAGTCCCATTTTTCAGGAGGGTCTTGAACATAAAATAAAATCTCATTTTTCAAGAGGGTCCTAAACAGAAAGTAAATCTCATTTTTCAGGAGGGTCCTAAACAAAAAGTAAAATCCTAGTTTTCAGGAGAGTCCTGAGCAGAAAGTAAAGTCCCCATTTTCCGGAGGGTCCTGAACAGAAAGTAAAATCCTATTTTTTAGGGGGGTCCTGAATAGAAAGTAAAGTCCCATTTTTCAGGAGGGTCCTGAACAGAAAGTAAAGTCTCATTTTTTAGGAGGGTCCTGAACAGAAAGTAAAGTCTCATTTTTTAGGAGGGGCCTGAACAAAAAGTAAAGTCCCATTTTTCAGGAGGGTCCTGAACAAAAAGTAAATCCCATTTTTCAGGAGGGTCCTAAACAGAAAGTAAAATCCCATTTTTCAGGAGAGGCCTGAACAAAAAGGAAAGTCGCATTTTTCAGGAGGGTCCTGAACGAAAAGTAAATACCATTTTTCAGGAAGGTCATGAACAGAAAGTAAAATCCCATTTTTTTAGGAGTGTCCTAATCATAAGTAAAATCCCATTTTTTAGCAGGGTCCTGAATAGAAAGTAAAATTCCATTTTTCAGGAGGGTCCTGAACAAGAGTAAAATTCCATTTTTCAGGAGGGTCTTGAACAAAACTAAAATCCCATTTTTCAGGATTGTCCTGAACAGAAAGTGAAATCCTATTTTTCAGGAGGGTCCTGAACAAAAGAAAAATCGCATTTATCAGGAGGGTCCTGAACAAAAAGTAAAATCCCATTTTTTTCAGTAGGGTCCTGAACAAAAGTAAAATCCCATTTTTCAGGAGGGTCCTGAACAGAAAGTAAAATCCCATTATTTAAGAGGGTCCTGCACAGAAAGTAAAATCTTATTTTTCAGGAGGGTCCGAACAAAAGTAAAATCTCATTTTTCAGGAGGGTCCTGAACAGAAAGTAAAATCTAATTATTTAGGAGGGTTCTGAATAGAAAGTAAAGTCCTATTTTTCAGGAGTGTCCTGAATAGAAGTAAAATCCCATTTTTCAAGAGGGTCCTGAACAGAAAGTAAAATCTAATTTTTCAGGAGGGTCCTGATCATAAGTAAAATTCTATTTTTCAGGAGGGTTCTGAACAGAAAGTAAAATCCCATTTTTTAGGAAGGTCCTGAACAGAAAGTAAAGTCCCATTTTTCAGGAGGGTCCTGAATAGAAAGTAAATTCCCATTTTTTAGGATGGTCCTGAATAGAAAGTAAAACTCTATTTTTCAAGAGGGGCCTGAACAGAAAGTAAAGTCCCATTTTTCAGGAGGGTCCTGAGCGAAAAGTAAATCGTATTTTTTAGGAGGGTCCTGAACAAAAAGTAAAATCCAATTTTTCAGGAGGGGCCTGAACAGAAAGTAAAGTCCCATTTTTCTGGAAGGTCCTGAACAGAAAGTAAATCCCATTTTTCAGGAGGGTCATGAACAGAAAGTAAAATCTCATTTTTTTTGGAGGTTCCTGATCATAAGAAAAATCTCATTTTTTAGGAGGGTCCTGAACAGAAAGTAAAATTCCATTTTTCAAGAGAGTCCTGAACAAAAGTAAGATCCCATTTTTTAGGAGGGTCCTGAACAGAAAGTAAATCCCATTTTTCAGGAGGGTCCTGAACCAAATTAAAATCCATTTTTCAGGAGGGTCCTGAACAAGAAGTAAAATCTCATTTTTCTGTAGGTTCCTAAACAGAAGTAAAATCCCATTTTTCTGGAGGGTCTTGAACAGAAAGTAAAATCTCATTTTTCAAGAGAGTCCTACACAGAAAGGAAAATCTCATTTTTTAGGAGGGTCCTGAGCTAAAGTAAAATCCCATTTTTCAGGAGGGTCCTGAATAGAAGTAAAAACTTATTTTTTTAGGAGCGTTCTGAATAGAAAGTAAAGTCCCATTTTTCAGGAGGGTCTTGAATAGAAGAAAAATTCCATTTTTCAGGAGGGTCCTAAACAAAAGAAATATCTCATTTATCAGGAGGGTCCTGAACATAAAGTAAAATCCCATTTTTTAGGAGGGTCCTGAACCGAACGTAAAGTCTAATTTTTCAGGAGGGTCCTGAATAGGAAGTAAAGTCCCATTTTTTAGGAGGGTCCTGAACAAAAAGTAAAATTCTATTTTTCAATAGGTGCCAGAAAAGAAAGTAAAGTCCCATTTTTCAGGAGGGTCCTGAACAGAAAGTAAAATCCCATTTTTCAGGAGGGTGCTCAACAAAAAGTAATGCCCCATTTTTCAGGAGGGTCCTGAACAGAAAGTAAATCGCATTTTTCAGGAGGGTCATGAACATAAAGTAAAATCCCATTTTTTTAGGAGTTTCCAGATCATAAGTAAAATTCCAGTTTTTAGCAGGGTCCTGAACAGAAAGTAAAATTCCATTTTTCAGGAGGGTCCTGAACAAAACTAAAATCCTATTTTTTAGGAGGGTCCTGGACAGAAAGTAAACTCCCATTTTTCAGGAGGGTCCTGAACAAAAGAAAAATCCCATTTATCAGGAGGGTCCTGAACAAAAAGTAAAATTCCATTTTTCAGTAGGTTCCTGAACAAAATTAAAATCCTATTTTTCAGGAGGGTCCAGAACAGAAAGTAAAATCCCATTATTCAAGAGGGTCCTGCACAGAATGTAAAATCTTATTTTTCAGGAGGGTCCTGAACAAAAGTAAAATCTCATTTTTCAGGAGGGTCCTGAACAGAAAGTAAAATCTCATTATTCAGGAGAGTTCTGAATAGAAAGTAAAGTTCCATTTTTCAAGAGTGTCCTGAATAGAAGTAAAACCCTATTTTTCAAGAGGGTCCTGAATAGAAAGTAAAATCTCATTTTTTAGGAGGGTCCTGATCATAAGTAAAATTTGATTTTTCAGGAGGGTTCTGAACAGAAAGTAAAATCCCATTTTTCAGGAGGGTCCTGAACAGAAAGTAAAGTCCCATTTTTCAAGAGGGTCCTAAACAGAAAGTAAATCTCATTTTTCAGGAGGGTCCTAAACAAAAAGTAAAATCCTAGTTTTCAGGAGAGTCCTGAGCAGAAAGTAAAGTCCCCATTTTCCGGAGGGTCCTGAACAGAAAGTAAAATCCTATTTTTTAGGGGGGTCCTGAATAGAAAGTAAAGTCCCATTTTTCAGGAGGGTCCTGAACAGAAAGTAAAGTCTCATTTTTTAGGAGGGTCCTGAACAGAAAGTAAAGTCTCATTTTTTAGGAGGGGCCTGAACAAAAAGTAAAGTCCCATTTTTCAGGAGGGTCCTGAACAAAAAGTAAATCCCATTTTTCAGGAGGGTCCTAAACAGAAAGTAAAATCCCATTTTTCAGGAGAGGCCTGAACAAAAAGGAAAGTCCCATTTTTCAGGAGGGTCCTGAACGAAAAGTAAATACCATTTTTCAGGAAGGTCATGAACAGAAAGTAAAATCCCATTTTTTTAGGAGTGTCCTGATCATAAGTAAAATCCCATTTTTTAGCAGGGTCCTGAATAGAAAGTAAAATTCCATTTTTCAGGAGGGTCCTGAACAAGAGTAAAATTCCATTTTTCAGGAGGGTCTTGAACAAAACTAAAATCCCATTTTTCAGGATTGTCCTGAACAGAAAGTGAAATCCTATTTTTCAGGAGGGTCCTGAACAAAAGAAAAATCCCATTTATCAGGAGGGTCCTGAACAAAAAGTAAAATCCCATTTTTTTCAGTAGGGTCCTGAACAAAAGTAAAATCCCATTTTTCAGGAGGGTCCTGAACAGAAAGTAAAATCCCATTATTTAAGAGGGTCCTGCACAGAAAGTAAAATCTTATTTTTCAGGAGGGTCCGAACAAAAGTAAAATCTCATTTTTCAGGAGGGTCCTGAACAGAAAGTAAAATCTAATTATTTAGGAGGGTTCTGAATAGAAAGTAAAGTCCTATTTTTCAGGAGTGTCCTGAATAGAAGTAAAATCCCATTTTTCAAGAGGGTCCTGAACAGAAAGTAAAATCTAATTTTTCAGGAGGGTCCTGATCATAAGTAAAATTCTATTTTTCAGGAGGGTTCTGAACAGAAAGTAAAATCCCATTTTTTAGGAAGGTCCTGAACAGAAAGTAAAGTCCCATTTTTCAGGAGGGTCCTGAATAGAAAGTAAATTCCCATTTTTTAGGATGGTCCTGAATAGAAAGTAAAACTCTATTTTTCAAGAGGGGCCTGAACAGAAAGTAAAGTCCCATTTTTCAGGAGGGTCCTGAGCGAAAAGTAAATCGTATTTTTTAGGAGGGTCCTGAACAAAAAGTAAAATCCAATTTTTCAGGAGGGGCCTGAACAGAAAGTAAAGTCCCATTTTTCTGGAAGGTCCTGAACAGAAAGTAAATCCCATTTTTCAGGAGGGTCATGAACAGAAAGTAAAATCTCATTTTTTTTGGAGGTTCCTGATCATAAGAAAAATCTCATTTTTTAGGAGGGTCCTGAACAGAAAGTAAAATTCCATTTTTCAAGAGAGTCCTGAACAAAAGTAAGATCCCATTTTTTAGGAGGGTCCTGAACAGAAAGTAAATCCCATTTTTCAG
Source organism: Capsicum baccatum var. pendulum (assembly GCA_030864225.1). NCBI lineage: Eukaryota > Viridiplantae > Streptophyta > Magnoliopsida > Solanales > Solanaceae > Capsicum > Capsicum baccatum. Next base: position 6,596,333 of record CM061550.1, read on the forward strand.
GAGGGTCCTGAACCAAATTAAAATCCATTTTTCAGGAGGGTCCTGAACAAGAAGTAAAATCTCATTTTTCTGTAGGTTCCTAAACAGAAGTAAAATCCCATTTTTCTGGAGGGTCTTGAACAGAAAGTAAAATCTCATTTTTCAAGAGAGTCCTACACAGAAAGGAAAATCTCATTTTTTAGGAGGGTCCTGAGCTAAAGTAAAATCCCATTTTTCAGGAGGGTCCTGAATAGAAGTAAAAACTTATTTTTTTAGGAGCGTTCTGAATAGAAAGTAAAGTCCCATTTTTCAGGAGGGTCTTGAATAGAAGAAAAATTCCATTTTTCAGGAGGGTCCTAAACAAAAGAAATATCTCATTTATCAGGAGGGTCCTGAACATAAAGTAAAATCCCATTTTTTAGGAGGGTCCTGAACCGAACGTAAAGTCTAATTTTTCAGGAGGGTCCTGAATAGGAAGTAAAGTCCCATTTTTTAGGAGGGTCCTGAACAAAAAGTAAAATTCTATTTTTCAATAGGTGCCAGAAAAGAAAGTAAAGTCCCATTTTTCAGGAGGGTCCTGAACAGAAAGTAAAATCCCATTTTTCAGGAGGGTGCTCAACAAAAAGTAATGCCCCATTTTTCAGGAGGGTCCTGAACAGAAAGTAAATCGCATTTTTCAGGAGGGTCATGAACATAAAGTAAAATCCCATTTTTTTAGGAGTTTCCAGATCATAAGTAAAATTCCAGTTTTTAGCAGGGTCCTGAACAGAAAGTAAAATTCCATTTTTCAGGAGGGTCCTGAACAAAACTAAAATCCTATTTTTTAGGAGGGTCCTGGACAGAAAGTAAACTCCCATTTTTCAGGAGGGTCCTGAACAAAAGAAAAATCCCATTTATCAGGAGGGTCCTGAACAAAAAGTAAAATTCCATTTTTCAGTAGGTTCCTGAACAAAATTAAAATCCTATTTTTCAGGAGGGTCCAGAACAGAAAGTAAAATCCCATTATTCAAGAGGGTCCTGCACAGAATGTAAAATCTTACTTTTCAGGAGGGTCCTGAACAAAAGTAAAATCTCATTTTTCAGGAGGGTCCTGAACAGAAAGTAAAATCTCATTATTCAGGAGAGTTCTGAATAGAAAGTAAAGTTCCATTTTTCAAGAGTGTCCTGAATAGAAGTAAAACCCTATTTTTCAAGAGGGTCCTGAATAGAAAGTAAAATCTCATTTTTTAGGAGGGTCCTGATCATAAGTAAAATTTGATTTTTCAGGAGGGTTCTGAACAGAAAGTAAAATCCCATTTTTCAGGAGGGTCCTGAACAGAAAGTAAAGTCCCATTTTTCAAGAGGGTCCTAAACAGAAAGTAAATCTCATTTTTCAGGAGGGTCCTAAACAAAAAGTAAAATCCTAGTTTTCAGGAGAGTCCTGAGCAGAAAGTAAAGTCCCCATTTTCCGGAGGGTCCTGAACAGAAAGTAAAATCCTATTTTTTAGGGGGGTCCTGAATAGAAAGTAAAGTCCCATTTTTCAGGAGGGTCCTGAACAGAAAGTAAAGTCTCATTTTTTAGGAGGGTCCTGAACAGAAAGTAAAGTCTCATTTTTTAGGAGGGGCCTGAACAAAAAGTAAAGTCCCATTTTTCAGGAGGGTCCTGAACAAAAAGTAAATCCCATTTTTCAGGAGGGTCCTAAACAGAAAGTAAAATCCCATTTTTCAGGAGAGGCCTGAACAAAAAGGAAAGTCCCATTTTTCAGGAGGGTCCTGAACGAAAAGTAAATACCATTTTTCAGGAAGGTCATGAACAGAAAGTAAAATCCCATTTTTTTAGGAGTGTCCTGATCATAAGTAAAATCCCATTTTTTAGCAGGGTCCTGAATAGAAAGTAAAATTCCATTTTTCAGGAGGGTCCTGAACAAGAGTAAAATTCCATTTTTCAGGAGGGTCTTGAACAAAACTAAAATCCCATTTTTCAGGATTGTCCTGAACAGAAAGTGAAATCCTATTTTTCAGGAGGGTCCTGAACAAAAGAAAAATCCCATTTATCAGGAGGGTCCTGAACAAAAAGTAAAATCCCATTTTTTTCAGTAGGGTCCTGAACAAAAGTAAAATCCCATTTTTCAGGAGGGTCCTGAACAGAAAGTAAAATCCCATTATTTAAGAGGGTCCTGCACAGAAAGTAAAATCTCATTTTTCAGGAGGGTCCTGAACAGAAAGTAAAATCTAATTATTTAGGAGGGTTCTGAATAGAAAGTAAAGTCCTATTTTTCAGGAGTGTCCTGAATAGAAGTAAAATCCCATTTTTCAAGAGGGTCCTGAACAGAAAGTAAAATCTAATTTTTCAGGAGGGTCCTGATCATAAGTAAAATTCTATTTTTCAGGAGGGTTCTGAACAGAAAGTAAAATCCCATTTTTTAGGAAGGTCCTGAACAGAAAGTAAAGTCCCATTTTTCAGGAGGGTCCTGAATAGAAAGTAAATTCCCATTTTTTAGGATGGTCCTGAATAGAAAGTAAAACTCTATTTTTCAAGAGGGGCCTGAACAGAAAGTAAAGTCCCATTTTTCAGGAGGGTCCTGAGCGAAAAGTAAATCGTATTTTTTAGGAGGGTCCTGAACAAAAAGTAAAATCCAATTTTTCAGGAGGGGCCTGAACAGAAAGTAAAGTCCCATTTTTCTGGAAGGTCCTGAACAGAAAGTAAATCCCATTTTTCAGGAGGGTCATGAACAGAAAGTAAAATCTCATTTTTTTTGGAGGTTCCTGATCATAAGAAAAATCTCATTTTTTAGGAGGGTCCTGAACAGAAAGTAAAATTCCATTTTTCAAGAGAGTCCTGAACAAAAGTAAGATCCCATTTTTTAGGAGGGTCCTGAACAGAAAGTAAATCCCATTTTTCAGGAGGGTCCTGAACCAAATTAAAATCCATTTTTCAGGAGGGTCCTGAACAAGAAGTAAAATCTCATTTTTCTGTAGGTTCCTAAACAGAAGTAAAATCCCATTTTTCTGGAGGGTCTTGAACAGAAAGTAAAATCTCATTTTTCAAGAGAGTCCTACACAGAAAGGAAAATCTCATTTTTTAGGAGGGTCCTGAGCTAAAGTAAAATCCCATTTTTCAGGAGGGTCCTGAATAGAAGTAAAAACTTATTTTTTTAGGAGCGTTCTGAATAGAAAGTAAAGTCCCATTTTTCAGGAGGGTCTTGAATAGAAGAAAAATTCCATTTTTCAGGAGGGTCCTAAACAAAAGAAATATCTCATTTATCAGGAGGGTCCTGAACATAAAGTAAAATCCCATTTTTTAGGAGGGTCCTGAACCGAACGTAAAGTCTAATTTTTCAGGAGGGTCCTGAATAGGAAGTAAAGTCCCATTTTTTAGGAGGGTCCTGAACAAAAAGTAAAATTCTATTTTTCAATAGGTGCCAGAAAAGAAAGTAAAGTCCCATTTTTCAGGAGGGTCCTGAACAGAAAGTAAAATCCCATTTTTCAGGAGGGTGCTCAACAAAAAGTAATGCCCCATTTTTCAGGAGGGTCCTGAACAGAAAGTAAATCGCATTTTTCAGGAGGGTCATGAACATAAAGTAAAATCCCATTTTTTTAGGAGTTTCCAGATCATAAGTAAAATTCCAGTTTTTAGCAGGGTCCTGAACAGAAAGTAAAATTCCATTTTTCAGGAGGGTCCTGAACAAAACTAAAATCCTATTTTTTAGGAGGGTCCTGGACAGAAAGTAAACTCCCATTTTTCAGGAGGGTCCTGAACAAAAGAAAAATCCCATTTATCAGGAGGGTCCTGAACAAAAAGTAAAATTCCATTTTTCAGTAGGTTCCTGAACAAAATTAAAATCCTATTTTTCAGGAGGGTCCAGAACAGAAAGTAAAATCCCATTATTCAAGAGGGTCCTGCACAGAATGTAAAATCTTATTTTTCAGGAGGGTCCTGAACAAAAGTAAAATCTCATTTTTCAGGAGGGTCCTGAACAGAAAGTAAAATCTCATTATTCAGGAGAGTTCTGAATAGAAAGTAAAGTTCCATTTTTCAAGAGTGTCCTGAATAGAAGTAAAACCCTATTTTTCAAGAGGGTCCTGAATAGAAAGTAAAATCTCATTTTTTAGGAGGGTCCTGATCATAAGTAAAATTTGATTTTTCAGGAGGGTTCTGAACAGAAAGTAAAATCCCATTTTTCAGGAGGGTCCTGAACAGAAAGTAAAGTCCCATTTTTCAAGAGGGTCCTAAACAGAAAGTAAATCTCATTTTTCAGGAGGGTCCTAAACAAAAAGTAAAATCCTAGTTTTCAGGAGAGTCCTGAGCAGAAAGTAAAGTCCCCATTTTCCGGAGGGTCCTGAACAGAAAGTAAAATCCTATTTTTTAGGGGGGTCCTGAATAGAAAGTAAAGTCCCATTTTTCAGGAGGGTCCTGAACAGAAAGTAAAGTCTCATTTTTTAGGAGGGTCCTGAACAGAAAGTAAAGTCTCATTTTTTAGGAGGGGCCTGAACAAAAAGTAAAGTCCCATTTTTCAGGAGGGTCCTGAACAAAAAGTAAATCCCATTTTTCAGGAGGGTCCTAAACAGAAAGTAAAATCCCATTTTTTAGGAGAGGCCTGAACAAAAAGGAAAGTCCCATTTTTCAGGAGGGTCCTGAACGAAAAGTAAATACCATTTTTCAGGAAGGTCATGAACAGAAAGTAAAATCCCATTTTTTTAGGAGTGTCCTGATCATAAGTAAAATCCCATTTTTTAGCAGGGTCCTGAATAGAAAGTAAAATTCCATTTTTCAGGAGGGTCCTGAACAAGAGTAAAATTCCATTTTTCAGGAGGGTCTTGAACAAAACTAAAATCCCATTTTTCAGGATTGTCCTGAACAGAAAGTGAAATCCTATTTTTCAGGAGGGTCCTGAACAAAAGAAAAATCCCATTTATCAGGAGGGTCCTGAACAAAAAGTAAAATCCCATTTTTTTCAGTAGGGTCCTGAACAAAAGTAAAATCCCATTTTTCAGGAGGGTCCTGAACAGAAAGTAAAATCCCATTATTTAAGAGGGTCCTGCACAGAAAGTAAAATCTCATTTTTCAGGAGGGTCCTGAACAGAAAGTAAAATCTAATTATTTAGGAGGGTTCTGAATAGAAAGTAAAGTCCTATTTTTCAGGAGTGTCCTGAATAGAAGTAAAATCCCATTTTTCAAGAGGGTCCTGAACAGAAAGTAAAATCTAATTTTTCAGGAGGGTCCTGATCATAAGTAAAATTCTATTTTTCAGGAGGGTTCTGAACAGAAAGTAAAATCCCATTTTTTAGGAAGGTCCTGAACAGAAAGTAAAGTCCCATTTTTCAGGAGGGTCCTGAATAGAAAGTAAATTCCCATTTTTTAGGATGGTCCTGAATAGAAAGTAAAACTCTATTTTTCAAGAGGGGCCTGAACAGAAAGTAAAGTCCCATTTTTCAGGAGGGTCCTGAGCGAAAAGTAAATCGTATTTTTTAGGAGGGTCCTGAACAAAAAGTAAAATCCAATTTTTCAGGAGGGGCCTGAACAGAAAGTAAAGTCCCATTTTTCTGGAAGGTCCTGAACAGAAAGTAAATCCCATTTTTCAGGAGGGTCATGAACAGAAAGTAAAATCTCATTTTTTTTGGAGGTTCCTGATCATAAGAAAAATCTCATTTTTTAGGAGGGTCCTGAACAGAAAGTAAAATTCCATTTTTCAAGAGAGTCCTGAACAAAAGTAAGATCCCATTTTTTAGGAGGGTCCTGAACAGAAAGTAAATCCCATTTTTCAGGAGGGTCCTGAACCAAATTAAAATCCATTTTTCAGGAGGGTCCTGAACAAGAAGTAAAATCTCATTTTTCTGTAGGTTCCTAAACAGAAGTAAAATCCCATTTTTCTGGAGGGTCTTGAACAGAAAGTAAAATCTCATTTTTCAAGAGAGTCCTACACAGAAAGGAAAATCTCATTTTTTAGGAGGGTCCTGAGCTAAAGTAAAATCCCATTTTTCAGGAGGGTCCTGAATAGAAGTAAAAACTTATTTTTTTAGGAGCGTTCTGAATAGAAAGTAAAGTCCCATTTTTCAGGAGGGTCTTGAATAGAAGAAAAATTCCATTTTTCAGGAGGGTCCTAAACAAAAGAAATATCTCATTTATCAGGAGGGTCCTGAACATAAAGTAAAATCCCATTTTTTAGGAGGGTCCTGAACCGAACGTAAAGTCTAATTTTTCAGGAGGGTCCTGAATAGGAAGTAAAGTCCCATTTTTTAGGAGGGTCCTGAACAAAAAGTAAAATTCTATTTTTCAATAGGTGCCAGAAAAGAAAGTAAAGTCCCATTTTTCAGGAGGGTCCTGAACAGAAAGTAAAATCCCATTTTTCAGGAGGGTGCTCAACAAAAAGTAATGCCCCATTTTTCAGGAGGGTCCTGAACAGAAAGTAAATCGCATTTTCCAGGAGGGTCATGAACATAAAGTAAAATCCCATTTTTTTAGGAGTTTCCAGATCATAAGTAAAATTCCAGTTTTTAGCAGGGTCCTGAACAGAAAGTAAAATTCCATTTTTCAGGAGGGTCCTGAACAAAACTAAAATCCTATTTTTTAGGAGGGTCCTGGACAGAAAGTAAACTCCCATTTTTCAGGAGGGTCCTGAACAAAAGAAAAATCCCATTTATCAGGAGGGTCCTGAACAAAAAGTAAAATTCCATTTTTCAGTAGGTTCCTGAACAAAATTAAAATCCTATTTTTCAGGAGGGTCCAGAACAGAAAGTAAAATCCCATTATTCAAGAGGGTCCTGCACAGAATGTAAAATCTTATTTTTCAGGAGGGTCCTGAACAAAAGTAAAATCTCATTTTTCAGGAGGGTCCTGAACAGAAAGTAAAATCTCATTATTCAGGAGAGTTCTGAATAGAAAGTAAAGTTCCATTTTTCAAGAGTGTCCTGAATAGAAGTAAAACCCTATTTTTCAAGAGGGTCCTGAATAGAAAGTAAAATCTCATTTTTTAGGAGGGTCCTGATCATAAGTAAAATTTGATTTTTCAGGAGGGTTCTGAACAGAAAGTAAAATCCCATTTTTCAGGAGGGTCCTGAACAGAAAGTAAAGTCCCATTTTTCAAGAGGGTCCTAAACAGAAAGTAAATCTCATTTTTCAGGAGGGTCCTAAACAAAAAGTAAAATCCTAGTTTTCAGGAGAGTCCTGAGCAGAAAGTAAAGTCCCCATTTTCCGGAGGGTCCTGAACAGAAAGTAAAATCCTATTTTTTAGGGGGGTCCTGAATAGAAAGTAAAGTCCCATTTTTCAGGAGGGTCCTGAACAGAAAGTAAAGTCTCATTTTTTAGGAGGGTCCTGAACAGAAAGTAAAGTCTCATTTTTTAGGAGGGGCCTGAACAAAAAGTAAAGTCCCATTTTTCAGGAGGGTCCTGAACAAAAAGTAAATCCCATTTTTCAGGAGGGTCCTAAACAGAAAGTAAAATCCCATTTTTCAGGAGAGGCCTGAACAAAAAGGAAAGTCCCATTTTTCAGGAGGGTCCTGAACGAAAAGTAAATACCATTTTTCAGGAAGGTCATGAACAGAAAGTAAAATCCCATTTTTTTAGGAGTGTCCTGATCATAAGTAAAATCCCATTTTTTAGCAGGGTCCTGAATAGAAAGTAAAATTCCATTTTTCAGGAGGGTCCTGAACAAGAGTAAAATTCCATTTTTCAGGAGGGTCTTGAACAAAACTAAAATCCCATTTTTCAGGATTGTCCTGAACAGAAAGTGAAATCCTATTTTTCAGGAGGGTCCTGAACAAAAGAAAAATCCCATTTATCAGGAGGGTCCTGAACAAAAAGTAAAATCCCATTTTTTTCAGTAGGGTCCTGAACAAAAGTAAAATCCCATTTTTCAGGAGGGTCCTGAACAGAAAGTAAAATCCCATTATTTAAGAGGGTCCTGCACAGAAAGTAAAATCTTATTTTTCAGGAGGGTCCGAACAAAAGTAAAATCTCATTTTTCAGGAGGGTCCTGAACAGAAAGTAAAATCTAATTATTTAGGAGGGTTCTGAATAGAAAGTAAAGTCCTATTTTTCAGGAGTGTCCTGAATAGAAGTAAAATCCCATTTTTCAAGAGGGTCCTGAACAGAAAGTAAAATCTAATTTTTCAGGAGGGTCCTGATCATAAGTAAAATTCTATTTTTCAGGAGGGTTCTGAACAGAAAGTAAAATCCCATTTTTTAGGAAGGTCCTGAACAGAAAGTAAAGTCCCATTTTTCAGGAGGGTCCTGAATAGAAAGTAAATTCCCATTTTTTAGGATGGTCCTGAATAGAAAGTAAAACTCTATTTTTCAAGAGGGGCCTGAACAGAAAGTAAAGTCCCATTTTTCAGGAGGGTCCTGAGCGAAAAGTAAATCGTATTTTTTAGGAGGGTCCTGAACAAAAAGTAAAATCCAATTTTTCAGGAGGGGCCTGAACAGAAAGTAAAGTCCCATTTTTCTGGAAGGTCCTGAACAGAAAGTAAATCCCATTTTTCAGGAGGGTCATGAACAGAAAGTAAAATCTCATTTTTTTTGGAGGTTCCTGATCATAAGAAAAATCTCATTTTTTAGGAGGGTCCTGAACAGAAAGTAAAATTCCATTTTTCAAGAGAGTCCTGAACAAAAGTAAGATCCCAATTTTTAGGAGGGTCCTGAACAGAAAGTAAATCCCATTTTTCAGGAGGGTCCTGAACCAAATTAAAATCCATTTTTCAGGAGGGTCCTGAACAAGAAGTAAAATCTCATTTTTCTGTAGGTTCCTAAACAGAAGTAAAATCCCATTTTTCTGGAGGGTCTTGAACAGAAAGTAAAATCTCATTTTTCAAGAGAGTCCTACACAGAAAGGAAAATCTCATTTTTTAGGAGGGTCCTGAGCTAAAGTAAAATCCCATTTTTCAGGAGGGTCCTGAATAGAAGTAAAAACTTATTTTTTTAGGAGCGTTCTGAATAGAAAGTAAAGTCCCATTTTTCAGGAGGGTCTTGAATAGAAGAAAAATTCCATTTTTCAGGAGGGTCCTAAACAAAAGAAATATCTCATTTATCAGGAGGGTCCTGAACATAAAGTAAAATCCCATTTTTTAGGAGGGTCCTGAACCGAACGTAAAGTCTAATTTTTCAGGAGGGTCCTGAATAGGAAGTAAAGTCCCATTTTTTAGGAGGGTCCTGAACAAAAAGTAAAATTCTATTTTTCAATAGGTGCCAGAAAAGAAAGTAAAGTCCCATTTTTCAGGAGGGTCCTGAACAGAAAGTAAAATCCCATTTTTCAGGAGGGTGCTCAACAAAAAGTAATGCCCCATTTTTCAGGAGGGTCCTGAACAGAAAGTAAATCGCATTTTTCAGGAGGGTCATGAACATAAAGTAAAATCCCATTTTTTTAGGAGTTTCCAGATCATAAGTAAAATTCCAGTTTTTAGCAGGGTCCTGAACAGAAAGTAAAATTCCATTTTTCAGGAGGGTCCTGAACAAAACTAAAATCCTATTTTTTAGGAGGGTCCTGGACAGAAAGTAAACTCCCATTTTTCAGGAGGGTCCTGAACAAAAGAAAAATCCCATTTATCAGGAGGGTCCTGAACAAAAAGTAAAATTCCATTTTTCAGTAGGTTCCTGAACAAAATTAAAATCCTATTTTTCAGGAGGGTCCAGAACAGAAAGTAAAATCCCATTATTCAAGAGGGTCCTGCACAGAATGTAAAATCTTATTTTTCAGGAGGGTCCTGAACAAAAGTAAAATCTCATTTTTCAGGAGGGTCCTGAACAGAAAGTAAAATCTCATTATTCAGGAGAGTTCTGAATAGAAAGTAAAGTTCCATTTTTCAAGAGTGTCCTGAATAGAAGTAAAACCCTATTTTTCAAGAGGGTCCTGAATAGAAAGTAAAATCTCATTTTTTAGGAGGGTCCTGATCATAAGTAAAATTTGATTTTTCAGGAGGGTTCTGAACAGAAAGTAAAATCCCATTTTTCAGGAGGGTCCTGAACAGAAAGTAAAGTCCCATTTTTCAAGAGGGTCCTAAACAGAAAGTAAATCTCATTTTTCAGGAGGGTCCTAAACAAAAAGTAAAATCCTAGTTTTCAGGAGAGTCCTGAGCAGAAAGTAAAGTCCCCATTTTCCGGAGGGTCCTGAACAGAAAGTAAAATCCTATTTTTTAGGGGGGTCCTGAATAGAAAGTAAAGTCCCATTTTTCAGGAGGGTCCTGAACAGAAAGTAAAGTCTCATTTTTTAGGAGGGTCCTGAACAGAAAGTAAAGTCTCATTTTTTAGGAGGGGCCTGAACAAAAAGTAAAGTCCCATTTTTCAGGAGGGTCCTGAACAAAAAGTAAATCCCATTTTTCAGGAGGGTCCTAAACAGAAAGTAAAATCCCATTTTTCAGGAGAGGCCTGAACAAAAAGGAAAGTCCCATTTTTCAGGAGGGTCCTGAACGAAAAGTAAATACCATTTTTCAGGAAGGTCATGAACAGAAAGTAAAATCCCATTTTTTTAGGAGTGTCCTGATCATAAGTAAAATCCCATTTTTTAGCAGGGTCCTGAATAGAAAGTAAAATTCCATTTTTCAGGAGGGTCCTGAACAAGAGTAAAATTCCATTTTTCAGGAGGGTCTTGAACAAAACTAAAATCCCATTTTTCAGGATTGTCCTGAACAGAAAGTGAAATCCTATTTTTCAGGAGGGTCCTGAACAAAAGAAAAATCCCATTTATCAGGAGGGTCCTGAACAAAAAGTAAAATCCCATTTTTTTCAGTAGGGTCCTGAACAAAAGTAAAATCCCATTTTTCAGGAGGGTCCTGAACAGAAAGTAAAATCCCATTATTTAAGAGGGTCCTGCACAGAAAGTAAAATCTTATTTTTCAGGAGGGTCCGAACAAAAGTAAAATCTCATTTTTCAGGAGGGTCCTGAACAGAAAGTAAAATCTAATTATTTAGGAGGGTTCTGAATAGAAAGTAAAGTCCTATTTTTCAGGAGTGTCCTGAATAGAAGTAAAATCCCATTTTTCAAGAGGGTCCTGAACAGAAAGTAAAATCTAATTTTTCAGGAGGGTCCTGATCATAAGTAAAATTCTATTTTTCAGGAGGGTTCTGAGCAGAAAGTAAAATCCCATTTTTTAGGAAGGTCCTGAACAGAAAGTAAAGTCCCATTTTTCAGGAGGGTCCTGAATAGAAAGTAAATTCCCATTTTTTAGGATGGTCCTGAATAGAAAGTAAAACTCTATTTTTCAAGAGGGGCCTGAACAGAAAGTAAAGTCCCATTTTTCAGGAGGGTCCTGAGCGAAAAGTAAATCGTATTTTTTAGGAGGGTCCTGAACAAAAAGTAAAATCCAATTTTTCAGGAGGGGCCTGAACAGAAAGTAAAGTCCCATTTTTCTGGAAGGTCCTGAACAGAAAGTAAATCCCATTTTTCAGGAGGGTCATGAACAGAAAGTAAAATCTCATTTTTTTTGGAGGTTCCTGATCATAAGAAAAATCTCATTTTTTAGGAGGGTCCTGAACAGAAAGTAAAATTCCATTTTTCAAGAGAGTCCTGAACAAAAGTAAGATCCCATTTTTTAGGAGGGTCCTGAACAGAAAGTAAATCCCATTTTTCAGGAGGGTCCTGAACCAAATTAAAATCCATTTTTCAGGAGGGTCCTGAACAAGAAGTAAAATCTCATTTTTCTGTAGGTTCCTAAACAGAAGTAAAATCCCATTTTTCTGGAGGGTCTTGAACAGAAAGTAAAATCTCATTTTTCAAGAGAGTCCTACACAGAAAGGAAAATCTCATTTTTTAGGAGGGTCCTGAGCTAAAGTAAAATCCCATTTTTCAGGAGGGTCCTGAATAGAAGTAAAAACTTATTTTTTTAGGAGCGTTCTGAATAGAAAGTAAAGTCCCATTTTTCAGGAGGGTCTTGAATAGAAGAAAAATTCCATTTTTCAGGAGGGTCCTAAACAAAAGAAATATCTCATTTATCAGGAGGGTCCTGAACATAAAGTAAAATCCCATTTTTTAGGAGGGTCCTGAACCGAACGTAAAGTCTAATTTTTCAGGAGGGTCCTGAATAGGAAGTAAAGTCCCATTTTTTAGGAGGGTCCTGAACAAAAAGTAAAATTCTATTTTTCAATAGGTGCCAGAAAAGAAAGTAAAGTCCCATTTTTCAGGAGGGTCCTGAACAGAAAGTAAAATCCCATTTTTCAGGAGGGTGCTCAACAAAAAGTAATGCCCCATTTTTCAGGAGGGTCCTGAACAGAAAGTAAATCGCATTTTTCAGGAGGGTCATGAACATAAAGTAAAATCCCATTTTTTTAGGAGTTTCCAGATCATAAGTAAAATTCCAGTTTTTAGCAGGGTCCTGAACAGAAAGTAAAATTCCATTTTTCAGGAGGGTCCTGAACAAAACTAAAATCCTATTTTTTAGGAGGGTCCTGGACAGAAAGTAAACTCCCATTTTTCAGGAGGGTCCTGAACAAAAGAAAAATCCCATTTATCAGGAGGGTCCTGAACAAAAAGTAAAATTCCATTTTTCAGTAGGTTCCTGAACAAAATTAAAATCCTATTTTTCAGGAGGGTCCAGAACAGAAAGTAAAATCCCATTATTCAAGAGGGTCCTGCACAGAATGTAAAATCTTATTTTTCAGGAGGGTCCTGAACAAAAGTAAAATCTCATTTTTCAGGAGGGTCCTGAACAGAAAGTAAAATCTCATTATTCAGGAGAGTTCTGAATAGAAAGTAAAGTTCCATTTTTCAAGAGTGTCCTGAATAGAAGTAAAACCCTATTTTTCAAGAGGGTCCTGAATAGAAAGTAAAATCTCATTTTTTAGGAGGGTCCTGATCATAAGTAAAATTTGATTTTTCAGGAGGGTTCTGAACAGAAAGTAAAATCCCATTTTTCAGGAGGGTCCTGAACAGAAAGTAAAGTCCCATTTTTCAAGAGGGTCCTAAACAGAAAGTAAATCTCATTTTTCAGGAGGGTCCTAAACAAAAAGTAAAATCCTAGTTTTCAGGAGAGTCCTGAGCAGAAAGTAAAGTCCCCATTTTCCGGAGGGTCCTGAACAGAAAGTAAAATCCTATTTTTTAGGGGGGTCCTGAATAGAAAGTAAAGTCCCATTTTTCAGGAGGGTCCTGAACAGAAAGTAAAGTCTCATTTTTTAGGAGGGTCCTGAACAGAAAGTAAAGTCTCATTTTTTAGGAGGGGCCTGAACAAAAAGTAAAGTCCCATTTTTCAGGAGGGTCCTGAACAAAAAGTAAATCCCATTTTTCAGGAGGGTCCTAAACAGAAAGTAAAATCCCATTTTTCAGGAGAGGCCTGAACAAAAAGGAAAGTCCCATTTTTCAGGAGGGTCCTGAACGAAAAGTAAATACCATTTTTCAGGAAGGTCATGAACAGAAAGTAAAATCCCATTTTTTTAGGAGTGTCCTGATCATAAGTAAAATCCCATTTTTTAGCAGGGTCCTGAATAGAAAGTAAAATTCCATTTTTCAGGAGGGTCCTGAACAAGAGTAAAATTCCATTTTTCAGGAGGGTCTTGAACAAAACTAAAATCCCATTTTTCAGGATTGTCCTGAACAGAAAGTGAAATCCTATTTTTCAGGAGGGTCCTGAACAAAAGAAAAATCCCATTTATCAGGAGGGTCCTGAACAAAAAGTAAAATCCCATTTTTTTCAGTAGGGTCCTGAACAAAAGTAAAATCCCATTTTTCAGGAGGGTCCTGAACAGAAAGTAAAATCCCATTATTTAAGAGGGTCCTGCACAGAAAGTAAAATCTTATTTTTCAGGAGGGTCCGAACAAAAGTAAAATCTCATTTTTCAGGAGGGTCCTGAACAGAAAGTAAAATCTAATTATTTAGGAGGGTTCTGAATAGAAAGTAAAGTCCTATTTTTCAGGAGTGTCCTGAATAGAAGTAAAATCCCATTTTTCAAGAGGGTCCTGAACAGAAAGTAAAATCTAATTTTTCAGGAGGGTCCTGATCATAAGTAAAATTCTATTTTTCAGGAGGGTTCTGAACAGAAAGTAAAATCCCATTTTTTAGGAAGGTCCTGAACAGAAAGTAAAGTCCCATTTTTCAGGAGGGTCCTGAATAGAAAGTAAATTCCCATTTTTTAGGATGGTCCTGAATAGAAAGTAAAACTCTATTTTTCAAGAGGGGCCTGAACAGAAAGTAAAGTCCCATTTTTCAGGAGGGTCCTGAGCGAAAAGTAAATCGTATTTTTTAGGAGGGTCCTGAACAAAAAGTAAAATCCAATTTTTCAGGAGGGGCCTGAACAGAAAGTAAAGTCCCATTTTTCTGGAAGGTCCTGAACAGAAAGTAAATCCCATTTTTCAGGAGGGTCATGAACAGAAAGTAAAATCTCATTTTTTTTGGAGGTTCCTGATCATAAGAAAAATCTCATTTTTTAGGAGGGTCCTGAACAGAAAGTAAAATTCCATTTTTCAAGAGAGTCCTGAACAAAAGTAAGATCCCAATTTTTAGGAGGGTCCTGAACAGAAAGTAAATCCCATTTTTCAGGAGGGTCCTGAACCAAATTAAAATCCATTTTTCAGGAGGGTCCTGAACAAGAAGTAAAATCTCATTTTTCTGTAGGTTCCTAAACAGAAGTAAAATCCCATTTTTCTGGAGGGTCTTGAACAGAAAGTAAAATCTCATTTTTCAAGAGAGTCCTACACAGAAAGGAAAATCTCATTTTTTAGGAGGGTCCTGAGCTAAAGTAAAATCCCATTTTTCAGGAGGGTCCTGAATAGAAGTAAAAACTTATTTTTTTAGGAGCGTTCTGAATAGAAAGTAAAGTCCCATTTTTCAGGAGGGTCTTGAATAGAAGAAAAATTCCATTTTTCAGGAGGGTCCTAAACAAAAGAAATATCTCATTTATCAGGAGGGTCCTGAACATAAAGTAAAATCCCATTTTTTAGGAGGGTCCTGAACCGAACGTAAAGTCTAATTTTTCAGGAGGGTCCTGAATAGGAAGTAAAGTCCCATTTTTTAGGAGGGTCCTGAACAAAAAGTAAAATTCTATTTTTCAATAGGTGCCAGAAAAGAAAGTAAAGTCCCATTTTTCAGGAGGGTCCTGAACAGAAAGTAAAATCCCATTTTTCAGGAGGGTGCTCAACAAAAAGTAATGCCCCATTTTTCAGGAGGGTCCTGAACAGAAAGTAAATCGCATTTTTCAGGAGGGTCATGAACATAAAGTAAAATCCCATTTTTTTAGGAGTTTCCAGATCATAAGTAAAATTCCAGTTTTTAGCAGGGTCCTGAACAGAAAGTAAAATTCCATTTTTCAGGAGGGTCCTGAACAAAACTAAAATCCTATTTTTTAGGAGGGTCCTGGACAGAAAGTAAACTCCCATTTTTCAGGAGGGTCCTGAACAAAAGAAAAATCCCATTTATCAGGAGGGTCCTGAACAAAAAGTAAAATTCCATTTTTCAGTAGGTTCCTGAACAAAATTAAAATCCTATTTTTCAGGAGGGTCCAGAACAGAAAGTAAAATCCCATTATTCAAGAGGGTCCTGCACAGAATGTAAAATCTTACTTTTCAGGAGGGTCCTGAACAAAAGTAAAATCTCATTTTTCAGGAGGGTCCTGAACAGAAAGTAAAATCTCATTATTCAGGAGAGTTCTGAATAGAAAGTAAAGTTCCATTTTTCAAGAGTGTCCTGAATAGAAGTAAAACCCTATTTTTCAAGAGGGTCCTGAATAGAAAGTAAAATCTCATTTTTTAGGAGGGTCCTGATCATAAGTAAAATTTGATTTTTCAGGAGGGTTCTGAACAGAAAGTAAAATCCCATTTTTCAGGAGGGTCCTGAACAGAAAGTAAAGTCCCATTTTTCAAGAGGGTCCTAAACAGAAAGTAAATCTCATTTTTCAGGAGGGTCCTAAACAAAAAGTAAAATCCTAGTTTTCAGGAGAGTCCTGAGCAGAAAGTAAAGTCCCCATTTTCCGGAGGGTCCTGAACAGAAAGTAAAATCCTATTTTTTAGGGGGGTCCTGAATAGAAAGTAAAGTCCCATTTTTCAGGAGGGTCCTGAACAGAAAGTAAAGTCTCATTTTTTAGGAGGGTCCTGAACAGAAAGTAAAGTCTCATTTTTTAGGAGGGGCCTGAACAAAAAGTAAAGTCCCATTTTTCAGGAGGGTCCTGAACAAAAAGTAAATCCCATTTTTCAGGAGGGTCCTAAACAGAAAGTAAAATCCCATTTTTCAGGAGAGGCCTGAACAAAAAGGAAAGTCGCATTTTTCAGGAGGGTCCTGAACGAAAAGTAAATACCATTTTTCAGGAAGGTCATGAACAGAAAGTAAAATCCCATTTTTTTAGGAGTGTCCTAATCATAAGTAAAATCCCATTTTTTAGCAGGGTCCTGAATAGAAAGTAAAATTCCATTTTTCAGGAGGGTCCTGAACAAGAGTAAAATTCCATTTTTCAGGAGGGTCTTGAACAAAACTAAAATCCCATTTTTCAGGATTGTCCTGAACAGAAAGTGAAATCCTATTTTTCAGGAGGGTCCTGAACAAAAGAAAAATCCCATTTATCAGGAGGGTCCTGAACAAAAAGTAAAATCCCATTTTTTTCAGTAGGGTCCTAAACAAAAGTAAAATCCCATTTTTCAGGAGGGTCCTGAACAGAAAGTAAAATCCCATTATTTAAGAGGGTCCTGCACAGAAAGTAAAATCTCATTTTTCAGGAGGGTCCTGAACAGAAAGTAAAATCTAATTATTTAGGAGGGTTCTGAATAGAAAGTAAAGTCCTATTTTTCAGGAGTGTCCTGAATAGAAGTAAAATCCCATTTTTCAAGAGGGTCCTGAACAGAAAGTAAAATCTAATTTTTCAGGAGGGTCCTGATCATAAGTAAAATTCTATTTTTCAGGAGGGTTCTGAACAGAAAGTAAAATCCCATTTTTTAGGAAGGTCCTGAACAGAAAGTAAAGTCCCATTTTTCAGGAGGGTCCTGAATAGAAAGTAAATTCCCATTTTTTAGGATGGTCCTGAATAGAAAGTAAAACTCTATTTTTCAAGAGGGGCCTGAACAGAAAGTAAAGTCCCATTTTTCAGGAGGGTCCTGAGCGAAAAGTAAATCGTATTTTTTAGGAGGGTCCTGAACAAAAAGTAAAATCCAATTTTTCAGGAGGGGCCTGAACAGAAAGTAAAGTCCCATTTTTCTGGAAGGTCCTGAACAGAAAGTAAATCCCATTTTTCAGGAGGGTCATGAACAGAAAGTAAAATCTCATTTTTTTTGGAGGTTCCTGATCATAAGAAAAATCTCATTTTTTAGGAGGGTCCTGAACAGAAAGTAAAATTCCATTTTTCAAGAGAGTCCTGAACAAAAGTAAGATCCCAATTTTTAGGAGGGTCCTGAACAGAAAGTAAATCCCATTTTTCAGGAGGGTCCTGAACCAAATTAAAATCCATTTTTCAGGAGGGTCCTGAACAAGAAGTAAAATCTCATTTTTCTGTAGGTTCCTAAACAGAAGTAAAATCCCATTTTTCTGGAGGGTCTTGAACAGAAAGTAAAATCTCATTTTTCAAGAGAGTCCTACACAGAAAGGAAAATCTCATTTTTTAGGAGGGTCCTGAGCTAAAGTAAAATCCCATTTTTCAGGAGGGTCCTGAATAGAAGTAAAAACTTATTTTTTTAGGAGCGTTCTGAATAGAAAGTAAAGTCCCATTTTTCAGGAGGGTCTTGAATAGAAGAAAAATTCCATTTTTAGGAGGGTCCTAAACAAAAGAAATATCTCATTTATCAGGAGGGTCCTGAACATAAAGTAAAATCCCATTTTTTAGGAGGGTCCTGAACCGAACGTAAAGTCTAATTTTTCAGGAGGGTCCTGAATAGGAAGTAAAGTCCCATTTTTTAGGAGGGTCCTGAACAAAAAGTAAAATTCTATTTTTCAATAGGTGCCAGAAAAGAAAGTAAAGTCCCATTTTTCAGGAGGGTCCTGAACAGAAAGTAAAATCCCATTTTTCAGGAGGGTGCTCAACAAAAAGTAATGCCCCATTTTTCAAGAGGGTCCTGAACAGAAAGTAAATCGCATTTTTCAGGAGGGTCATGAACATAAAGTAAAATCCCATTTTTTTAGGAGTTTCCAGATCATAAGTAAAATTCCAGTTTTTAGCAGGGTCCTGAACAGAAAGTAAAATTCCATTTTTCAGGAGGGTCCTGAACAAAACTAAAATCCTATTTTTTAGGAGGGTCCTGGACAGAAAGTAAACTCCCATTTTTCAGGAGGGTCCTGAACAAAAGAAAAATCCCATTTATCAGGAGGGTCCTGAACAAAAAGTAAAATTCCATTTTTCAGTAGGTTCCTGAACAAAATTAAAATCCTATTTTTCAGGAGGGTCCAGAACAGAAAGTAAAATCCCATTATTCAAGAGGGTCCTGCACAGAATGTAAAATCTTATTTTTCAGGAGGGTCCTGAACAAAAGTAAAATCTCATTTTTCAGGAGGGTCCTGAACAGAAAGTAAAATCTCATTATTCAGGAGAGTTCTGAATAGAAAGTAAAGTTCCATTTTTCAAGAGTGTCCTGAATAGAAGTAAAACCCTATTTTTCAAGAGGGTCCTGAATAGAAAGTAAAATCTCATTTTTTAGGAGGGTCCTGATCATAAGTAAAATTTGATTTTTCAGGAGGGTTCTGAACAGAAAGTAAAATCCCATTTTTCAGGAGGGTCCTGAACAGAAAGTAAAGTCCCATTTTTCAAGAGGGTCCTAAACAGAAAGTAAATCTCATTTTTCAGGAGGGTCCTAAACAAAAAGTAAAATCCTAGTTTTCAGGAGAGTCCTGAGCAGAAAGTAAAGTCCCCATTTTCCGGAGGGTCCTGAACAGAAAGTAAAATCCTATTTTTTAGGGGGGTCCTGAATAGAAAGTAAAGTCCCATTTTTCAGGAGGGTCCTGAACAGAAAGTAAAGTCTCATTTTTTAGGAGGGTCCTGAACAGAAAGTAAAGTCTCATTTTTTAGGAGGGGCCTGAACAAAAAGTAAAGTCCCATTTTTCAGGAGGGTCCTGAACAAAAAGTAAATCCCATTTTTCAGGAGGGTCCTAAACAGAAAGTAAAATCCCATTTTTCAGGAGAGGCCTGAACAAAAAGGAAAGTCCCATTTTTCAGGAGGGTCCTGAACGAAAAGTAAATACCATTTTTCAGGAAGGTCATGAACAGAAAGTAAAATCCCATTTTTTTAGGAGTGTCCTGATCATAAGTAAAATCCCATTTTTTAGCAGGGTCCTGAATAGAAAGTAAAATTCCATTTTTCAGGAGGGTCCTGAACAAGAGTAAAATTCCATTTTTCAGGAGGGTCTTGAACAAAACTAAAATCCCATTTTTCAGGATTGTCCTGAACAGAAAGTGAAATCCTATTTTTCAGGAGGGTCCTGAACAAAAGAAAAATCCCATTTATCAGGAGGGTCCTGAACAAAAAGTAAAATCCCATTTTTTTCAGTAGGGTCCTGAACAAAAGTAAAATCCCATTTTTCAGGAGGGTCCTGAACAGAAAGTAAAATCCCATTATTTAAGAGGGTCCTGCACAGAAAGTAAAATCTTATTTTTCAGGAGGGTCCGAACAAAAGTAAAATCTCATTTTTCAGGAGGGTCCTGAACAGAAAGTAAAATCTAATTATTTAGGAGGGTTCTGAATAGAAAGTAAAGTCCTATTTTTCAGGAGTGTCCTGAATAGAAGTAAAATCCCATTTTTCAAGAGGGTCCTGAACAGAAAGTAAAATCTAATTTTTCAGGAGGGTCCTGATCATAAGTAAAATTCTATTTTTCAGGAGGGTTCTGAACAGAAAGTAAAATCCCATTTTTTAGGAAGGTCCTGAACAGAAAGTAAAGTCCCATTTTTCAGGAGGGTCCTGAATAGAAAGTAAATTCCCATTTTTTAGGATGGTCCTGAATAGAAAGTAAAACTCTATTTTTCAAGAGGGGCCTGAACAGAAAGTAAAGTCCCATTTTTCAGGAGGGTCCTGAGCGAAAAGTAAATCGTATTTTTTAGGAGGGTCCTGAACAAAAAGTAAAATCCAATTTTTCAGGAGGGGCCTGAACAGAAAGTAAAGTCCCATTTTTCTGGAAGGTCCTGAACAGAAAGTAAATCCCATTTTTCAGGAGGGTCATGAACAGAAAGTAAAATCTCATTTTTTTTGGAGGTTCCTGATCATAAGAAAAATCTCATTTTTTAGGAGGGTCCTGAACAGAAAGTAAAATTCCATTTTTCAAGAGAGTCCTGAACAAAAGTAAGATCCCATTTTTTAGGAGGGTCCTGAACAGAAAGTAAATCCCATTTTTCAGGAGGGTCCTGAACCAAATTAAAATCCATTTTTCAGGAGGGTCCTGAACAAGAAGTAAAATCTCATTTTTCTGTAGGTTCCTAAACAGAAGTAAAATCCCATTTTTCTGGAGGGTCTTGAACAGAAAGTAAAATCTCATTTTTCAAGAGAGTCCTACACAGAAAGGAAAATCTCATTTTTTAGGAGGGTCCTGAGCTAAAGTAAAATCCCATTTTTCAGGAGGGTCCTGAATAGAAGTAAAAACTTATTTTTTTAGGAGCGTTCTGAATAGAAAGTAAAGTCCCATTTTTCAGGAGGGTCTTGAATAGAAGAAAAATTCCATTTTTCAGGAGGGTCCTAAACAAAAGAAATATCTCATTTATCAGGAGGGTCCTGAACATAAAGTAAAATCCCATTTTTTAGGAGGGTCCTGAACCGAACGTAAAGTCTAATTTTTCAGGAGGGTCCTGAATAGGAAGTAAAGTCCCATTTTTTAGGAGGGTCCTGAACAAAAAGTAAAATTCTATTTTTCAATAGGTGCCAGAAAAGAAAGTAAAGTCCCATTTTTCAGGAGGGTCCTGAACAGAAAGTAAAATCCCATTTTTCAGGAGGGTGCTCAACAAAAAGTAATGCCCCATTTTTCAGGAGGGTCCTGAACAGAAAGTAAATCGCATTTTTCAGGAGGGTCATGAACATAAAGTAAAATCCCATTTTTTTAGGAGTTTCCAGATCATAAGTAAAATTCCAGTTTTTAGCAGGGTCCTGAACAGAAAGTAAAATTCCATTTTTCAGGAGGGTCCTGAACAAAACTAAAATCCTATTTTTTAGGAGGGTCCTGGACAGAAAGTAAACTCCCATTTTTCAGGAGGGTCCTGAACAAAAGAAAAATCCCATTTATCAGGAGGGTCCTGAACAAAAAGTAAAATTCCATTTTTCAGTAGGTTCCTGAACAAAATTAAAATCCTATTTTTCAGGAGGGTCCAGAACAGAAAGTAAAATCCCATTATTCAAGAGGGTCCTGCACAGAATGTAAAATCTTATTTTTCAGGAGGGTCCTGAACAAAAGTAAAATCTCATTTTTCAGGAGGGTCCTGAACAGAAAGTAAAATCTCATTATTCAGGAGAGTTCTGAATAGAAAGTAAAGTTCCATTTTTCAAGAGTGTCCTGAATAGAAGTAAAACCCTATTTTTCAAGAGGGTCCTGAATAGAAAGTAAAATCTCATTTTTTAGGAGGGTCCTGATCATAAGTAAAATTTGATTTTTCAGGAGGGTTCTGAACAGAAAGTAAAATCCCATTTTTCAGGAGGGTCCTGAACAGAAAGTAAAGTCCCATTTTTCAAGAGGGTCCTAAACAGAAAGTAAATCTCATTTTTCAGGAGGGTCCTAAACAAAAAGTAAAATCCTAGTTTTCAGGAGAGTCCTGAGCAGAAAGTAAAGTCCCCATTTTCCGGAGGGTCCTGAACAGAAAGTAAAATCCTATTTTTTAGGGGGGTCCTGAATAGAAAGTAAAGTCCCATTTTTCAGGAGGGTCCTGAACAGAAAGTAAAGTCTCATTTTTTAGGAGGGTCCTGAACAGAAAGTAAAGTCTCATTTTTTAGGAGGGGCCTGAACAAAAAGTAAAGTCCCATTTTTCAGGAGGGTCCTGAACAAAAAGTAAATCCCATTTTTCAGGAGGGTCCTAAACAGAAAGTAAAATCCCATTTTTCAGGAGAGGCCTGAACAAAAAGGAAAGTCCCATTTTTCAGGAGGGTCCTGAACGAAAAGTAAATACCATTTTTCAGGAAGGTCATGAACAGAAAGTAAAATCCCATTTTTTTAGGAGTGTCCTGATCATAAGTAAAATCCCATTTTTTAGCAGGGTCCTGAATAGAAAGTAAAATTCCATTTTTCAGGAGGGTCCTGAACAAGAGTAAAATTCCATTTTTCAGGAGGGTCTTGAACAAAACTAAAATCCCATTTTTCAGGATTGTTCTGAACAGAAAGTGAAATCCTATTTTTCAGGAGGGTCCTGAACAAAAGAAAAATCCCATTTATCAGGAGGGTCCTGAACAAAAAGTAAAATCCCATTTTTTTCAGTAGGGTCCTGAACAAAAGTAAAATCCCATTTTTCAGGAGGGTCCTGAACAGAAAGTAAAATCCCATTATTTAAGAGGGTCCTGCACAGAAAGTAAAATCTTATTTTTCAGGAGGGTCCGAACAAAAGTAAAATCTCATTTTTCAGGAGGGTCCTGAACAGAAAGTAAAATCTAATTATTTAGGAGGGTTCTGAATAGAAAGTAAAGTCCTATTTTTCAGGAGTGTCCTGAATAGAAGTAAAATCCCATTTTTCAAGAGGGTCCTGAACAGAAAGTAAAATCTAATTTTTCAGGAGGGTCCTGATCATAAGTAAAATTCTATTTTTCAGGAGGGTTCTGAACAGAAAGTAAAATCCCATTTTTTAGGAAGGTCCTGAACAGAAAGTAAAGTCCCATTTTTCAGGAGGGTCCTGAATAGAAAGTAAATTCCCATTTTTTAGGATGGTCCTGAATAGAAAGTAAAACTCTATTTTTCAAGAGGGGCCTGAACAGAAAGTAAAGTCCCATTTTTCAGGAGGGTCCTGAGCGAAAAGTAAATCGTATTTTTTAGGAGGGTCCTGAACAAAAAGTAAAATCCAATTTTTCAGGAGGGGCCTGAACAGAAAGTAAAGTCCCATTTTTCTGGAAGGTCCTGAACAGAAAGTAAATCCCATTTTTCAGGAGGGTCATGAACAGAAAGTAAAATCTCATTTTTTTTGGAGGTTCCTGATCATAAGAAAAATCTCATTTTTTAGGAGGGTCCTGAACAGAAAGTAAAATTCCATTTTTCAAGAGAGTCCTGAACAAAAGTAAGATCCCATTTTTTAGGAGGGTCCTGAACAGAAAGTAAATCCCATTTTTCAGGAGGGTCCTGAACCAAATTAAAATCCATTTTTCAGGAGGGTCCTGAACAAGAAGTAAAATCTCATTTTTCTGTAGGTTCCTAAACAGAAGTAAAATCCCATTTTTCTGGAGGGTCTTGAACAGAAAGTAAAATCTCATTTTTCAAGAGAGTCCTACACAGAAAGGAAAATCTCATTTTTTAGGAGGGTCCTGAGCTAAAGTAAAATCCCATTTTTCAGGAGGGTCCTGAATAGAAGTAAAAACTTATTTTTTTAGGAGCGTTCTGAATAGAAAGTAAAGTCCCATTTTTCAGGAGGGTCTTGAATAGAAGAAAAATTCCATTTTTCAGGAGGGTCCTAAACAAAAGAAATATCTCATTTATCAGGAGGGTCCTGAACATAAAGTAAAATCCCATTTTTTAGGAGGGTCCTGAACCGAACGTAAAGTCTAATTTTTCAGGAGGGTCCTGAATAGGAAGTAAAGTCCCATTTTTTAGGAGGGTCCTGAACAAAAAGTAAAATTCTATTTTTCAATAGGTGCCAGAAAAGAAAGTAAAGTCCCATTTTTCAGGAGGGTCCTGAACAGAAAGTAAAATCCCATTTTTCAGGAGGGTGCTCAACAAAAAGTAATGCCCCATTTTTCAGGAGGGTCCTGAACAGAAAGTAAATCGCATTTTTCAGGAGGGTCATGAACATAAAGTAAAATCCCATTTTTTTAGGAGTTTCCAGATCATAAGTAAAATTCCAGTTTTTAGCAGGGTCCTGAACAGAAAGTAAAATTCCATTTTTCAGGAGGGTCCTGAACAAAACTAAAATCCTATTTTTTAGGAGGGTCCTGGACAGAAAGTAAACTCCCATTTTTCAGGAGGGTCCTGAACAAAAGAAAAATCCCATTTATCAGGAGGGTCCTGAACAAAAAGTAAAATTCCATTTTTCAGTAGGTTCCTGAACAAAATTAAAATCCTATTTTTCAGGAGGGTCCAGAACAGAAAGTAAAATCCCATTATTCAAGAGGGTCCTGCACAGAATGTAAAATCTTATTTTTCAGGAGGGTCCTGAACAAAAGTAAAATCTCATTTTTCAGGAGGGTCCTGAACAGAAAGTAAAATCTCATTATTCAGGAGAGTTCTGAATAGAAAGTAAAGTTCCATTTTTCAAGAGTGTCCTGAATAGAAGTAAAACCCTATTTTTCAAGAGGGTCCTGAATAGAAAGTAAAATCTCATTTTTTAGGAGGGTCCTGATCATAAGTAAAATTTGATTTTTCAGGAGGGTTCTGAACAGAAAGTAAAATCCCATTTTTCAGGAGGGTCCTGAACAGAAAGTAAAGTCCCATTTTTCAAGAGGGTCCTAAACAGAAAGTAAATCTCATTTTTCAGGAGGGTCCTAAACAAAAAGTAAAATCCTAGTTTTCAGGAGAGTCCTGAGCAGAAAGTAAAGTTCCATTTTTGTATATGAGTGTCATTTCTGTTCACATCAGAATGTAAAGAGAGGAACCCCAAGAGGCTATATGAACGACCTATATCCTGCCAAACCAAAAACTTAAAGAATTGACCCTATTATATCAGCAACCCGAAAGTTTGAACAGTTGGATACATGTATCGATAAGGCAAGAGTTGATCCTACTGAATTAGCCGATGAAATAGGCATAACATGACTATGAACACATGAAGCAGTCAGCTGGATTAGATATTTTTACATATGCGGTAAATAGAATTAGTTAGCCACGTGTAAAAGTTAGTTACAGATATTTTTTAGATGACGGTTGTAGATATTTTGTAGATGACAGCTGTATACTGTACTGTCATAAGGACAAAAGCAGTTATCAAATCATTTTTCTTCCTTCATCAATCAATAAGATCTCTTCTATTCTTCCTGGTTCTTCTTAGCTCAAGCTCAACATCAATGGTCGTCAATGGCAGTTGAGCTTCTAATATACAAATTCTATCATGGTATCAGAGCCCTTGACAAAATTTGTGGCTTCAGTTTAATCGATCTTATAGGGTGTTAATAGTCGACAGACGATCAGTGTAGTTGCTTAATCAACACAGCAATGGCTGCCTCTAAAATTGATCCTACTCATCCACTTTTTCTTCATCCTTCTGACACAGTTGGAGGTCCAATTATACCCATTCTGTTTTCACGATCTGAGAACTATTTTACCTGGAGCAGGTCTATCCGTATCCAATTTCTTGGTAAGAATAAGCTAGGGATCGCTGATGGAACCTGGAAAAAGGGGGATTTTTCTACGGATTTAGCTAATCAGTGGGACAGATGTGATGTAGTAGTTATTGGTTTAATCTTAGGTTCAGTATCTCCGGAATTACACACTGGCATTCTTTATACTCCAAGTTCAAAGATTATCTGGGATGATTTATAAGAGAGGTTAGATAAAGTCAATACATCTAGAGTTTATCAGCTGCATCGCGAGATAGCAACTCTAGTTCAAGGATCTGACAGTATCTCCATTTATTTCTCCAAATCGAGGCATCTATGGGCAGAATTCGACAACATGATATCTCCTCCTTGTGATTGTGCGAAATCTAAAGGTTTTTTGCAACACATAGAAGGGTGAAAGGTGTTGCAGTTCCTTATGGGACTCAATGAGAGTTATGAGCAAGCTCGCAGCCAAATATTAATTACTAGTCCTACTCCTAACATTAACAAAGCTTACTCTATGTTAATTGAGAGGGAAAGTCAAAGATCGATTGCCACTTCCTTCATTTCTGGAGAGAGAATAGAATTGGGGGCCATGATCGCTGGGAAAGGCAACTCTTATCATAAGACACAGAAAAACTGGCAATTACAGTGTGATTTCTACAAGCTTAAAGGTCATACAATGGATACTTGCTATCGCTTAGTTGGATATCCACCTGGCTACAAAGGGAAGAAAAAGGAAGGAATTCCCAGTGGTCCAACTGCACATCATGTAGCTGCTAATCCTATTACTGCACCGATATACAGAGGCACCATAGCTCATAATGCTCCTTCTGATGACTCTAATTCACATGTGAATGTAGGACATTTTCAAGCTGGATGTTCTACTAGTTGCTCAACTGTAACACGAAATTTTCCTCGAGCACCCCATCAGGATCAACATGACAAAATAATAATGATGCTTGACAAAGATGGTTCACAACCTGGAGTGGCAAACATAGTAGGTATTGATTTTCATACTTTGTCCACTGTAGAGAAAGTACGATGGATCATTGATACAGGTGCAACCAATCACATGTCTGCCAACTTAGGTGCCATAAGTGCTATAGATATAGTACCTACACTATCTAATCAAAGAGTTTATTTACCAAATGGTGGGATAATACTGGTCACACACAGGAAAGTGCAAAACTGGAGACACAGGGGTGATCAAGAATGTGTTGTACATACCTGAGTTCAAGTATAATCTTCTATCAGTCTCCAAGATAGCAAGGGAACTTAGTTGTTTTATTTCTTTCTATCCTGGTTTCTGCTTATTCCAGGACCTTGTTACCGGGATGTTGAAGGGGATTGGTAAAGAAACTGATGGATTATACTTACTGACTGTCCACACATCTATAGACAATAATATTCCTGTTGTTTTAGCTGTTACAACATATACTGCAACAAATAAGAATGAAGATATTTCCAAGTGGCATAGAAGACTGGCTTATCCCTCTAGCAATTCTCTAAGGTTACTTTTTGGTTATACTGTAGATGTCTGTAAATCAGTCTTATCTAACTATGAAGTCTGCCCTTTTACTAAACATACTAGACATTCTTTTCCTCTTAGCACTAGTACCTCTCTTAAGTGTTTTGATTTATTTCATCTTGATGTTTGGGGACTATATCGTACTAACACTTTTGATGGGAATAAATTTTTCTTGACTATCGTAGATGATTATTCCCATATCACTTGAATTTTTCTGCTCAAGTTTAAGAGTGATGTGCTATCTGTATCAAGAACATTTCTTAAAATGATACACACACAATTTAATGCAATAGTAAAAATGATTAGGACATATAATGGAGGAGAATTCACTAGCAATCATATAAAAGATCTTTTTAAGGATCTTGGTATTATTCATTAGAGAATTTGTGCTTACACCCCTCAACAAAATGGTGTAGCTGAGAGGAAACATAGGAACCTACTTGAGGTGTCAAGAGCATTGCGATTTCAGGTTCATATACCTTTGAAATTCTGGGGTCATTATATATGTGTTGCTGCTTATGTAATTAACAGGCTTCCCTCAGTAGTTCTTGGAGGCAAATCTCCTTATGAGCTTTTTTTTGGGAAACCACCTTCTCTTGTTCATATGCGAGTCATTGGTTGTTTGTGTTAGACAAGTTTTTTGTCCCAATTGGATAAGTTAGCTTCCAGAGTTGTTCCTTCAATTTTTATGGGCTATTCCACCGTAACTAAAGGCTACATTTTGTTTGACCTTGCCTAAGAGAGGTTTTTTGTTAATGGAGATGTTATTTTCAAAGAATATGTTTTTCCCTTCAAGACCTCTATTGTTCCATCTACACAACATAATCAGTTTCCTTGGTCTTTTGATAATGACATATTTGTTGATCCTCCTCTTAATCCTTCTTCTGCACCATTCAACTCTACTCTACCAACTTCTAACCTATTGTTCCTGAGGTTTTTTCATGAGATTCTACCCCACCTCCTGCTCTTATTCCTCTTAGGAGGTCAACTAGAATATCCAAGCAACCACTTTGGCATGTTGATACTTCACTTTCTGCTACTATTGATCTTAGGAGGTCAACCAGAGTATTCAAGCAACCTCTTTGCCATGTTGATTATGTTACCAAAAAGCAGGCTGCTCATGTTCTTTATCCTATTAATGCTTATTTGTCATATGCACACCTTTCTCCTAGTTATCAAACTTTTCTTAGTTCTCTATCCCATGTTCATGAACCCACTTCCTCTCATGAGGCTATACAAAATTGTAGGTGGATTGATGCTATAAATATTGAGTTGCAGGCTCTTGAGGACAATCACACCTGGGATCTAGTCCCTTTACCAGATATAAAACTTCTATTGGTTGTCGTTGGATTTACAAAGTCAAACTTAGGGAGATTGAGAGGTTCAAGGCTCGACTTGTCGCCAAGGGATATAATCAATAAGAGGGCCTTGACTACTGTAAAACCTTTTCTCCTATGGTTAAGATTGCTACTGTAAGGGCTGTCTTGTCTTTAGCTGCTCAGTATAATTGGCACATTCATCAGCTTGATGTTTACAATGCTTTTCTTCAAGGTGATTTTGCATGATGAGGTTTAGATGCAACTTCCTCAGGGCTTACCAAGTCAGAGGGAGTCTGATTTAGTCTATAGACTTACTAAGTCCCTTCATGGGTTAAAACAGGCTAGTAGACAGTGGAACTTGAAACTTTCTGAGGCATTGATCACTTCAGGATTTATTCAAAGTGGTTTGGACCATTCTCTATGCATCAAGAAACAAGGAACTGATATAGTCATTATCTTGATCAATGTGGATGACATGTTAGTAATAGGTAGCAATCTTGGTCTTATTGAAACCACCAAATCCTTGTTACAGAAGGCCTTCAAGGTAAAAGATCTAAGAGCATTAAAATATTTCCTTAGGATGGAGTTCAGCAGATCTGCTAAGGGTATCTTGGTGAATTAGAGGATATATGCACTTGAGATCATCTCAGATCTGGGAATTGGCTCAGCTAAACCAGCTATGACATCTCTTGAAGTCAATGCAAAGTTGACAACACAAGAACTTGATGTGTTAACACAAACGACAAATGATGAAACATTGGAAAACAAGACGCAATATCAAAGATTGATTGGTAAGATGTTGTATTTAACACTAACCAGGCTAGATATGACTTACTCAGTACATACTCTTAGACAATTCCTACAACAGCCTTAGAGATCACACTGGGATACAACAGTTAAAGTCATGAAGTATGTGAAGAGAGAACCAGCCTTAGGAATCTTGTTAAGTAGTGAAACCTCAACTACATTGTCAGTCTGTTGTGATGCAGATTGGGCTTCCTGTCGAAATACCCAACGATCAGTATCAGGTTTTATTGTAAAGCATGGAAACTCACTAGTTTCTTGAAAATCTAAGAAGCAAAATATGGTGTCCAGAAGCTGAGTACAAGCTGAGTACAGAAGTATGGCAAATGCAATCTCAGAAGTTATATGGATAATAACTTTGTTAAAAGAATTGAATAATGAGGTTGCTACACCTGTGGTTGTATATAGTGATAGAAAAGTTGCATTACAAATAGCAGTTGTCACTCCCTTTTTTTAACCAAAAAGATTAATTTGAAGTTTTGAAAGAGTTTTTATTATTAAAGTGACAAAAAGATGAAAATTTGTTTCGAAAGAGGATTATTTACATTTTTCATTCAGAGTCTCCACTTGGCATAAATTAGGTATGCCAAGTCACCATTGGAAAATCGTTTTCAAAACCATTTGACTCTTTAAACTGGTTTGCGAACAGAGATTCCGACTAAGGAATTCTATAGACCGAGGGGAAGGTGTTAGGCACCCCTCAATCCCGTGATTCTACCACGGTCGCTTGGTGGAGCGCATCGGCTAATTTTGACACTACGAATGTACAAACCACACAAAACACGTAAAACAATCAAACAAACAAACAAAACAAAAATGAATAAAAAGTACAGTGTCCAGTCCAACTTATACATTCCAAAATAGAAAAATGCAAAAAATAAATCCTATCTAACCTACACTAACGAACGTCTTTCCACCAACATTGTACGTCGAGGTATTCCCCGGTGAACAAACACAAATGCCTCGGGGCATTCCTCGGCCAAATGATACATTATGATCCAAAACCATAAAACCAAGCCCTCCAACACACATTTTAACATTCAAACATACCACGAAACACGTATTCCTAAATATTGCCTACCCGAACCTATATTTGCCTATCCAGTGCATTGACATTTACGTTCAACATCACAATAAATCAAAATTTATCCGAATCTAACCTTTCGTTAATTTTTAGTTCCAATCCCCAACTTCCCTTTTACCAATCCATTAAAACATGATCAAGTTCTTTCCTTAAACCTCCAAAGCCGAATCACCAAACTTCATGATCATAACATAACATCAACAAAAGGCCAACAAAGCATAGTCACATAACACATAATCACAACCAAATCTACAAATCAAAATAAGTAAAAGAAAAGAGGGTTAAAGTGATAGACCTTCCGAAGTCGACTTTCGTTGATAATAATGAGTTAAAGAAGACCTAAATCCGTAAACCCAAATAGGAAACCTCAACAATGACGATACCCCAACTCAGTATCGATAAACAGATACCTGAAGCTAACCAACAATAAGCCGACCAATCCTAGAAATAAAAATCTCATTGGAAGCAACCCAACTGTACACCAAAAAAAAATTATCGAGATGAGTAACCTAACACTGGTTCGATCAGTCACTTGAACCCAAATAGATTACAACCAATTTTGAAAACTCCAACATTTTTTCCAACCATATCCACTTAGAAATCAAGGAGCTGAAGGGATTTTGGATCTCTAAGATCAACTCGACCGAAATAACAAGCTGAGAATGGATTCTCGCAATGATTTCACCAAAAAAAATCTTAAAGGATGACTGGATTTCACTTTGATTTTACTGCTTCACACCAGAAATCGCAAGCTCCCTCCATTTTTTTTTATTCCGTCCTCATCGTGTGCGTGTGTGTTTAGGGAGGGTGTGGTAAGAGTGACGATTTTAGGGTGAGAAGCTGAGAGAGGAGAGTGTCTGTTCTCTGTGCTTTTGCTTATTTTTGAGAAAAAGAGACGAAGATGGTGAACCCCTTCCCCCTTGTTACTGTGAGTGTGTTGCCTATATATTCCATTCAAGAATGGACCTTCCCCAATAATCACGTGGGCCCCCTCCTTTATTTTTTTGTTTCTTTTGTGAATTTCTTTCCTTTTTGTCCATTTTATTATGGAAAAGAATGAGGACAACATGAGTCGGTGACGGGTGAAGAACACGTGGCAGGGTAGGGGGTAGGGGTAGGTAGGGTGAGGTAGTGAGGTGTCCTCATTTGATAGGAAGGGTTGTTAATTTTGTTATTAAGAGAATATTGGGGATTAGGTTTGTTAGGGGTTTGTTATTTTTGTCATTTTGTGAAAAAGAATTATAGAACGGGTGAGGGTAGTGGTAAGGTGAGATAACAAAAATGAATAAAATAAAGCTTCGGGAGGGACAAAATTAGGTGTTTACATCATGCCCCATTTGAATGTAAACAAGCAGTGTTTTCAGACAAAGAAGTAGACAACGAGACAAAATTTTGTCCTGACCCTTATTAAAAAATGAAACAAAAAGAAGGAGGGAAACTAAGTCTTGATTTAGGACATCCTACCTATCCAAGTTATGAAGGAATCAAGTCATAGGTATCTCAAAGGATTGGAGAGAGAAGTACTATACCGAGTTGGAGAATCGAGTGAGGTTCCATCGAGGTTTCGGTCTGCGGATCTATCATTACATCAAAAATGAAAATTACAATTTAAAACATAAATGGAATTACAAAATCCTATCTAAGCAACTTCTTTTGGACACTTGAGTTTCATCACCCTATTCTTCAGGCGGGCTCCTGACTTGCAATTTCATCACTTGTTGCTTGGTTTTCATTTGCTTCACCTTGTTGCTTGACTTTCCATTTATTCACTCTGTTCTCTAGGCGGGCTCCTGACTTGCTATTTTTGAATTTCAATTTCCTCGCCTTATTGCTTGAATTTCAGCTTCTTCATCCTGTTCCTCTGACGGGTTCCTGACTTGTAATTTCATCACCCTGTTCTTCAGGCGGGCTCCTGAAACTAGAATTAAAACTAGAACGAAAATTATCCCAAACAAAGATTATAGTAAAGCAGTATTTCATTTTTGAAAGTGTGGTCCCATTTTATAGGAGGGTTCTGAACAGAAGGTAAAGTCCCATTTTTCAGGAGGGTCTTGAACATAAAATAAAATCTCATTTTTCAAGAGGGTCCTAAACAGAAAGTAAATCTCATTTTTCAGGAGGGTCCTAAACAAAAAGTAAAATCCTAGTTTTCAGGAGAGTCCTGAGCAGAAAGTAAAGTTCCATTTTTTAGGAGGGTCCTAAACAAAAAGTAAAGTCCCCATTTTCCGGAGGGTCCTGAACAGAAAGTAAAATCCTATTTTTTAGGGGGGTCCTGAATAGAAAGTAAAGTCCCATTTTTCAGGAGGGTCCTGAACAGAAAGTAAAGTCTCATTTTTTAGGAGGGTCCTGAACAGAAAGTAAAATTCTATTTTTCAAGAGGGGCCTGAACAAAAAGTAAAGTCCCATTTTTCAGGAGGGTCCTGAACAAAAAGTAAATCCCATTTTTCAGGAGGGTCCTAAACAGAAAGTAAAATCCCATTTTTCAGGAGAGGCCTGAACAAAAAGGAAAGTCCCATTTTTCAGGAGGGTCCTGAACGAAAAGTAAATACCATTTTTCAGGAAGGTCATGAACAGAAAGTAAAATCCCATTTTTTTAGGAGTGTCCTGATCATAAGTAAAATCCCATTTTTTAGCAGGGTCCTGAATAGAAAGTAAAATTCCATTTTTCAGGAGGGTCCTGAACAAGAGTAAAATTCCATTTTTCAGGAGGGTCTTGAACAAAACTAAAATCCCATTTTTCAGGATTGTCCTGAACAGAAAGTGAAATCCTATTTTTCAGGAGGGTCCTGAACAAAAGAAAAATCCCATTTATCAGGAGGGTCCTGAACAAAAAGTAAAATCCCATTTTTTTCAGTAGGGTCCTGAACAAAAGTAAAATCCCATTTTTCAGGAGGGTCCTGAACAGAAAGTAAAATCCCATTATTTAAGAGGGTCCTGCACAGAAAGTAAAATCTTATTTTTCAGGAGGGTCCGAACAAAAGTAAAATCTCATTTTTCAGGAGGGTCCTGAACAGAAAGTAAAATCTAATTATTTAGGAGGGTTCTGAATAGAAAGTAAAGTCCTATTTTTCAGGAGTGTCCTGAATAGAAGTAAAATCCCATTTTTCAAGAGGGTCCTGAACAGAAAGTAAAATCTAATTTTTCAGGAGGGTCCTGATCATAAGTAAAATTCTATTTTTCAGGAGGGTTCTGAACAGAAAGTAAAATCTCATTTTTTAGGAAGGTCCTGAACAGAAAGTAAAGTCCCATTTTTCAGGAGGGTCCTGAATAGAAAGTAAATTCCCATTTTTTAGGATGGTCCTGAATAGAAAGTAAAACTCTATTTTTCAAGAGGGGCCTGAACAGAAAGTAAAGTCCCATTTTTCAGGAGGGTCCTGAGCAAAAAGTAAATCGTATTTTTTAGGAAGGTCCTGAACAAAAAGTAAAATCCAATTTTTCAGGAGGGCCCTGAACAGAAAGTAAAGTCCCATTTTTCTGGAAGGTCCTGAACAGAAAGTAAATCCCATTTTTCAGGAGGGTCATGAACAGAAAGTAAAATCTCATTTTTTTAGGAGGTTCCTGATCATAAGAAAAATCTCATTTTTTAGGAGGGTCCTGAACAGAAAGTAAAATTCCATTTTTCAAGAGAGTCCTGAACAAAAGTAAGATCCCATTTTTTAGGAGGGTCCTGAACAGAAAGTAAATCCCATTTTTCAGGAGGGTCCTGAACCAAATTAAAATCCATTTTTCAGGAGGGTCCTGAACAAGAAGTAAAATCTCATTTTTCTGTAGGTTCCTAAACAGAAGTAAAATCCCATTTTTCTGGAGGGTCTTGAACAGAAAGTAAAATCTCATTTTTCAAGAGAGTCCTACACAGAAAGGAAAATCTCATTTTTTAGGAGGGTCCTGAGCTAAAGTAAAATCCCATTTTTCAAGAGGGTCCTGAATAGAAGTAAAAACTTATTTTTTTAGGAGCGTTCTGAATAGAAAGTAAAGTCCCATTTTTCAGGAGGGTCTTGAATAGAAGAAAAATTCCATTTTTCAGGAGGGTCCTAAACAAAAGAAAAATCTCATTTATCAGGAGGGTCCTGAACATAAAGTAAAATCCCATTTTTTAGGAGGGTCCTGAATCGAACGTAAAGTCTCATTTTTCAGGAGGGTCCTGAATAGGAAGTAAAGTCCCATTTTTTAGAAGGGTCCTGAACAAAAAGTAAAATTCTATTTTTCAATAGGTGCCAGAACAGAAAGTAAAGTCCCATTTTTCAGGAGGGTCCTGAACAGAAAGTAAAATCCCATTTTTCAGGAGGGTGCTCAACAAAAAGTAATGCCCCATTTTTCAGGAGGGTCCTGAACAGAAAGTAAATCGCATTTTTCAGGAGGGTCATGCACAGAAAGTAAAATCCCATTTTTTTAGGAGTTTCCAGATCATAAGTAAAATTCCAGTTTTTAGCAGGGTCCTGAACAGAAAGTAAAATTCCATTTTTCAGGAGGGTCCTACACAAAACTAAAATCCTATTTTTTAGGAGGGTCCTGGACAGAAAGTAAACTCCCATTTTTCAGGAGGGTCATGAACAAAAGAAAAATCCCATTTATCAGGAGGGTCCTGAACAAAAAGTAAAATTCCATTTTTCAGTAGGTTCCTGAACAAAATTAAAATCCTATTTTTCAGGAGGGTCCAGAACAGAAAGTAAAATCCCATTATTCAAGAGGGTCCTGCACAGAATGTAAAATCTTATTTTTAAGGAGGGTCCTGAACAAAAGTAAAATCTCATTTTTCAGGAGGGTCCTGAACAGAAAGTAAAATCTCATTATTCAGGAGAGTTCTGAATAGAAAGTAAAGTTCCATTTTTCAAGAGTGTCCTGAATAGAAGTAAAACCCTATTTTTCAAGAGGGTCCTGAATAGAAAGTAAAATCTCATTTTTTTAGGAGGGTCCTGATCATAAGTAAAATTTGATTTTTCAGGAGGGTTCTGAACAGAAAGTAAAATCCCATTTTTCAGGAGGGTCCTGAACAGAAAGTAAAGTCCCATTTTTTAGGAGGGTCCTGAACAGAAAGTAAATTCGCATTTTTTAGAATGGTCCTGAACAGAAAGTAAAATTCTATTTTTTAGGAGGGGCCTGAACAGAAAGTAAAGTTCCATTTTTTAGGAGGGTCCAGAATAGAAAGTAAATCGCATTTTCTAGGAGGGTCCTAAACTGAAAGTAAATCCCATTTTTTAGGATAGTCCTGAACAAAAAGTAAAATCCAATTTTTCAGGAGGGGCCTGAACAGAAAGTAAAGTCCCATTTTTCTGGAGGGTCCTGAACAGAAAGTAAATCCCATTTTTCAGGAGGGTCATGAACAGAAAATAAAATCCCATTTTTTCAGCAGGTTCTGCATTTTTTAGGAGGGTCCTGAACAGAAAGTAAAATTCCATTTTTCTGGAGCGTCCTGAGCAGAAGTAAAATCCCATTTTTCAGGAGGGTCCTGAACAGAAGTAAAATCCCATTTTTCAGGAGGGTCCTGAACCAAATTAAAATCCCATTTTTTAGGAGGGTCCTGAAAAAAAAGTAAAATCTCATTTTTCAGTAGGTTCCTGAACAAAATTAATATCCCATTTTTCAGGAGGGTCCTGAACAGAAAGTAAAATCCTATTTTTCAAGAGGGTCCTGCACAGAAAGTAAAATCTCATTTTTCAGGAGGGTCCTGAACAAAAGTGAAATTCCATTTTTCAGTAGGGTCCTGAACAGAAAGTAAAATCTCATTTTTCAGGAGGGTTCTGAATTGAAAGTAAAGTCCCATTTTTCAGGAGGGTCCTGAATAGAAGAAAAATCCCATTTTTCAGGAGGGTCCTGAACAGAAAGTAAAATCTCATTTTTTCAGGGTCCTGATCATAAGTAAAATTCCATTTTTCGGGGGTCCTGAATAGAAAGTAAAATTCCATATTTCTGGAGGAACCTGAACAAAAGTAGAATCCCATTTTTCAGGAGGGTCCTGAACAAAAGTAAAATCTCATTTTTTAGGAGGGTCCTGAACAGAAAGTAAAATCTCATGGAAGTGTTTTTCCATTGGCCGCTGAATTAAGTGAAGTGAATTTTCCCCTGTTTCAACAAAGAAAATTTGTCAGTTAAAAACATAGTGATGGTTTGTAGCACTTGGCTTTCCTGACACCTGCTCCAATGTCCATTCCCTTCCTTTTATTTTAGATTGCTGGCATTTGCCCCTGTCTTGTCACATCATTGGCCCAGAACAGATCAGGGAAATGCCTTAGACTGAAACACCGACTATTTTACCATGCCTCTGAGATGCACCTTTTGACATCTGATACTCCCATAAATCCAGCAACCTGTCAGTTGATAGAATACCTATGCCTTGTTTTGAATTATGATCATGTTTATCTCGTGTGGTTGTCCTTGGCTTTTCCCCATACAATTGGAAAGACTGGTAGTAAGTTTTGAAATTCTTTCTTGCTTGTTTTGACACAGAATAGACTCAAAGAGTGTAAAGAAATGATGGTGACTTTTCTTTTGATAAAAGACATAAAAGAACAAAAATATGAATATATAAATGAAAGAAAAAGTGCAATGTCCCTCTTTTTAACAAAGAAGAAAACGTATCTGAATATGGCAACTAACTCCAATGACTATGACATGCATTTTTTATTAAGCTGCCTGATCTTCCTACCCAAACTTTCCATTTGTTGTTGAGTTCGTGCCTTTGTCGCTGCTGCTTCTTCCAACCCGTTGAACTCATATATCTCATTCAATTGATGATATCTTGAAAGATTTTCGCCAACAAACCTCTTTCCTTTTCACCTTTCATTCAAACTCGTCATCGCTTTACGGTGCCCATGAGGGTTTTCACCAATAAGACTCTCTCATTTTATTTCTCTCAACTCCACATCGCCTTATGGTGTCCGTAAGGGTTTTCACCAGTAAGACTCTCTAATTTTTATTTCTCTCAACTCACCATCGCCTTATGGTGCCCGCAAGGGTTTTCACCAATAAGACTCTCATTTTCATTTATTTCTTGATTTCTTACACTGAGGAAGACAAGTAGTACCCCACGATGTATCATCATATCCATTGCATGCTTAGCCTTAACATTATCAAAAATTGATCTGAAGGACTTTCTTTGGATGTAACTTGGATTTTACATAAGGTTAGAAAAGGATGGCAAGAGGCTCAAACGACACTTGAAGCGGGGGTGGGACTTACAACTTTTGGAATCGACTCAAGCAACATGTTAGCTCATGCCCCAATTTTTTGTTGACTGGGTGAATCTAAAAATTTTATTTGATTGGACCAAGCCCAAAATAGAGCAGCCTACGTATCTCACTCCCGAGAGAGGAGAATCAGGTCGCATGTAGTTCTATCAGCTTGTTCTTTATTTTGATTTGATTTTTTTCTTTTTTTTTGAAATTTCGAACTCTTTTTTTTGCTCTTATTTTCCTGACGTTTATCTTTGACTCTATTTTGATTCCAAAAGAGGGATATGAAAGAAAAATAAAACTAAGCTCAAACGGGTAAACAAAGGATGACACAATGTTTGCCTTCATCATATCAATCTTCAAAAATGTAAGTACTAAACATGCAATAAAATCAACAAAGGATAAGATATCATACATAATATCTTTTGATCGCATCAGCATTGATAGCCATTTCTACCATTTTTCCTTCAATATCTATCAAATATGAGGCTCCATTGGGCAACACTTTATTCACAATGAAGGGACCTTGCCAGTTTGGGGAAAATTTGACTTTCACTTCAACCTGGTGAGGAAGGATACGCTTCAACACCAACTGACCAACTTTAAAATTTTTGGGTCGTACTTTTTTGTTATACACTCGAGCCATTCTCTTATGATATAATTGGCCATAAAATACCGATGTCAGTTTTTTTTCATCAATCAAGCTCAACTGTTCCGATCGGGTTTTGACCTACTCATCATTATCAAACTCTGCTTCCATAATAACTCAAAGAGAGGGAGTTTCAACTTTTGCGGGAATGACTGCTTCTGTACCGTACACCAACAAATATGGAGTTTCCCCTGTTGAAGTATGAACAGTAGTACGATAACCTAGCAATGTAAACGGTAACTTCTCGTGCCATTGTCTGGACCCTTGTACCATTTTCCACAGTATCTTCTTGATATTCTTATTAGCGGCTTCCACAGCGCCATTTGCCTTTGGATGATATGGAGTGGAATTTCGATGTGCGATCTTAAACTGTTGGCACACTTCTTGCATCAAAATGACTATTTAGATTGGCGGCATTATCTGTAATGATCATCTTTGGGATTCCAAACCTACAAATGATACTGGCATGAACAAAATCTACCACTTCCTTCTTTGTTACTGACTTGAAAGTTACTGCTTCTACCCACCAAAATGAATCTATGCCCATTTGATGTTTTTGGCTCAATCAGTCCAATCACGTCCATTCCCCAAGCTACAAATGACCATGGAGCAGACATTGCATGCAACTCAGCAGGAGGAGAATGTATCAGATCACCGTGTACTTGACATTGATGACACTTTCGAACAAAAAGAATCGAATCTCTCAGCATAGTAAGTCAGTAATAACCTGCTAAAAGAATCTTCTTAGACAAGACATAATCGTTCATATGCGGGCAGCATACTCCAGAGTGTATTTCAACCATGATCTCCGAGACTTTTTTTGCATCTACACACCTCAAAAGTCCC
This sequence comes from Capsicum baccatum var. pendulum, assembly GCA_030864225.1. Classification (NCBI taxonomy): domain Eukaryota; kingdom Viridiplantae; phylum Streptophyta; class Magnoliopsida; order Solanales; family Solanaceae; genus Capsicum; species Capsicum baccatum. The sequence goes on from CM061550.1 coordinate 6,634,938, forward strand.
AGATCCGGGTTTCTCGTATATAAGATTCCCTTACTTAAGAGAAATCCACTAGCCAAACGCCTAATAGTCCTCTTTTGATCGCTGGCGGCATATCTTGGGTATTGTCCTGACTGAATGTAAGCATGTTGATCATGACTCTGTATATGCACTGGATCGATGTAGGCTTTATTAGAATGTTGGAGCATTGAGGACAGAGTGTCTAAAGCATCAGTAATCTCATTATGAATCCTTGGAATATGCCTAAATTTTACTGACACAAACTGTTGACATAGCTCCTGCAAGCATTGTCGATACGGTATGATCTTCAAATCTCATGTATCCCAATAGCCTTGAATTTGACAGATGAGCAAATCTGAATCCCTCAACACTAATAGTTCCTGGACTCCCATATCAATAGCTAACCTCAAACCAAGAATGCACGGTTCGTATTCCGCCATGTTATTGGCACAATAAAATTAAAGTTGCGCTGTTATCGGGAAATGTTGCCCCAATTCAGAGATAAGAATCGTACCTATTCTGACTCCTTTTATGTTGACAGCTCCATCGAAGAACATCTTCCAACCTGGATCAGCATCTATAATGACTTCATCAACACACAACACCTCTTCATCAGGAAAATATGTCTTTAATGGTTCATACTCTTCATCAATGGGATTCTCAGCAAGATGGTCTGCTAAGGCTTGAGCTTTCATGGTGGTTCGAGTCACATACACAATGTCGAACTTGGTAAGCAATATGTTCCACTTTGCCAATCGACCTGTCGGCATAGGCTTCTGAAAGATATACTTCAAAGGATCCATGCGGGAGATGAGATAAGTAGTGTAGGACGGGAGATAATGTTTCAAATTCTTTGCTACCCAAGTTAGGGCACAACACGTCCTTTCAAGAAGAGTATACCTGGCCTCATATGCGGTGAACTTCTTGCTAAGATAATAAATAGCCTGCTCCTTTTTGCCTGTGACATCATGTTGACCCAGGACACAATCGAAAGAATTGTCCATGACTGATAAATATAAGATTAAAGGCCTACCAGGATCCGGTGGTACCAGCACAGGCAGATTTGACAAATATCTTTTGATTCTATCGAATGCTTCCTGAGATTCTTCAGTTCATTCTACCTCAGCACTCTTTTTCAGCAACTTGAATATGGGCTCACAAGTGGTTGTGAGTTGAGCAATAAACCTGCTGGTGTAGTTCAGTCTACCAAGCAAACTCATCACCTCAGTCCTATTCTTAGGAAGGGGCAAATCCTGGATGGCTTTGATTTTTGAAGGATCCAATTCAATTCCCCGACGGCTAACTACAAACCCCAACAGCTTTACAGACGAAACTCTAAATACACATTTTGCCGGGTTGAGTTTGAGATTATACCTGCAAAGCCTTTCAAAGAACTTTCTTAAATCTTTAACATGGTCATCCTGACTCTTTGATTTAATAATCACATCATCTACATAAACCTCAATCTCCTTATGCATCATATTACGAAATATAGTGGTCATGGCTCTTATGTATATTACTCCAGCATTCTTCAAACTGAACGGCATCACTCGATAATAATAGGTCTGCCATGGTGTGATAAAAGATGTATTCTCCGCGTCTTCATCATCCATAATGATCTGGTGGTATCCGGCATAGCAATCTATAAAAGCGGCAACCTCATGTTTAGCATAGTTTCCCAGCAAAATATGGATGTTGGGCAGCAAAAAATCATTCTTTAGACTTTCTCTGTTCAAATCACGATAATCAAAATATACTTAAATTTTGCCATCTTTCTTTGGGACAGGAACAATATTCGATAACCACGTAGGATAACGAGCCACTCGAATGATTTTGGCCTCAAGTTGTTTCATAATTTTCTCTTTGATTTTAATGCTTACATCAGTTTTAAACTTCCTCAACTTCTATTTCACAGGGGGGAATGTGGGATCAGTTGGCAATTTATGAGCCACTAATTCAGTGCTTAAACTAGGCATATCATCATAAGACCATTCAAATACATCCTTATAATCAATTAATGGTTGAATCATTCCATTTTTTAGCTGCGGCAAAGTATGTACACTGATTTTAGTTTCCCTAACATCTTCTTGATTCTTGATTGGCTCAATTCATTCCAATTAGGATTCGGCTTGTCTTCAAACTGTTCAAACTCTTTTCTTATTTCCTCTAGTGCCTCTTCTTCATCATATTCCTCCTTTTGCTTCATTATATCTTGATTAGTTTGGATTTTAAGATCAGTCTGAAAATTCCGCATGTATGTCATGTCATTAGAATCAGTATAAAAAGAATTGTATAAAGAAAAAGACAAAATCAAAATATATTAGACACAAAATAAGGAGATATTGCATTTCATTAAAAGGGAAAGATAGGAGGGTTTAAACACAAATCACAACAAAATGTAAAAAATATAAATTCCGAATTACAACCCTGGAATAAGTCGGATAAATAGAAAGAAAAATAAAATGAACTACTAAAACTCCCTCCTGACGGGGAAAGGAGTGACTTCCCAATTGTTGAACTGGACCTCAGGACCTATAAACTGCACGGCTTCCTTACTGGTACCCTCTCCTGCTTCAACCAGGTCAACATCAATCAGCAGGTTCTAGAAGTCATCAACCAATTCAGCTTCAAATTCTACAAGCTTCGTGATATCACTCTTGACAAATGATTCACTGAGTAGCAAAATTAGGTGAGGGAGTGACCATGTTTCCTTTTTCCTTCCATTGGCTTTCTTCAAATCTTTAGCCATAGGTTCAAATCCTAGACCAAAAGTGCCCATGTTCTCTCTTGGACATATAGGATGAACGATACCGTACAGAGACATTCCCAATCCCTTCCCTGGCATAAATCCATATTTCAAAAGCTCACTCACCATTATGATAGAAGCGGAAGAAAATTGTTGTAACGCCCTAAAAATGGGTTTCGGAGCAACACACGATGCTTGAGGCTACGAGTGTGCCATGGGATCACCTTGCCCAGCATACTTCTCGAACTTGGGCATTTTAAAAGCGATGGAAAGGTTGACGTCTGGGAACATACAAAGATCTTTATAGGAAACACTCTTATAACCTCCGATTCCCTACAAATTGTTCATGGCCTGTTCCAAACTTTTCAATTTCCACGCTATGACCTCATATTCCTCTGTTGCAATAGGTTTATCCGTATCAAGTGGAAATGCAGGTGGCTAGGTATACCCATACGGTTCATTCATTCTCAAAGTAGGCTTCGGGGCATAATACTGACTATCTGAAACCTTAAATACTGGCCACTGGTAGACCGAGGAAGCACCATTATCGGACGCACAACATATGTGGGAGCTTCAGGTGGTGGTGGAGCCACGAACACAGGTGTTTCTGGTAGTGTCGGCTGAGTAGCAGGCCTTGGTTGGGGCGCTGCTAGGGGCACACTAGAAGTGCCCGAATAATATTATCGTGGAGTGAATCCTGGAACGTGCTCGGGTGACTCAATAGGAACAGAGAATTACGCCTGAGAGAGCGGTGGGAAATTCGAATATTCCCAAGATCTTAAGGGAGTGGAGGAGGAGGCATACCACTAGCCCATGCTCGGTGAAGATCTAACAATTGTTGTCTAAGTCTCAATACCTCATCATTGTGTTTTGAACTTTCTTCCCTGGGATCCTAATCTAGGTCAATGAGTGAATTTTCAATCTCCTTACTAGCCATGGCAAGCTTCGCTTTTCAGCTAGTGAAGTACGGATGACAGCCAGAGTGCTACAAACCAACCACTTATCTGAAAGAACATTCTCATCAAAGACAAAACCCGTTAGGATTAGGTCAAGCAACAATCATAAAAATCACATTTTACACACCCAAGGTTTATGCACATTTCTACCGGCCTTTGAGGGTAATGAGGCCATTTTAACATCATTCTGATTTCCCCATTACATTATCACACCTCGCTCTTTCTGCTTTTTAACCTCATTTCTCTCTTCTTTTGCATAAGTCTCTTCTCTTCTTTTTTTCTTCTCTTATTTCTCTTTCTTTCTTTCTTGCTCTCGCGATCTCATTTCCTTTTATCATTCTTTATGGATTTTGTTTTTCTTTAAAAGAGGAAAATTTGGGAAAATCAAAGAAACAAAATGATTAGATCGAACCCAAAAGTAGGTTGCCTACGTATCATGTTGTACATGAATTAGATCTTGCGTAGTTCGGGCAATGCGTGCATAAACACCACAAAATTGATTTTTTTTAAGAAAGAACACACAAAAGGAAATAATTCCACAACTTCACTACATTTCATAAAAGAGACGACTAAAACAAACTTCGAATTTAAGAAAGCTTAAAAACTGATCAACAAAGACTAAACAACATTCTAGACCCATAAGATAACATACATAATACTCCTAGTAAAGACTCTTAATGTTTGAAATGAACTTGACCCCGACTGCACAAATACACAACAATACAAGGACAGAAAAATAAAGGACTCAAACTAAATAAAAGATAAGAGTTGCTCCTTCAAATTTGTACGATGTGGGATGACCCTGGCTGAGATGGACCTGTCTGTGAAGTTCTCTTTCTCCCATTCAAACTCAGTAGCATATCCTGCAAAGACACCCTGATATTTGGGAAAAAGTTTCTGGCACGTACCCCCTCCTCATAGAGAGTGCACCTGGAAAGATTGTTCTGACACCTTTCTACAGTCTTGAGCAAATCTGATAACTGAACTCTCAGTGTCTCCACTTTGGCACCCGCACTTTCATCCTGACTGTCATCGATAATGTATTCTTCCTCTAAGTTGCAAGGGAAATGGCCTACTAATACACCGAGGTATGGTTTGCATCCAGATCTCATATCTTTGAGTGTACCCCAGATTATCCAAACTTTCTTTGAAAGTATCCACTCCTAGCTTTGTTGCATGATTCCAGAAATGCTCGTATTTGCTTTCACCTAAGGCTTGGTCCTTGAAGTACTCGACGTCCTATAAAAGATCCACCACTGGTGGAACATCCTGGTGCAATTAAGCCCTAAAATAACCAGAAGGAGTTGCATCTGACAACCCAACAAGATTACTTTTGGAAAAAGCCACAAATAGGTCCATAAAATATTATCCTCAGTCCTTGACTTGAGAAACTCAATCCAAGCATCGACTCCCATAGGTAGCAACAATTTATCCAACCGCATCCTAAGGTCCATCGCTTTCACTTGATTGGGCATGCAACGATCAATCACATCTGGTCTAACTAATAAAGAAGTATTAAAATGCTCCATCATCCACAGTTCCAATATCAGGTTACTGCCCTAAAAAAATCTCATCCCCACTTCACCTCGGTTAAAGCCTTATATAGTTCTGTTAAGATCTTGGGTACGATAGTAATCCCGACCTTGTCCTTTTGTTTAGCACCCTTGTCCTTTTGATCCTTATGAAATAGAGCCATCACCATAGATTGCAAATATCTATTAACACGTCTTTCTTCTTCTGGAAACACTAGAGTGCCTAGCAAGACGAGGGTGAAGACTTCAAGATGCTTTCTCTCCTACTTCTACTTAGTCATAAAAAATTCATCCCAAAAGAAGTCAAGCCAAGGAAATCCATGATTGATGCAGACAAGCCACATGCCTATTGTTCTCTTCAACCCACAACCTTGCAGAAACCTATTGCCCGAGTGGTTCTGAGCTCAGATCATGATTTTATCAATATAAGGCAAATGGAGTAGACCGGATATTTTTGCCAAGGTAGGCGTCATCTTACACTTTCCGAACCTAAACACCAAATTACTAGGATCCCAAAATGTCAATATAGCATCTATCAGATTTAGCCGGGGCGAGATATGCAGAAGCTCCGTAAGATCACCTAATACTTTAATTAGCTCTGTCAACGTAGTTGAACGTGCCCCACCACTTGATTAACTTTTTAGGCACCTTGCCAACCATCCGGACTTTAGACATTATGGACAGATCCATCCTGTAATGACACATAAGACATTATCTCAAAATTCGATAGGAACGAAAGATTCCCAACCCTTGGGACTTTGATACGGACCTATGTTGAAGCGATAGACCATTTTATGACTCCAATTCGCTGAATAGTATCTATGAATAAAATCAGCATACTTGGATAAGACTTTCTAATAACACTAAATTATGAAGAAAAATATCTAGGCTAAGGCTAAGAAAAAGGAAAAAATAAAGATTACCAGACCCACTAAAGGTTGCCTACGTATCCCGCCCCTAGGGACGGGAATCAGGTATGCGTAGTTCGTTCAAGTTGAACAATTAAGGATTAAAATGGACTGAGACTTGACTTAAGAGACACGATTACAGACGGATGATGAAAATAAAATCTTTTTGGGTTCTCAATTAGACATATCACACAAAACTAACACCAACAACTATGAAAAAAAATTCTTTTTGGTATTTTCATTTCATGAAATGGACACAACTACTACCATTTTTGAAACTTCTAAAGAAAATCTTTTTCAGAATTTCATAATTATGAATGCATGGTAAAGAAATAAGATGAAAATCTTTTTGATGGTTTTGAGACAACGAATGCGAAAGGTAAAAGAAATCTTTTTTTTTTAATTGTGAAAAATAAATGCCATATAGAACTCTAAAATCACTAAACTCCGTTTTTTTCTTTTCGACTCACCTTTTTTCTATTTTTGTTTCAACATTTCTTGCCTATGCACTTTACTTCTAACATATGCTTTCCCTGAATCAGTCCGTCAAAGGACCACGTTACCCTCAAAGATGCAACATTTAGCACGTAGGGATGCTTTAGAAGTGAGTCACCTACGAAGGACCAAGTGGGTCCCTCTAGGTCCCAAAATGATGCAGGTAAGTATGAACTGAAGGCTGACCTACACTGGGGTTTACTAACAAGGCTGTTTAGGGGAGCATATGGTCGATAGTGGCTTGCTTTAGCTGGCCACCTACTCCATACAACCCAATGGATCCCCCCTAAAATAAGGGTGACTTAACTATAGATCGTGTACACACATGTACTATGGACTTGTTGCGGAAAGAATGACTCATGTTATGCACAAGGTGCCAGATATAAAGCGATAACACATAAAGAAAAATTGTAAACAAAGAGCACGGAAACGCACAACAGTGATAACAATAACACAAACAATAATCACAAACAATGTTTACACACCCATAATGTCAAACTAAGCCGATACAACTCCAAAAAATAAGCTCGAATTCTGGAAAAATTCCCCAGCAGAGTCGCCAGAGCTGTCACACCCCTTTTTTTAACCAAAAAGATTAATTTGAAGTTTTGAAAGGGTTTTTATTATTAAAGTGACAAAAAGATGAAAATTTATTTCGAAAAAGGATTATTTATATTTTTTATTCAGAGTTGCCACTTGGAATAAATTGGGTGTACCAAGTCACCATTGGAAAATCCTTTTCAAAACCATTCGACTCTTTAAACTGGTTTGCGAACAGAGATTTCGACTAAGGAATTCTGTTGACCGAGGGAAAGGTGTTAGTCACCCCTTAATCCAGTGGTTCGACCACGGTCTCTTGGTGGAGTGTATCGACTAATTTTGCTACTATGAATGTGCAAACCACACAAAACACGTAAAACAATCAAACAAACAAACTAAACAAAAACTAATAAAAAGTACAGTGTCCAGTCCAACTTATACATTCCAAAATAGAAAAATGCAAAAAAATAAATCATATCTAACCTACACTAATACTAACTACGCTCCCGTGCTTTACCCGACGCCTTGAGCCTTTCTCACGAACATCTTTTCGCCAACATAGTACGTTGGGTCATTCCCGGGTGAACAAACACAAATACCGTGGGGAATTTCCCCACCAAATGATACATTTTGATCCAAAACCATAAAACCAAGACCTCCAAAACACATTTTAACATTCAAAAATACCACGAAACACTTATTCCTAAATTTTTCCTACCCGAATCTATATTTGCCTATTCAGTTCGTTGACATTTACGTTCAACATCATAATAAATCAAAATTTATCCGAATCTAACGTTTCGTCAATTTTCAATTCCAATCCCCAACTTCCCTTTTACCAATCCATTAAAACATGATCAAGTTCTTTCCTCAAACCTCCAAAGCCGAATCACCAAACGTCATGATCATAACATTAACATCAACAAAAGGGCAACAAAGCATAGTCACATCACACATAATCACAACCAAATCAATAAATCAAAATAATTAAAAGAAAAGTGGGTTAAAGAGATGGACCTTTCAAAGTCAACTTTCGTTGATAATAATGAGTTAAAGAAGACCCGAATTCAAAAACTCGAATAGGAAAGCTCAACAATGACAAGACCCCAACTCGGTAGATAAACAGCTACCCGAAGCTAACCAACAATAAGCCGACCAAGCCTAGAAATAGAAATCTCATCCGAAGCAAGCCTACAGTACGCTGAAAAAAAAATTATAGAGACGAGTAACCTAACACTGGTTCGATCAGTGACACTTGAACCCAAATAGATAACAACCAATTTTGAAAACTCCAATGTTTTTTTACAACCAAATCCACTTAGAAATCAAGGAGATGAAGGGATTTTAGATCTCTAAGATTAGCTCGACCAAAATAACAAGCTGAGAATGGATTCTCGCAACGATTTCACCAAAAAAAATCTTAAAGGATGAATGGATTTCACTCTGATTTTACTGCTTCATGCCGGAAATCGCAAGCTTCCTCCATTTTTTTTATTCCATCCTCACCGTGTGCATGTGTGTTTATGGTGGGTGTGGTGAGAGTGACGATTTTGGGGTGAGAAGCTGAGAGAGGAGAGTGTCCATTCTCTGTGCTTTTGCTTATTTTCGAGAAAAAGAGACAAAGATGGTGAACCTCCTCCCCCTTGTTACTGTGAGTGTGTTGCCTATATATTCCATTCAAGAATGAACCTTCCCCAATAATCACGTGGGCCCCCTCCTTTATATTTTTGTTCCTTTTGTGAATTCCTTTTCTTTTTGTCCATTCTGTTATGGAAAAGGATGAGGAAAACGTGAGTAGGTGAGGGGTGAAAAACACGTGGCAAGGTAGGGGGTAGGGGTAGGTAGGGTGAGGTAGTGAGGTGTCCTCATTTGATAGAGAGGGTTGTTAATTTTGTTATTAAGAAAATATTGGGGATTAGGTTTGTTAGGGGTTTGTTATTTTTGTCATCTTGTGAAAAAAAATTATAGAATGGGTGAGGGTCCGTGGTAAGGTGAGATAACAAAAATGACTAAAATAAAGCTTTGGGGGGGACAAAATTAGGTGTCTACAGCATCAAATCCGATGTTCTATGAGAGAACTAAACACATAGAAATTAACTGTCATTTTATTAGACAGAAAATTCAAGTAAAGCTGATCAAGACAGTACATGTTGGTTCGAGAGATCAATTAGCAGATGTGTTGACTAAAGGATTGACAAGATGTCAACATGAATACCTAGTGAACAAGCTTGGTATGTTGAACATTTTCATACCTACCAGCTTGAGGGGGAGTGATGAAATAGGCATAACATGAGAAAACCGGCAGAAGACCATTTGAATCAATATCAACTCAATCAGAACTGACTACATTTCAACTAAAGATCAACCTGCAGACATGCTGACTAAAGAACTGAAAAGAGCTCAACAAGTCCATCTCAATACCAAGCTAGGAATCTGTGACATTTTTTCACCTTCCTAGCTTGAGGGGGAGTGTTGAAGATATAGAGAAGGTGAAAGACTCAAAAGAAAACAGAGAAGACTTGTTTCTATTTTTCAGTTGTAACTGTTTTGAGAATTAGTTACACAGGAGCCTAACGCCTAGATCAGCTAGTTAGACAGCTCACAAGCTAGTCTATATATAGGACAATGTACATGATAACTAATCAATGAATACAAGCTTATTCTCTCATCTCTAATCTTCTCTCTCTCTCAGCTTCTTCTCTTCTCTTCTCTGTTCACAGAATACTTGCATCTTCCATTTCTAACTCTGCAAGAAGCTTACTGCTGTCTTGCTTAATTACAAAACATTGTCTTTTCCTTCTCTGATATGTGAAAAAGGCATCCCCCTCCAACCCGCCTACGCACACACACAAAAAAAGATGAAGAAGATATTGGAGATTTCCTACAAATAAAGAAGCTGATAATCACCTGTTCACATAGGAATTTAATGTGCTCCAAAAATAAGCCGAAAAAGGGGGAGGGGGTGCTTGAAGTGTGGAAGAAGGTGACCTCATTTCCTTCTGTACAAGAGAAAAAACTAATTTAGGTTAGGCAGAAGACTGCATAAACCTTCCTTGCAGTTTGATTTTGGTTTTCATAATTTAGGCATAATACATTTTCTTTTGCTTAGTTCTTTAAAATTTTTGAATTATACTTGCTATAATAAAATATTTGCTCTTGTAATTGCCCTGATTTCTCTTTAGTGTATATTACCATTAGAGGTACACCAAGGCAGTAATTCTTTCTTACTAAGCCTCTGTTTGTTCCAGCCTTTTAAGAACTCAATCATGTAATTAGACATGGTTCAACTTATGTCTAGAATTACCAAAAACATGTACCGCAGATGGCTAATGAACCTGGATGCCAATTGGGACGCTTTGATGGAATTTGTCAGTATATGGCGTGACTTTGTGAATTGGTGTACTGGGTGGTGTATGTAATTTCCAGGATTGAGCTATTTTTCAATGGACATTCTTTACAAACTAAAGAAATTGTAGGCTGGTCTGGTTGTCTTTTATCATGTTAGATATTATTTTAGTTTGATTTAGTTCATTTATTAATTGTTCGCTGAGTGCTGAATATCTTTGTTCAAAAAAAAAAAATTATGTAGTTTTGCATTATTATTTTGTTTCCCCTACCAAGATGTGAGGTGATTTATGTTTTGAAAAGAAGCGTTGGAGTAACCGGTAATGTTGCCTCCATGTGATCAGGAGGTCATAGGTTCAGCCTTGGCAATAACCTCGGGTAGAAATTCGAGGTAAGGCTGAGTACAATACACCCTTGTGGTGGGGCCCTTTCCTGGATCCTGCACATAGTGTGTGTTTTTAGTTAACGTGTAGTAAGGCTGCATTTACGTGTCTTAATGGTTTTGGTCCATCCTTTTTATTAAGATTTTGTCATGTATATATACTTTTGCTGATATTTTGGTGTTATATGAATCGTAGTCGTTTGGTAGGGTGTGTAATAATAATGTTGAATAGGGTGTGTCAGTAATACCAATATAAGTTATCCCAACATTGCTTTTATTAATGATTTTTCATATGTATACAAATTTGTGCTGCTATTGTGGTGTTATATGAACTGGGGTTGTTTTGCAGGATGCATAGAAATAATGTTTAACAGCATGTACTAGAATTTTAGTAGGTTGGGCGTAATTCATAAATAATAATGAAAATAAGATGCATATGAATGGATTCGTTTCAAAAAAGACATGAATGGCTGAAAGTTTTCTCTGGATATGGAGGACTTGCATTTTCTTACGCTTTCGTTGATTCACTTTATCTCCATCGCTGTTGCTACCCAATGGCACTATGTGTGGAATCACTTTAGAGGGCCATTGGGAATCAGAATTCAGAGACACCATCAGGCACATAATTTCTTCAATCCCTATGGTTGAAGATCTCTTGAATGAACTAGGAGGTTCCAAGATCTTCTCTAAAATTGACTTAAGGTTGGGATGTCATCAACTAAGAGTAGCAAAAGATGATGTAGCTAAAACAGCTTTTAGAACCCATTCTGGATACTTTGAATATTTGGTAATGCCTTTTGGTTTATCAAATGCTCCTGCTACATTCCAAGGGTTGATAAACTCTGTATTTCAGAGGTTTTTTCAATGTTTGCAATGATGGATATCTTAGACAATTGTGCTGCATAGTAGTATTTTACTCTTGATTTTCAATGTTTGCGATGATGGATATCTTAAATAATTGTGCTGCATACTAGTATTTTACTCTTGATTTCCAATGTTTGCGATGATAACTGTACTTTTTTTAAATGAAAGCCTCAGGTAAAGGTGATACGCCACTACATTTTTGCGAATCAGCAGTAATTATCATGCTATTTGTAGTTCATTTGTGAGCACAGCTTAATTGTCATCAAGAAACTAGTCTCTTTTCTTCCCATCCAATACTTGGGAAGAAACAAGGATAAGTAATCCTGCATACTCCAAACAGATCATGAATTGATCTTTAGTGATAAAGAGACATATATTTAATTTTAAAAACCAGGACTGGCTGGTGCCTTTGTGCGGTGAATACAGTACCTCAGAACAGTTCAGAATTTGCTTGGAAAAGCCAGAGTACACGAACCATCATCATGAAGTAGATTACTCATGAACACGTAATATTGTTTTTACTTATTCCTTCTGATTTCTCCTATTTTAAGTCACAGTGTATGTATGGAGTTGCTTTGTTCTGCTTAAATTTAATTGTTTTGAGTTTTGGCCTCTTTCATGTTGAATTAGTCATTGTCGACTTTTCATCTCTTTTTATAGGCTTTCATACTAACTTATATTTGATATTTCGCAGGTGTGAATCTATCCTTTGGGCTGGCTACAACTGTACAGCATGGATCGTGAAGGACAAAAGAAAAGCATAAAAGACCGCAAGACACCTGGTATTCCCCCGAAGAACTATTTTGTATATGAGTGTCATTTCTGCTCAAATCGGAATGTAAAGAGAGGAACCCAAAGAGGCTATATGAATGACCTATATCCTGCCAAACCAAAAACTTCCAGGGTTGACCCTGTCATATAAGCAACCCAAAAGTCTGAACAGTTGGATACATGTATCGATAAGGCAAAAGTTGATCCTACTGAATCAGCAATGCGAAAGTCTGAACATTTGGATAAGTTAGTGACTAGTATCGATAAGGCAGGAGTTGACATTATTGAAGGCTGTGGAGGCTGCACATGATGCTCAGATGAAGTGTGTCGCCATTGCCTGCAAGCATCCATTGTACGAGCTTGGTGCTGCTGACTTGGTTGTGCGTGTTGGGTTCATAGTAATGAAAGGGTGTGAATGGAAATGTTAATACATGCAGTAACCCGTGAACAGTTGCACTGTTTCGCGTGAACAGTGCACTGCTTCACGAACTGATGCGTGAGCAGTGACTGTTTCGCGTGAACAGTAGCACTGTTACGTGAACAGTAGCACTGTTACGTGAACAGTAGCACTGTTACGTGAACAGTAACACTGTTTCGCGTGAACAGTGCACTGCTTCACGAACTGCTGCAACACTGTTTCAGAAAAATACTGCATTGTTTTAACTGAATAGACATGCATGTTCAGGAAGAGCCACACACCTCTATTATGAACCAATGCCACCTTTTCAAAAAGGCATCTAGTGGCTATATAAACCTGGTTTCATCCACAGGTTTATGAGATAGAAAACTGAAATTTGCAGACTACAAACTTCTTCTTCTTGTCTTAAAAATACTCTTAAGTGTAATCATTCAAACCATGACTGTGTTCGAAGAATCCGCCTATTTGAGGTACCGCTATAGTCGGATTGAAGACCATTTTATCCTGGGAGGAAAATTCCACAACCTCGGGTACAGTGAGGGGAATTATTTCCTTAAGGAAAGTCCGTGAATTCGGACGACTTGGTCTTAACAACATTTCTGTTTTCATCTAATTTTTCTGAAAAACACACTTCTTTGAAAAATCTTTTATGATTTTGTGTTGAGGGTGTTACACAACTTCATAAGAGTTCTTTTTTTGTACTTGAACTAGTGTTGAAGTAGTTATTCTGTATTATACAGATTCTACGTACCCGTATTGTCGGAGAATAACAATCTTAAGAAAATAATCTACAGAATCTGTATAACTTGTTTTTGGAGATTAAAGCTTATGCTTTCTACTCCGTTTGAATTTAACTTGTGATTAGAAGACATAAAATCTTCATCAAAAGTTGAAGTTCACTCGATTGACGATTTGAAGTTATAAAAACTTCGTCGTTAATTAGAAACAAGAAGGAAAAGTTGTAAAGTTATTTAACTTTATTAAAAAGTATTCTGAAAAAATACTAATTTTTCTGTCTTGTGGTGACAGGAAAAATGACAACTGAAAGTCAAATTATGAGTGCGACAACGTCTATGGGGGCAACTAATATTTCCACATCTAGTCGCACAACTGCTCCGCCATCGATGGCCCCGGCGGAGAAGCCCAGAAAATTTTCTGGCATCGACTTCAAGCGGTGGCAACAAAAGATGTTCTTTTACCTCACCACGTTATGTCTACAAAGGTTCACTAGCGAAGATGCTCCCGAGGTACCCGAGGGAACCTCGGACAAGGATCACTTCGTCATTGTAGAAGCTTGGAAACATTCAGATTTCCTTTGCAGGAACTATATTCTGAGTGGTCTCCAAGATGACCTCTATAATGTCTATAGTGGAACTAAGACATCAAAAGAACTGTGGGAGGCACTTGAACGGAAATATAAAACGGAAGATGCGGGAATTAAGAAATTCCTTGTTGCACGATTCCTGGACTTCAAAATGATTGATAGCAAATCTGTTGTCTCTCAAGTACAGGAGTTGCAAGTCATCATACATGATCTCCTAGCAGAAGGTATAATTTTGAAAAATACCTTAGTTGAACAAATTAAAAATGTTCATAATACTCACATAAACTGTTTTGTAGGTTTAATTATGAATGATGCTTTCCAAGTAGCAGCAATAGTTGAGAAGCTACCACCTTTGTGGAAAGACTTCAAAAACTACTTAAAGAATAAGCGCAAGGAGATGACCGTTGAAGATCTTATTGTCCGACTTCGTATTGAAGAAGACAATAAATCTGCCGAAAGAAGGTCAAAGGGAAACTCTACAATGAATGGAGCACATATTGTAGAAGATGGCCAAAATAACTCGAAGAAAAGAAAGAATGTTTAACATGGAAGCAATCATCCCAAGAAAAAGTTTAAGGGAAAGTGCTTCAACTGTGGCAAAGTTGGCCACAAATCAACAGACTGTCGAGCCCAGAAAAAAGGGAAGAAAAAGGACCAAGCAAATCTGATTGAGTCCAACAAGGATTATGACAACCTGTGTGCTATGTTCACGGAATGCAACATGGTCGGAAATCCACACGCTTGGTGGATGGATTCAGGGGCCACACGCCATGTCTGCGCAAGCAAAGAGTTGTTCTCGACATATGCTCCGGCTCAAGCGGAATAAACAATTTACATGGCTAACTCCGCGACTGCTAAGGTGGAGGGAATAGGAAAGGTTTGTCTAAAGATGACATCCGGAAAGGTTTTGACACTGAATAATGTGTTATATGTTCCGGAGTTACGTAGGAACTTAATTTCTGTTTCACTCCTAGATAAAAATGGTTTCAAATGTGTAACCGTTTCTAGAAAAATAGTAGTTAGCAAAGGAGAAATGTATGTAGGAAAAGGCTATCTCGAGGAAGGCCTTTATAAGATGAATGTAATGAATGTTGAAATGAATAAAAATTCAAATTCTTCTTACTTGCTTGAGTCTTATAATTTATGGCATGAACATTTAGGGCATGTTAATTACAAAACGTTACGAAAACTGATTAACTTAGAAGTTTTGCCAAATTTTGAGTGCAATAAATCTAAGTGTCAAACGTGTATAGAATCAAAGTATGCTAAGCATCCTTATAAGTCTGTTGAAAGGAATTCCAATCCCTTAGACTTAATACACACTGACATTTTTGATATGAAGTCTAACACCATCACGTGGTGGAAAAAAGTATTTCATAACTTTTATTGACGATTGCACTAGATATTGTTATGTCTACTTGCTAAATAGTAAGGATGAAGCAATAGATGCGTTTAGGCAATATAAAATTGAAGTTGAAAATCAGTTAGACAAAAGATCAAAATGATAAGAAGTGACAGGGGCGGAGAATATGAATCTCCCTTTTCGCAAATATGTGTAGAGAATGGAATAATCCATCAAACTACGGTCCCGTATTCACCTCAATCTAATGGAATTGCGGAAAGGAAAAACCAAACTTTGAAGGAAATGATGAATGCCTTACTAATAAGTTCTGGTTTACCACAAAACTTGTGGGGGAAGGCTATCCTTACGGCCAATCATATACTCAATAGAGTTCCCCATAGTAAGACACAATCAATTCCTTACAAAAAATGGAAAGGAAGGAAACCCAACTTGAAATATTTCAAAGTGTGGGGGTGTCTAGCGAAGGTTCAAGTTCCTACACCTAAAAGGGCTAAGATAGGACCTAAAACGGTGGACTGCATGTTCATAGGATATGCTAAAAGCAGTAAAGCATGTCGATTTTTGGTTCATAAATCCGAACATTCGGATATAAATGAAAATACGGTAATTGAATCAGATAATGCTGAATTCTTTGAAAACATTTATCCGTATAAAACTAGACATGAACATTCTAGTGGAGGATCTAAATGACCCCGAGATGAACCAAGTGAGAATGTACATAATGAAGAAAATCCAAGACGTAGTACACGTCAAGGAACGTCAACTTCGTTTGGATCGGATTTTGTAACATTTCTCTTAGAAAATGAGCCTCGAACGTTTAAAGAAGCGATGTCGTCATCAGACTCATCCTTTTGGAAAGAAGCAGTCAATAGTGAGATTGATTCAATCTTAAGTAACCATACGTGGGAATTGGTTGATCTTCCTCCAGGAAATAAACCTTTAGGTTCTAAATGGATCTTCAAAAGGAAAATGAAAACGGATGGTACTATTGACAAACACAAGGCAAGACTTGTAGTAAAAGGCTTCAACCAAAAAGAAGGTCTTGATTACTTTGATACATACTCGCCAGTGACAAGGATAACCTCAATTCGAATGTTAATTGCCTTGGCGGCAGTATATGATCTTCAAATCCATCAAATGGATGTGAAAACCGCATTCCTAAACGGAGAATTGGAGGAAGAAATCTACATGGAACAACCTAAGGTTTTTGTGGTTTCAGGAAAAGAAAATAAGGTGTGTAAACTTGTTAAGTCACTTTATGGACTAAAACAAGCACCTAAGCAATGGCATGCAAAGTTTGACCAAACCATGTTGGCAAACGGATTCAAGATAAATGAATGTGATAAATGTGTATATATTAAGGACTCACCAAATCACCAAGTCATTGTATGTTTATATGTGGATGATATGTTGATCATCAGTAGAGACATTTGTGACATAAATGCAACCAAATGAATGCTCGAGAGCAAGTTTGATATGAAAGACCTTGAAGTTGCAGATGTGATCTTAGGTATAAGAATCCATCGAACTCCACAAGGGTTAGCACTGTCACAGTCTCATTATATCGAAAAAGTACTTGACAAGTTCAAGTATATGGAATTCGATATTGCCAAGACTCCATTGGATGCGAACTTTGCACTTCGGAAAAATGAAGGTGAAAGTGATTCTCAATTGGAGTACGCAAGAGTATTGGGATGTTTAATGTATATAATAAACTATACACGACCAGACATAGCATGCACTATCAGTAAATTGAGTCGGTACACGAGTAATCCCAACAAAACTCACTGGATGGCAATGAAAAGAGTTTTGGGTTATCTTAAATACACTCAAGACTATGCTTTGCATTATAATAAATATCCTGCGATACTTGAAGGATATAGTGATGCAAATTGGATCACCGGATCGAACGAAGTAAAATCCACAAGTGGATATGTATTTACTATCAGTGGGGGAGCAGTTTCTTGGAAATAATCAAAACAAACTTGTATCGCTCGCTCTACAATGGAACTGAATTTATCGCATTAGATAAAGCTGGTGAAAAAGCAGAATGGCTCCGGAATTTCTTACAAGATATTCCTTATTGGCCCAAGCCAGTGGCACCAGTATGCATACACTGTGATAGCCAAGCGGCAATAGATAGGGCAGGGAGCATGATGTACAACGGTAAGTCTCGTCACATACGTCGAAGACATAATACCGTTAGAGAACTTCTCTCTAGTGGAATTATCACTATAGACTATGTAAAGTCGAAGGATAATGTGTCGGATCCACTTACAAAAGGCCTATCTAGAGAAGGAGTAGAAAGGACATCCAAGGGAATGGGTTTAAGGTCTAGGACAAGTTAGCATGGCGGTAACTCTACCTAGCAGACTGGAGATCCCAAGAGCTAGGTTCAAGGAGATCAAACAAAGTTATGTATGACAGGTTCAACATTGTCATTTACCCAACCCATTCTCATGATGTAGACAATGTATAGTAAACAAGGATAAGACTCAAGGTGAAAAGTCTTTTAATGATTATCTAAATTTGGTAGATTTGACCAAATAGTTCAATCTAAAGGATTGAAACGTTTAGAAATCACCTATGTGAGGACGAAGTGGAAGCCGCTTCAAAGAGAATGTTAGTAAAGGCCTATTCTCTAAGCTCTCATGAAAACCGGGACGTGTTCATGGCTGAAAAGAACAAAACCGTAAGAACCATAAATGGTAAAAGGCTGGTTGTGTGACATGTGTTGTCTAGGTGTACATTAAAGCTCGACAGTTCAAAGATATCAAATCTACCGATTGACCGAGTGCATCCGATACATGTTCACTACGGAAAGTTCAAAGGGAAACCCACTTATCCAGATGCAATCAGTCTTTGCTTGATGATCACATACTGTCCGTAAACGTTTTACGAAAAATAGCCATTCCCATTCATGTGGGGGATTGTTGGGTTCATAGTAATGAAAGGGTGTGAATGGAAATGTTAATACATACAGGAACCCGTGAACAGTTGCACTGTTTCGCGTGAACAGTTGCACTGTTTCGCGTGAACAGTGCACTGCTTCACGAACTGATGCGTGAGCAGTGACTGTTTCGCGTGAACAGTAGCACTGTTATGTGAACAGTAGCACTGTTACGTGAACAATAACACTGTTTCGCGTGAACAGTGCACTGCTTCACGAACTGCTGCAACACTGTTTCAGAAAAATACTGCATTGTTTTAACTGAATAGACATGCATGTTCAGGAAGAGCCACACACCTCTATTATGAACCAATGCCGCCTTTTCAAAAAGGCATCTAGTGGCTATATAAACCTGGTTTCATCAACAGGTTTATGAGATAGAAAACTGAAATTTTCAGACTACAAACTTCTTCTTCTTGTCTTAAAAATACTCTTAAGTGTGATCATTCAAACCGTGACTGTGTTCGAAGAATCCGCCTATTTGAGGTACCTCTATAGTCGGATTGAAGACCATTTTATCCTGGGAGGAAAATTCCACAACCTCGGGTACAGTGAGGGGAATTATTTCCTTAAGGAAAGTCCGTGAATTCGGACGACTTGGTCTTAACAACATTTCTGTTTTCATCTAATTTTTCTGAAAAACACACTTCTTTGAAAAATCTTTTATGATTTTGTGTTGAGGGTGTTACACAACTTCATAAGAGTTCTTGTTTTGTACTTGAACTAGTGTTGAAGTAGTTATTCTATATTATACAGATTCTACGTACCCGTATTGTCGGAGAATAACAGTGCGACACCTTGATGAGCTCTCAATCGTTGACCTAAAGAACCTTGCTGCTGTTGAGCTTACTGAATTTGGATCCCCTGAACCAGAGTTGGAGGAAGAGGATGATCCCTATCCTCCCATCTGCGGTGCCCGTTGATGATGGTTTCTGGTAGCCTCTCCCCATTGTACAGTAGTTGCGCTTAATATTATTCAAATAGTATGTAGAAAAATATAAACTAAAATGCAGGGCAAGAAGTGTATCAGAAGGTGGTCTACATTGGGCTGCCATTTATGTGACTTTGTAAGTGATATTTGTATTATATATGTATACTTCTGGTTATCGCTACTTGCTTTTGGATTTTGAGTTGTAACTTGTAGAAGTTTAAAAGGTTGGACAAAAATAATAATGAAAATAAGATGCATATGAATGGTTCCTTTTCAAAAATGATATGTATGGTAAAAGCGGACTTGCAACAAAAGTGTTACTGTGTATTTGTCTTGACGAAATCATATTTATCTTTTAGTTGGAGCAGTTACCTTATTACCTCCTTAGTGTTTCCTGGTTTTCTCTAGCTAGGCATCATGTTTTCGACTGCACTTAATTCGGTGGAGGTCATCGAGTCAAGGTGAGCTACTTTCATGAATATTTGCATGCTATCCTGTATGCTCTAAACAGATCATGAATTGATGTTTAGTGATAAAGAGGCATATATTTTTGTGGTTACCAGATTTGGGTGGTGGCTTGGCACAGTGATGAAGATAACCTTGCAGCAGTTCAGGATTTGCTCCAACTTTCTATGGAGCAGAATCCTCATGCTGTAGTTTCTGTGTTGTGATTGTATGAAATGGGAATCAAGAGGCAGCTTTTCCATTTCATAAAGCACTTCCTTTTCTGGGTGGCTATGTTGTTTGAACCGTGGGTCTATCGGAAACTGCCTCCTTGCCTTGTAAAGATAGGGATAAGACTGCGTACACACCACTCGAATGGTAAGCGCTCGCCACCTCCCTCGAACCTTGAGGTTACTGATTTGAATCACCAAAGGAGTGAAGCAGGGCGGCCCCAGGAGGGGTTAAGAAAAGTAAAATACGCGGGGACGTGGAGGAACTGAGTGATGAGCACCATCCACCCCCACCCCCACCCCAACCTCGAGGTTGGTAAAAGAAGCGCTCTTTCCACTCCTGCCTCCGCAAGCTAAAAGTTCTCAAGATATCTAACCTCATAAAATAGTTTCAAGAAAAAGGTATTTTGAGTTCTGAAATTCAATAATGGTTAATAACTATGAATTTAAGAAGTTAAAAAGCTTTTAGCCAAAGTTTGACAATAGTTGGCTACAAAATTGCCAAGGAAGAGAATTGATTGAATAAAGTCTCTGTGTTGGGCTGGGTTTTATTGGGTGAATCTAAAAAATAGATCCAAATTGGGTGGCTTTCAGATTTTAGCCCTAAATAAAAAAAACTTCTTTAAAATAGCCTTTACCTATTAACTAATTTATTTTTTAACAAAATTGCCCCTGATCAATGGAGTAAATTACATAAATTATCGTCATAATGGATAACAAATCCATATTTATATTTTTCAATTTTTATTTTTTTCTCTTTTTAATTTTACTTTTTATTTTTATTTTTTCTTTCCTCTTTTGATTTTTAATTTTCTCCACTCTTACTTTTTTTTTTCCCTCTCAACTTCTTTTTATTCTTTCTTCTTCTATATTATTTTTATTTTTTATTTTTTTTCCTCTTGTTTTTGGTTGTTTTTAGTTTTGCTCAACCCTTTTTTTTTAACACCTTTCAACGTCTACTTTTATATATAAAAAACTCTTTTTTATTTTTCTTTGATTTTTTTCTTGACCTTTATTTTTATTTAATCTTTGTTTTTTTTATCAACCTTTATTTTTTATCCTATTCTCTCTCAACTTCAACATTTTCTTTGATTTTTGTTTTTTTATATTTTTCTTCATTTTTTTCCGTAATTTTTATTATTTTTGTTCTTTTCTTCGATTTCTTCCATTCAAGTTACATCTCATGAGCAAACATTGACACTATCACATTATAAAGGCAAGACTTACAACTTTCGAACAATAAGCTACGTTTCATGGACAAGAATTTACACTACTATATTGTAGAGGAAAGACTTATGACTTTCAAACAACAGTTATGCTTCATGGGTAAGAGTCGACACTACCACATCGTATTTATGAGATATTTTATAACTCTTACCTTAGAAGAAAGACTTATCTCAAAGACTTTCAAACAATAAATTATATCCCACGGGCAAGAGTTGACTCTACCACAATATGTTTTTACTTATGAGATATTCTACAACTATTGTCTTAGAGGGAAGACTATCTCAAGGACTATCAAACAACAAGTTATGTTTCATGGGCAAGAGTCGACACTACCACATTGTATTTTGATTTATGAGATATTCTACAACTATTGTCTTAGAGGCAGCACTTAGCTCAGTGACTTTCAAACAAAAAATTATGCCCCACGGGCAAGAGCTGACTCTACCACATTATGTTTTTATCTATGAGATGTTCTACAACTATTGCCTTGAAGGCAAGACTTAGCTCAAGGACTTTCTAACAACAAATTATGCCCCACGAGCAAGAGTTGACTCTACCACGTTATATTTTCATTTATGAGATGTTCTACAACTATTGTCTTAGAGCCAAGACTTAGCTCAGGGCTGTCAAACAACAAATTATGCCCCACGGGCAAGAGTTGACTCTACCACGTTATATTTTCACTTATGAGATGTTCTACAACTATTGCCTTAGAGGCAAGACTTAGCTCAGAACTTTCAAACAACAAATTATGCCCTACGGGCAAGATTTGATTCTACCACATTATATATTCATTTATGAGATGTTCTACAACTCCTTCCTTAGAGGCAAGACTTAACTCTAGGACTTTCAAACTACAAATTATGCTCAACTGGTAAGAGTTGACTTTACCACATTATGTTTTCATTTATGAGATGTTCTACAACTATTTCCTTAGAGGAAAGACTTAATTAGCTCAAGGACTTTCAAACAACAAATTATGCCCCACGAGCAAGAGGTGACTCTACCACGTTATGCTTTCATTTATGAGATGTTCTACGACTATTGCTTTAAAGGCAAGACTTAGCTCAAGGACTTTCAAACTACAAATAATGCCCCACGGGAAAGAGTTGACACAACCACGTTATGTTTTCATTTATGAGATGTTCTACAACTCTTGCCTTAGAGGCAAGACTTAATTAGCTCAAGCACTTGTAAACTATAAATTATGCCCCACGGGCAAGAGTTGACTCTACCTACATTCCGAGAAAATACAGCCTACATCCGAAGATGTGGGTCAGTACCATGGAAAGGAACCGAGTATATGGAGTGTATGCAGTTTTATAAACATCATCATCATAAATATTTATAAGAAATATGCAGGATGTATGAAAGACTCACATAGCTCGAAGAAAATAATCATAATCATGAGAGGATGAAATAAGTATAATAACACATGTGAGTCATCATATAATTTGTCAATCACTTTCAATTCATCAAGAATATCAATTCTCATAATGTAACTATCATTTAAATCTTTCGAAAGAGTAACTTTCACAATTCCACTTTCAAATCACTTCACCATTCATCATAGACACAAGGAAACACACACACGCTGGGAGTTCCTATAACCAACATAAACCATATGAGCTACATAGAGTCCAACGTACAACTCACGTTGGGGAGAGTCTTCCTATCCTTGCCATCGGAGTAGGACTATCAATATCAAATCCACACAAACTAGTGATCACTATATAAATCAGCCTCAGGCTCACTCCTACGGGGGCACGTAGTTCTAGGGAAGTAAGGTCGCTTTATACCTCCCACTTGGTTCTAAAGATTCTCCTGGACTTAGCTCAGATCATTTCAAAGAAAATCCACAACAAAAAAATTTCAGTAATATATAAATATACATCGGGAGCCATCATGTTTCCCATCTATCAAAATCAACCACATTGTGGATTTCCTTCACACTCGAGTTTAAAACAACTCTATTAAGACCAAAAGGTCAAATCATTCAAAATATCTCAAATATTCAACATCAACGTGCTTATAACACACACTTTCTCAAAAAAAACATAATTTCCAATGGAGATTCACGATCGAAATATCAAAATTATAATAAATATCTTTCAAGATTCATGCTTTATATCTCCACACATGTAAATTCATCTTTAAAAATCATAAACATCAAGATTTCATAATAATCATCATATGATATGGGTTCATGCTTCAAATTGATATAAATAAAATAAAAATCATGCCTTTGTAAAGAAAATTACTTTTGTGCACAAGAACGAAAGAGAGTTCTTGTTGAAAAATCCCACATACCTTGAATGATGAACTTTAGATCGATACTCGTTTTTGAGATGTTAATCGTGCCTTTGAATGATGGTTCTTGGAGTTCTTGAACTAGGAACTTGGAATCTTGAATAAATTTGCAGAATTAATGGTGAATTTTGGAGGTTCTTGAAGTTCTTGAACTAGGAACTTGGAATCTTGAATAAATTTGCAGAATTAGTGGTGAACTTTGGAGGTTCTTGAAGATGGATGTAGGAGCTTAGGGTTTTCTTTTCGAGTGAATTTGATGAAATATAACATATAATAATTCTAATAGACTTTAATATAGAGTTTGGACGGATTTTGGGTGAGGGAAAATGACCAAAACGCCCCTAAAAATTAAATACTTCTCAAATCTGTCCTTTGGTGGACTGTTTTGATAGTATGAAGTAGATCAACCATAACGTTTTACTCCGATATCCAATTGGATGAAACTAATTTCATTAGAAAGAGGACTCTCATATCTTTCCATTGATATATAGTATATCACCCAGATCATTGTGTATGAGGAGTTATGATCGTTTGAATTTGACCCAAAAATTCGCTTTTGATAGGCTGAAGTAGATAGACAAATTGGATGAAACCAATTTCATTGGAAAGAGGACTCACGGAGATTTCCATTGATATATAGTAGATCACCTAGATCGTTATGTACAAGGAGTTATGATCATTTAAAGTTGGAGCAAAAATACGCCAGGCCTCAGTACGTTTTCCTGCACGTTTTACTGTTCACTACTATTCACGATTCGACTGGAATGTTCATAACTCGTCGCTCAGGTGTCCGTTTTGTATGATCCACATATCGTTTGAAATCTTATTTGATACTTTACGCAATGGTGGTTCATAATCTAAGACATTCCACACGGAAAAACTTATAATTCATTCTAGAAGATAGAACCCAACACGTTTACGCACAAAATTCAACAACAAACTTCCTGGGGTATTACAATTGTGGTCCTGAAATAACCTGGCCTTCAACGATACGATTCACCGACATTGTATTAAAAGTTTGATAGACAAATGTCTCCTCTATATTGTTTGCTTCAATAAGGGACAAGGGAGAATCTTCGTAGGCAGACAAATCCCCTTCACCATGAATAACCACTTCTTGCTTGTCATTCTCAAACTTGATCATTTGGTGCAATATAGATGCAACCGCCTTGGCCTTGTGGATCCACGGTCTTCCTAATAACATATTGTAAGAGGATTATACATTCAATACTTGAAACTCTATGGAGAACTCAACAGGCCCTATAATCAACATTAGATCTATTTCGCCAATGGAGTTTGATTTTGCACCATTGAAAGCCCTGACACATACATTGTTGGGCCTGATCCTCTCAACACCAATATTCAACTTTTGCAGAGTAGAAATAGGGCAAATATTTTCACCTGAACCTCCATCAATCAGGACATGAGTGACATAGAAATCTTCACATTTCACTGTAATGTAAAGACCTCGATTATGCCACGTACCTTCAACAGGCAATTCATCATCAAAGAAGCTGATCCGATTGACCTCAAAGATTATTCCAACCATTTTCTCAAGTTGATTTACTGTAATCTCCTTAGGAATATATGTTTCATTTAATACCTTCAATATAATATCACGATGTTCCTTAGAATGCAACAACAACGATAAGAGGTAAATTTAAGCAGGGGTTTTCTTTAACTGATATATTATTGAATACTTTGGCAACTTCATCTTTTTCAAAAATTTCTCGCCTTCTTCTTTGGTGACAGGATTTTTATAGATGAAGGTCCACTCACAATTGTCTTGGACTTCCTTAAACTTTCAGGCACAAAGCATCTTCCTGGCCGAGTCAAACCCCCTACCTCAACTACATCTTCCACTACTTCCTTTCCCTGATAGGTCATCATAGTCTGTTCATAGTTCTAGAGAACCTTTTTCATATAAATTATCGGAGGTTGATTCACCAGTTTAACGATAATAAGGGCTGCAAGTTCTCCTTTCACCGTCAATATAGGCTTACACGGAGCTCCTATCACCGTCAACTTAGGCTTGTCTTAACTTAAACCGACAACTACTCCGACTCCTTTCACTGTGATCACGGGTTTCTTTGTGCTTTCTTGGACTTTAGCTTTTCCCATTCCTTCCTGGCTTAATGACATTGCTTTCAACGAATCTGCTACATTCACCGATTTTTCTTTATTGGTCTGTATCTTGACAATAGGCTTATAACACCTTGACGACTCTTTCCCATCATATATGAATTCTAACATATTGGTTTCAGCATGGGTTGGCAGCGGATTCTAGTTAATGTTTGGAACCTCCGGGGCCTGAACCAGCATCTGATTTGTGTCAATTAAATCTTGGAAAGCTTTCTTTAAATACTAGAATTTCTCGATATCGTGGCCTGGCATGTCAGAACAATATGCCCACCTTAAAGGATAATTGAGATTCCTCGGAGGTGGATTTAAAAGACTTCTTTAAATTGGGCTTAAGACCTTTATCTTTCTCAACCTATTAAAAAAGCTAGCATATGACTCCCCAAGAGGTGTGAACTGATTTTTGACCGCCTTCTCTTTCTTATACTCAGGCCTAGGTTGAAAACTGGGTCTAGAGGGGTTTTGGTAATTTGGTGGAGCTGATGGATGATTTTGTGGAGCTTGCACGCGCCATTGTGGGTAAGAAGGGGTATGGGCATATGATTGTGCACTATATACAGGGTAAGGAGGGGGTGGAATGGTATATGGTGGGTTTTGTGGAGGGCAGTAATGATAGAGAGGAATATACGAAGCTTAGCCATAGGCTTGGGCTTGGGGTTGGTGATAGGGGTGAGGAAGTATTTTGGGATAGGAATAGGATCCAGCTATAACGGTCGCCACTTCCTCTTTCTTCTTTTTACCTCCAATAGTTCTAGAGCCACCTTGAATTGCTTGGGTGGTGGACTTTAATGTGGCAAAACTCACAATCCGTCCAGTCTTGATTCCGTTCTCTATCATCTCTCCCATTTTTAGGACTTCAATAAATGACTTTCCCATCGCCGGAAGTAAATATTGAAAATAGGTCTCATCCTGTACCTGAATGAAGACCTCCACCAGCTTGCTCTCCTTCATTGGAGGCTTTACCCTGGCGGCTTGTTCATGCTACCTTATTGTGTATTCCGTAAAGCCTTCATTGCTTTTCTTCTTCATATTGACCAAGGATTTTTCGTCAGGAATCAGGTCGACGTTATACTAAAAATGTTGCACAAACTCAGAAGCTAAGTCATCCCAGTTGTTCCACTTGTCGATATATTGATCAACAAACCATTCTGAATCCAGATCGGAAAGACTCTCGCCAAAGAAATTCATAAGCAACTCTTCCCTTCCCCCTGCAACCCTCAATTGGTTACAATAACGTCTTAAGTGTGCCACGGGATCACCGTGCCCAGAATACTTCTCGAACTTGGGCATTTTAAAACCGAGGGAAAGGTTGACGTCTGGGAACATACAAAGATCTTTATACGAAACACTCTTCTAACCTTCGATTACCTACAAATTGTTCATGGCCTATTCCAAACTTTTCAATTTCAGTGCTATGACCTCCTATTCCTCTGTTTCGATAGGTTTATCCGTATCAAATGAAAATGCAGGTGGCTGGGCATACCTATACGGTTTATTCATTCTCAAAGTAGGCTCCGGGGCATAATACTAACTATCGGAAACCTTCAATACTGGCCACTAGCATACCAAGGAAGCACCATTATCGGAGGCACAACATATGTGGGAGCTTCAGGTGGTGGCGGAGCCACTAACACAGGCACTGCTGGTAGTGCCGGCTGAATAGCGGGCCTTGGTTGGGGCGCTGCCAGGGACACACTAGAAGTACTTGAATAATATTGTCATGGAGTGAATCCTGACACGTGCTAGGGTGACTCGATAGGAACAGAGAATTGCGCCTGAAAGAGTGGTGGGCAATTTGGATATTCCCAAGATCTTCAGGGAGTGGAGGAGGAGGCATGTCACTAGCCCATGCTTGGTGTAGATCTAACAATTGTTCTCTAAGTCTCAATACCTCATCATTGCGATTTGAACTTTCTTCCCTGGGATCCTGATCTGGGTCAATGAGTGAATTTTCAATCTCCCTACTAGCCATGGCAAGCTTCACTTTTGATCTAGTGAAGTACGGATGCACATTTCTACCGGCCTTTGAGGGTAATGAGGCCATTTTAACATCATCCTGATTTCCCCCATTACACTATCACACCTCGCTCTTTCTGTTTTTCAACCTCATTTCTCTCTTCTTTTGCATAAATCTCTGCTCTTCTTCTTTTCTTCTCTTAGTGTTCTTTCTTTCTTTCTTGCTCTCGCGATCTCATTTCCTTTTATCATTCTTTATGGATTTTGTTTTTCTTTAAAAGAGGAAAATTGGGGAAAATCAAAGAAACAAAATGATTAGATCGAACCCAAAAGTAGGTTGCCTACGTATCATGTTGTACATGAATCAGATCTTGCGTAGTTCGGGCAATGCATGCATAAACACCACAAAGTTGAATTTTTTCTTCTTTTTTTTAAGAAAGAACACACAAACGGAAATAATTCCGCAACTTCACTACATTCATAAAAGAGACGACTAAAACAAACTTCGAATTTAAGAAAGCTTAAAAACTGATCAACAAAGACTAAACAACATTCTAGACCCATAAGATAACATACGTAATACTCCTAGTAAAGACACTTAATGTTTAAAATCAACTTGACACCGACTGAACAAAGACACAATAATACAAGGACAAAAAAATAAAGGACTCAAACTAAATAAAAGATAAGAGTTGCTCCTTCAAATTTGTACGATGTGGGATGACCTGGCTGAGATGGACCTGTCTGTGAAGTTCTCTTTCTCCCATTCAAACTCTGTAGCGTATCCTGCAAAGACACCCTAATATTTGGGAAGAAGTTTCTGGCACGTACCTCCGCCTCATAGAGAGTGCACTTGGAAAGATTGTTCTGACACCTTTCTACAGTCTTGAGCAAATCTGATAACTGAACTCTCAGTGTCTCCACTTTGGCACCCGCACTTTCATCCTGACTGTCATCGATAGTCTATTCTCCATGTATTCTTCCTCTAAGTTGCAAGGGAAATGGCCTACTAATACCCCGAGGTATGGTTTGCATCCAGATCTTATATCTTTGAGTGTACCCCGAATTATCCAAACTTTCTTTGAAAGTATCCACTCCTAGCTTTGTTGCATGATTCCAAAAATGCTCGTATTTGCTCTCACCTAAGGCTTGGTCCTTGAAGTACTCGAAGTCCTATAGAAGATCCACTACTGGTGGAACATCCTGCGACCTACCCAACTGTCGCATTACCCTAGAAGGAGTGTATGGTCTGGTGCAATTAAGCCCTAAAATAACCAAAAGGAGCTGCTTCTGACAACCCAACAAGATTACTTTTGGACAAAGCCACAAATAGGTCCACAAAATATTATTCTCAGTCCTTGACTCGAGAAACTCAATCCAAGCATCGACTCCCATAGGTAGCGAGAATTTATCCAACCGCATCCTGAGGTCTATGGCTTTTACTCGGTTGGGCATGCAACGATCAATCACGTCCGGTCTAACTAAGAAAGAAGTATTCAAATGCTCCATCATCCATAGTTGCAATATCAGGTTACTGCCCTCAAAAAATCTCATCCCCACTTCACCTCGGTTAAATCCTTATATATTTATGTTAAGATCATGGGTACGATAATAATCCCGACCTTGTCCTTTTGCTTAGTGGCCTTGTCCTTTTGTTTAGCCCCCTTGTCCTTTTGATCCTTATGAAATAGAGCCATCACCACAGATTGCAAACGTCTATTAACACGTCTTTCTTCTTCTGGAAACACTAAGAGTGCCTAACAAGACGAGGGTGAAGACTTCAAGACGCTTTCTCTCCGACTTCTACTTAGTCATATAAAATTCATCCCAAAAGCAGTCAAAACCTTCCAAAGACCTAAATCTCGCGAATAAAAAATCCAAGGAAATCCATGATTGATGCAGACAAGCTAAATGCCTGTTGTTCTCTTCAACCCACAACCTTGCAGAAACCTATTGCCCGAGTGGTTCTGAGCTCAGATCATGATTTTATCAATATAAGGCAAATGGAGTAGACCGAATATTTTTTCCAAGGTAGGTGTCATCTTACACTTTCCGAACCTAAACACCAAATTACTAGGATCCCAAAAGGTCAATATAGCATCTATCAGATTTGGCCGGGGTGAGATATGCAGAAGCTCCGTAAGATCACCTAATACTTTAATTAGTTCTTGCTGGTCAACGTAGTTGAACGTGCCCCACCACTTGATTAACTTTTTAGGAACCTTTGCAACCATCCAAACTTTAGACTTTCTGGACAGATCCATTTTGTAATGACACATAAGACATTATCTCAAAATTCGATAGGAACAAAAGATTCCCAACTCTTGGGACTTTGATACGGACGTATGTTGAAGCTATAGACTACTTTATGACTCCAATTCGCCGAATAGTATCGCTGAATAAAATCAGCTTACTTGGCTAAGACTTGCTAATAACACTAAATTATGAAGAAAAATACCTAGGCTAAGGCTAAGACAATGGCAAAAAGAAAGATTACCGGACCCACTAAGTGTTGCCTACGTATCCCGCCCCTAGGGACGGGAATCAGGTATGCGTAGTTTGTCCAAGTTGGACAATTAAGAATTAAAAGAGACTGAGACTTGACTTAAGAGACGCGATTACAGAGGGATGATGAAAATAAAATCTTTTTGGTGTTCTCAATTAGACATATCACACAAAACTGACACCAACAACTATGAAAAAAAATTCTTTTTGGTATTTTCATTTTATGAAATAGACACAACTACTACCATTTTTGAAACTTCTAAAGAAAATCTTTTTCGTAATTTCATAATTATGAATGCATGCTAATTGAGATAAAGGGAAAATATTTTTGAAGTTTTCGAATTATGAATGCATGGTAAAGGAATAAGAGGAAAATCTTTTTGATGTTTTTGAGACAACGAATGCGAAAGGTAAAAGAAATCTTTTTTTTTTTTTTTGAATTGTGAAAAATAAAAGCCATATAGAACTCTAAAATCACGAAACTCTCTTTTTTTCTTTTTGACTCACCTTTTTTCTATTTTTTTTTTCAAAATTTCTTGCCTACGTACTTTACTTCTAACACATGTTTCCCCGAATCAGTTCGTCAAAGGACCAGGTTACCCTCAAAGATGCAACATTTAGCACGTAGGGATGCTTTAGAAGTGAGTCACCTACGAAGGAACAAGTGGGTCCCTCTAGGTCCCAAAATAATGCAGATAAGTATGACCTGAAGGCTGACCTACGCTGGGGTTTACTAACAAGGCTGTTTAGGGGAGCATATGATCGATAGTGGCTTGCTTTATCTGGCCACCTACTCCATACAACCCAATGGATCCCCCCTAAAATAAGGGTGACTCAACTATAGATCGTGTACACACGTGTACTACGGACTTGTTGCAAAAAGAATGACTCATGTTATGCACATGGTGCCAGATATAAAGCGATAACACATAAAGAAAAACTGTAAATAAAGAGCACAAAAAGGCACAGCAGTGAAAACAATAACACAAACAATAATCACAAACAATGTTTACACATCCATAATGTCAAACTAAGCCGATACAACTCCAAAAAATAAGCTCGAATTCTGGAAAAATTTCCTAGCAAAGTCGCGAGAGCTATCACACCCCTTTTTTAACCAAAAAGATTAATTTGAAGTTTTGAAAGAGTTTTTATTATTAAAGTGACAAAAAGATGAAAATTTATTTCGAAAGAGGACTATTTATATTTTTTGTTCAGAGTTGTCACTTGGCATAAATTGGGTGTGCCAAGTCATCATTGGAAAATCCTTTTCAAAACCATTCGACTCTTTAAATTGGTTTGCAAACAGAGATTCCAACTAAGGAATTCTGTTGACCGAGGTAAAGGTGTTAGTCACCCCTCAATCCCTTGATTTAACCACGGTCGCTTGGTAGAGTGTATCGACTAATTTTGCCACTACGAATGTACAAACCACACAAAAAACGTAAAAAAGTCAAACAAACAAACAAAACAAAAACTAATAAAAAGTACAGTGTCCAGTCCAACTTATACATTCCAAAATAGAAAAATGCAAAAAATAAATCCTATCTAACCTACACTAATACTAACTGTGTTCCCGTGCTTTACCCAACGCCTTGGCCTTCCTCACGAACGTCTTTCCGCCAACATAATATGTTGGGGCATTCCTCGGTGAACAAACACAAATACCTAGGGGCATTCCCCGGCCAAATGATACATTTTGATCCAAAACCATAAAACCAAGACCTCCAACACACATTTTAACATTCAAACATACCACGAAACACTTATTCCTAAATTTTGCCTACCCGAATCTATATTTCCCTATTCAGTTCGTTGACATTTACGTTCAACATCACAATAAATCAAAATTTATCCGAATCTAACATTTCATCAATTTTCAATTCCAATCCCCAACTTCCCTTTTACCAATCCATTAAAACATGATCAAGTTCTTTCCTCAAACCTCCAAAGCCGAATCACCAAACGTCATGATCATACCATTAGCATCAGCAAAAGGGCAACAAATCATAGTCACATCACACATAATCACAACCAAATCAATAAATCAAAATAAGTAAAAGAAAAGTGGGTTAAGAGATGGACCTTTCGAAGTTAACTTTCGTTGATAATAATGAGTTAAAGAAGACCCGAATTCAAAAACCCGAATAGGAAAGCTCAACAATGACGAGACCCCAACTCGGTATCGATAAACAGCTATCCAAAGCTAACCAACAATAAGTCGACCAAGCCTAGAAATAGAAATCTCATCTGAAGCAAGCCTACAGTACGCCAAAAAAAGTATTATTGAGACGAGTAACCTAACACTGGTTCGATCAGTGACACTTGAACCCAAATAGATAACAACCAATTTCGAAAACTCCAATGTTTTTTTTCCAACCAGATCCACTTAGAAATCAAGGAGATGAAGGGATTATAGATCTCTAAGATTAGCTGGACCGAAATAACAAGCTGAGAATGGATTCTCGCAACGATTTCACCAAAAAAAAAATCTTAAAGGATGAATGGATTTCACACTTATTTTACTGCTTCATACCGAAAATCGCAAGCTTCCTCCATTTTTTTTATTCCATCCTCACCGTGTGCGTGTGTTTATGGTGGGTGTGGTGAGAGTAACGATTTTGGGGTGAGAAGCTGAGAGAGGAGAGTCCCCGTTCGGTGTGCTTTTGCTTATTTTCGAGAAAAAGAGACAAACCTTCCCCAATAATCACGTGGGCCCCCTCCTTTTTTTTGTTCCTTTTGTGAATTCCTTTCCTTTTTGTTCATTCTGTTATGGAAAAGGATGAGGAAAACGTGAGTAGGTGAGGAGTGAAAAGCACGTGGCAAGGTAGGGGGTATGGGTAGGTAGGGTGAGGTAGTGAGGTGTCCTCATTTGATAGAGAGGGTTGTTAATTTTATTATTAAGAGAATATTGGGGATTAGGTTTGTTAGGGGTTTGTTATTTTTGTCATTTTGTGAAAAAGAATTATAGAATGGGTGAGGGTACGTGGTAAGGTGAGATAACAAAAATGAATAAAAAAAGCTTTGGGGGGGACAAAATTAGGTGTCTACAGCAACAAATCCGGTGTTCTATGAGAGAACTAAACACATAGAAATTGACTGTCATTTTATTAGACAGAAAATTCAAGTAAAGCTGATCAAGACAGTACATGTTGGTTCAAGAGATCAATTAGCAGATGTGTTGACTAAAGGATTGACAAGATGTCAACATGAATACCTAGTGAACAAGCTTGGTATGTTGAACATTTTCATACCTACCAGCTTGAGGGGGAGTGATAAATAGGCATAACATGAGAAAACCCGCAGAAGGCCATTGGAATCAATATCAACTCAATCAGAACTGACTACATTTCAACTAAAGATCAACCTGCAGACATGCTGACTAAAGAACTGAAAAGAGCTCAACAAGTCCATCTCAATACCAAGCTAGGAATCTGTGACATTTTTTCACCTTCCTTGCTTGAGGGGGAGTGTTGAAGATATAGAGAAGGTGAAAGACTCAAAAGAAAACAGAGAAGACTTGTTTCTATTTTTCAGTTGTAACTGTTTTGAGAATTAGTTACACAGGAGCCTAACGGCTAGATCAGCTAGTTAGACAGCTCACAAGCTAGTCTATATATAGGACAATGTGCATGATAACTAATCAATGAATGCAAGCTTATTCTCTCATCTCTAATGTTCTCTCTCTCTCAGCTTCCTCTCTTCTCTTCTCTCTTCACAGAATACTTGCATCTTCCATTTCTAACTCTGCAAGAGCTTACTGCTGTCTTGCTTAATTACAAAACATTGTCTTTTCCTTCTCTGATATGTGAAAAAGGCATCCCCCTCCAACCCGCCTACGCAAACACAAAAAAAAAGATGAAGAAGATGCTGGAGATTTCCTACAAATAAAGAAGTTGATAATCACCTGTTCACATAGGAATTTAATGTGCTCCAAAAATAAGCTGAAAAAAGGGGAGGGGGTTCTTGAAATGTGGAAGAAGGTGGCCTGATTTCCTTCCGTACAAGAGGAAAAACTAATTTAGGTTAGGCAGAAGACTGCATAAACCTGCCTTGCAGTTTGATTTTGGTTTTCATAATTTATAGTTCTTTAAAATTTTTGAATTATACTTGCTATAATAAAATATTTGCTCTTGTAATTGCCCTGATTTCTCTTTAGTGTATATTACCATTAGAGGTACACCAAGGCAGTAATTCTTTCTTACTAAGCCTCTGTTTGTTCCAGCCTTTTAAGAACTCAATCATGTAATTAGGCATGGTTCAACTTATGTCTAGAATTACCAAAAACATGTACCGCAGATGGCTAATGAACCTGGATGCCAATCGGGACGCTTTGATGGAATTTGTCAGTATATGGCGTGAATTTGTGAATTGGTGTACTGGGTGGTGTATGTAATTTCCAGGATTGAGCTATTTTTCAATGGACATTCTTTACAAACTAAAGAAATTGTAGGATGGTCTGATCGTCCCTTATCATGTTAGATATTATTTTAGTTTGATTTAGTTCATTTATTAATTGTTCGTTGAGTGCTGAATATCTTTTTTAAAATAAAAAAAAATTTATGTAGTCTTGCATTATTATTTTGTTTCCCCTACCAAGATGTGAGGTGATTTATGTTTTGAAAAGAAGTGTTGGAGTAACCGGTAATATTGCCTCCATGTGATCAGGAGGTCACGGGTTCAGCCTTGGCAACAACCTCGGGTAGACATTCAAGGTAAGGCTGAGTACAATACACCCTTGTGGTGGGGCCCTTTCCCGGATCCTGCACATAGTGTGTGTTTTTAGTTAACGTGGAGTAAGGCTGCATTTACGTGTCTTATGGTTTTGATCCATCCTTTTTATTAAGATTTTGTCATGTATATAGACTTTTGCTGATATTTTGGTGTTATATGAATCGTGGTAGTTTGGTAGGGTGTGTAATAATAATGCTAAATAGGGTGTGTTAGTAATACCAATATAAGTTATCCCAACATTGCTTTTATTAATGATTTTTCATATGTATACAAATTTGTGCTGCTATTGTGGTGTTATATGAACTGGGGTTGTTTTGCAGTATGCATAGAAATAATGTTTAATAACGTGTACTAGAATTTTAGAAGGTTGGGCATAATTCATAAATAATAATGAAAATAAGATGCATATGAATGGCTTCGTTTCAAAAAAGACATGAATGGCTGAAAGTTTTCTCTGGATATGGAGGACTTGCATTTTCTTACGCTTTCATTGATTCACTTTATCTCCGTCGCCGTTGCTTCCCAATGGCACTATGTGTGGAATCACTTTAGAGGGCCATTGGGAATCAGAATTCAGACACACCATCAGGCACATAATTTCTTCAATCCCTATGGTTGAAGATCTCTTGAATGAATTAGGAGGTTCCAAGATCTTCTCTAAAATTGACTTAAGGTTGGGATATCATCATCTAAGAATAGCAAAAGATGATGTACCTAAAACAGCTTTTAGAACCCATTCTGGATACTTTGAATATTTGGTAATGCCTTTTGGTTTATCAAATGCTCCTGCTACATTCCAAGGGTTGATAAACTCTGTATTTCAGAAGTTTTTTCAATGTTTGCGATGATGGATATCTTAGACAATTGTGCTGCATAGTAGTATTTTACTCTTGATTTTCAATGTTTGCGATGATGGATATCTTAGACAATTGTGCTGCATACTAGTATTTTACTCTTGATTTCCAATGTTTGCGATGATAACTATACTTTTTTTAAATGAAAGCCTCGGGTAAAGGGGTTACGCAACTATATTTTTGCGAATCAGCAGTAATTATTGTGCTATTTGTAGTTCATTTGTGAGCACAGCTTAATTGTCATCAAGAAACTAGTCTCTTGTCTTCCCATCCAATACTTGGGAAGAAACAAGGATAAGTAATCCTGCATACTCCAAACAGATCATGAATTGATCTTTAGTGATAAAGAGACATATATTTAATTTTAAAACCAGGACTGGCTGGTGCCTTTGTACGGTGAATACAGTACCTCAGAACAGTTCAGAATTTGCTTGGAAAAGCCAGAGTACATGAACCATCATCAAGAAGTAGATTACTCATGAACACGTAATATTGTTTTTACTTATTCCTTCTGATTTCTCCTATTTTAAGTCACAGTGTATGGATGGAGTTGCTTTGTTCTGCTTAAATTTAATTGTTTTGAGTTTTGGCCTCTTTCATGTTGAATGAGTCATTGTCGACTTTTCATCTCTTTTTATAGGCTTGCATACTAACTTATATTTGATATTTTGCAGGTGTGAATCTATCCTTTGGGCTGGCTACAACTGTACAGCACGGATCGTGAAGGACAAAAGAAAAGCATGAAAGACCGCAAGACACCTGGTATTCCCCCGAAGAACTATTTTGTATATGAGTGTCATTTCTGGTCACATCGGAA
Organism: Capsicum baccatum var. pendulum; assembly: GCA_030864225.1. Classification (NCBI taxonomy): domain Eukaryota; kingdom Viridiplantae; phylum Streptophyta; class Magnoliopsida; order Solanales; family Solanaceae; genus Capsicum; species Capsicum baccatum. Next base: position 6,671,676 of record CM061550.1, read on the forward strand.
TGTAAAGAATGGAACCCCAAGAGGCTATATGAATGACCTATATCCTGCCAAACCAAAAACTTCAAGCATTGACCCTGTTATATAAGCAACCCAAAAGTCTGAACAGTTGGATACATGTATCAATAAGGCAAAAGTTGATCCTACTGAATCAGCAATGCAAAAGTCTGAACATTTGGATATGTTAGTGACTAGTATCGATAAGGCAAGAGTTGACACTATTGAAGGCTGTGGAGGCTGCACATGATGCTCAGATGAAGTGTGTCGCCGTTGCCTGCAAGCATCCATTGTACGAGCTTGGTGCTGCTGACTTGGTTGTGCGACACCTTGATGAGCTCTCAATCGTTGACCTAAAGAACCTTGCTGCTGTTGAGCTTACTGAATTTGGATCCCCTGAACCAGAGTTGGAGGAAGAGGATGATCCCTATCCTCCAATCTGCGGTGCCCGTTGATGATGGTTTCTGGTAGCCTCTCCCCAATGTACAGTAGTTGCGCTTAATATTATTCAAATAGGATGTAGAAAAATATAAACTAAAATGCAGGGCAAGAAGTGTATCAGAAGGTGGTCTACATTGGGCTGCCATTTATGTGACTTGTTAAGTGATATTTGTATTATATATGTATACTTCTGGTTATCGCTACTTGCTTTTGGATTTTGAGTTGTAACTTGTAGAAGTTTAAAAGGTTGGACAAAAATAATAATGAAAATAAGATGCATATGAATGGTTCCTTTTCAAAAATGATATGTATGGTAAAAGCGGACTTGCAACAAAAGCGTTGCTGTGTATTTGTCTTGACGAAATCATATTTATCTTTTAGTTGGAGCAGTTACCTTATTACCTCCTTAGTGTTTCCTGGTTTTCTCTAGCTAGGCATCATGTTTTCAACTGCACTTAATTCGGTGGAGGTCATCGAGTCAAGGTGAGCTACTTTCATGAATATTTGCATGCTATCCTGTATGCTCTAAACAGATCATGAATTGATGTTTAGTGATAAAGAAGCATATATTTTAGTGGTTACCAGATTTGGGTGGTGCCTTGGCACAGTGATGAAGATAACCTTGCAGCAGTTCAGGATTTGCTCCAACTTATTATGGAGCAGAATCCTCATGCTGTAGTTTCTGTGTTGTGATTGTATGAAATGGGAATCAAGAGGCAGCTTTTCCATTTCATAAAGCACTTCCTTTTCTAGGTGGCTATGTTGTTTGAACCGTGGGTCTATCGGAAACTGCCTCCTTGCCTTGTAAAGATAGGGATAAGACTGCGTACACACCACTCTTCCGAGACAATGTGCCTGGATTACACCGGGTATATTGTTGTTGGCTATTAATTATTATGTTTGAAATCATTAGCTGCTATAAATGACTGAAGATCTTTATCCTGCAAATTTAGTGATGTTGGTAGTCACACCCTTGTGAATAGAATTTTGTTTCTACAAACCATGAAATAGACAATACATTGTGACAAGAGAGAGTTGCTCAAATGGTAAGCGCTCTCCACCTCCCTCGAACCTTGAGATTACTGATTTGAGTCACCAAAGGAGTGAAGCAGGGCGGCCCCAGGAGGGGTTAAGAAAAGTAAAATACGCGGGGACGTAGAGGAACTGAGTGATGAGCACCATCCATCCCCACCCCCACCCCAACCTCGAGGTTGGTAAAAGAAGCGCTCTTTCCACTCCTACCTCCGCAAGCTAAAAGTTCTCAAGAAAAAGGTATTTTGAGTTCTGAAATTCAATAATGGTTCATAACTATGAATTTAATAAGTTAAAAAGCTTTTAGCCAAAGTTTGACAATAGTTGGCTACAAAATTGCCAAGGAAGAGAATTGATTGAATAAAGTCTCTGTGTTGGGCTGGGTTTTATTGGGTGAATCTAAAAAATAGATCCAAATTGGGTGGCTTTCAGATTTTAGCCCTAAATAAAAAAAACTTCTTTAAAATAGCCTTTACCTATTAACTAATTTATTTTTTAACAAAATTGCTCCTGATCAATGGAGTAAATTACATAAATTATCATCATAATGGATAACAACTCCATATTTATATTTTTTAATTTTTATTTTTTTTTCTTTTTAATTTTACTTTTGATTTTTATTTTTTCTTTCCTCTTTTTATTTTTAATTTTCTCCACTCTTACTTTTTGATTTTTCTCTCTCAACTTCTTTTTATTCTTTCTTCTTCTATATTATTTTTATTTTTTATTTTTTTCCTCTTTTTTTTGGTTCTTTTTAGTTTTGCTCAACCCTTACTTTTTTTTTATACCTTTCAGCGTCTACTTTTATAAAAAAAAAAAAAAAAAAACTCTTTTTTATTTTTCTTTGATTTTTTTCTTTTTAAATTTTTCTTGACCTTTATTTTTATTTAATATTTTTTTTTTATCAACCTTTATTTTTTTTCCTATTCTCTCTCAACTTCTACATTTTCTTTGATTTTTGTTTTTTTTATATTTTTCTTCATTTTTTCCGTAATTTTTATTATTTTTGTTCTTTTCTTCGATTTCTTCCATTCAAGTTACATCTCATGAGCAAACGTTGACACTATCACATTATAAAGGCAAGACTTACGACTTTCGAACAATAAGCTACGTTTCATGGACAAGAATTTACACTACTATATTGTAGAGGAAAGACTTATGACTTTCAAACAACAGTTATGCTTCATGGGTAAGAGACGACACTACCAGATTGTATTTATGAGATATTTTATAACTCTTACCTTAGAAGAAAGACTTAGCTCAAAGACTTTCAAACAATAAATTATATCCCACGGGCAAGAGTTGACTCTACCACATTATGTTTTTATCTATGAGATGTTCTACAACTATTGCCTTGAAGGCAAGACTTAGCTCAAGGACTTTCTAACAACAAATTATGCCCCACGAGCAAGAGTTGACTCTACCACGTTATATTTTCATTTATAAGATGTTCTACAACCATTGTCTTAGAGCCAAGACTTAGCTCAGGAGTTTCAAACAACAAATTATGCCCCACAGGCAAGATTTGACTCTACCACGTTATATTTTCACTTATCAGATGTTCTACAACTATTGCCTTAGAGGCAAGACTTAGCTCAGAACTTTCAAACAACAAATTATGCCCTACGGGCAAGATTTGATTCTACCACATTATATATTCATTTATGAGATGTTCTAAAACTCTTGCCTTAGAGGCAACACTTAGCTCAAGGACTTTCAAACTACAAATTATGCCCAACTTGTAAGAGTTGACTTTACCACATTATGTTTTCATTTATGAGATGTTCTACAACTATTTCCTTAGAGGCAAGACTTAATTAGCTCAAGGACTTTCAAACAACAAATCATGCCCCACAGGCAAGAGGTGACTCTACCACGTTATGTTTTCATTTATGAGATGTTCTACGACTATTGCTTTAAAGGCAAGACTTAGCTCAAAGACTTTCAAACTACAAATAATGCCCCACGGACAAGAGTTGACACAGCCACGTTATGTTTTCATTTATGAGATGTTCTACAACTCTTGCCTTAGAGGCAAGACTTAATTAGCTCAAGCACTTGTAAACTATAAATTATGCCCCACGGGCAAGAGTTGACTCTACCACGTTATGTTTTCATTTATGAGATGTTCTACAACTATTGCCTTAGAGGCAAGACTTAGCTCAAGGACTTTCAAACAATAAATTATGCCCCACAGGCAAGGGTTGACTCTACCATATTATGTTTTCATTTATGAGATGTTCCACAACTCTTGTCTTAGAGGCAAGACTTAGCTCAATGACTTCCAAACTACAAATCATGCCCCACGGGCAAGAGTTGACACTACCACATTATGTCTTCATTTATGAGATGTTCTACAACTGTTGTCTTAGAGGCAAGACTTAGCTCAAAGACTTTCAAACTGCAAATTATGCCCCACGGGCAAGAGTTGACACTACCACGTTATGTCTTCATTTATGGGATGTTCTAAGGCAAGACTTAGCTCAAGAATTTTCAAATAATAAATTATGCCCATGGGCAAGAGTTGACACTACCACATTTTGCCTTTATTTATGAGATATTCTACAACTCTCGCCTAAGAGACACGACTTATCTCAAATATTTTCAAAGAACTTTATTACAACAATTCATGCCCTTAAATTTGCTTTGATGTTAAAAAAAAAGATATCTTTGTGGATTATCCAAATTTTATTTATTAGCAGAATATAATAGAAGTTGAGAAAAAATAAAAAAGCGATAAAAAAAATAGACAAATAAAAAAAAAAAGATTGAGAAAAAAGAAAAGAGAAAAAATAAATATCAAGAAAAAAGCGAAGAATTAAAAAAATTGAGAAAAATAAAAATTTAATTTGAGAAACATGAGGGAAAAAAAAGAGAACTGAAAAAATAAAAAGCGATCAAACAAAATAGAGAAATGCAAGAAAAAAAGGCAAGAAAAAAATAAAGATTAAGAAAAAAGCGAATAATTTAAAAAATTTAGAAAATAAAAAATGAGAGGAAAAAAAAAAGAACTGATAAAAACAAAAAATAAAAGAAAAATAAAGGTTAAAGACAAATGAATTAAAAAAAAAAAGAAATAGATAATTCTTGAGAAAAAAGAAAAAAGAGAATAAAAAATAAAGGTTGACAAAAATTAATTAAAACATGAAAATAAAATAAAATAAAATAATAAAAAGTGAAAATAATAAAAAAAAAAATAGAATAATAAAATTAAAGGAAAAAATAAAAAGTGAAAATAATAAAAAATAAAATTTGAGAGGCAATTAAGTATGAAAAGTTTAAAAAATATATTTGAGGTTTAGAGGAGCAAAATGGTACTTGTACTATACTTAAAATGTAAGGAAGATTATTCTTTAAAGTTATTTCTTATTAGGGTCAAATATCTAAAGTCACCCATATTTGAGTCTATGACATGCAATTTCCTACTTATTGTGTCTTGTCAACCAACTCATTATAGTTTGGGCTAGTGTTGGCTCAATTGTTTAGGGCCGGTTTGGTGGAACTTTCAAGATTATATTATGAGATTTTTACCCGATATAACGATTAGCTATTTGGCTTAGCAAACATATGGAATGTGCCTGCAGGGACATGGTTGAGTGGTCGGGAGGTGGCTCTCCTTGGGATTGAATTCATTTATTGTTTGTCGCTCTGTCATGAGCCGTCACATGGGGCTTGCCTAGTATGGTTCTCCTGTGTTGTTTATAAGCTATTGAATGGTGAACAGAACGCCACAAAATACTCATTCCAATTGTGACAGAGATTGTGGATTTTCTCGGTGTTCCAAAAGAAAAATAGATTGTATCTACGTCGTATACCCTATAGTTTCAATGAGTTGTGGTACATAGTTGCATTTTAAATTTTGCATCAGATATCTTCTTTATAGCTTAATTCGGTTATAGCGCTGGAAGTATTTTCTTATGTTAGGAGAATTTGATGTTAAGTTTACATGTCTGTTTTGGATATTTAATTTAAATAGTTGAGAATATTTTTGACTTGTATACTAAAGGAAAAGTATTTTTCAAGCTACTTGGTTAGTTATATGGTTTCAACTCGCTTATTATTCTTTATGGTGATACTTTTAAAGACTTGCGCATAGCAATGTTATATTTTTTTCTAATCGTATTTGTGTACAACCTTCCCAATGAGCACTTTCTGAATAGTGACGTTAACAAATAATTGATATATATTTATGTCACACCCCTTTTTCGTCTCCAAAAAGATATGGTTTAAGGTTCGAAAGGGTTTTGATTTATTGAGTGACAAAAGATTGAAAAATTATTTCGAAAAGGGATTATTTACACTTTTATTCAGAGTCGCCACTTGACATAAACTCTGTGTGTCAAGTCACCTTTTAAAATCCTTTTCAAAACCATTTGACTCTTTGAAACTGGTTTGGGAACAGAGATTCCAGCTAAGGAATTCTGTTGATCGAGGGGAAGGTGTTAGGCACCCCTCAATCCCGTGGTTCGACCACGGTCGCTTGGTGGAGCGTATCGGCTAATTTTGACACTAAGAATATACAAACCACACAAAACACATAAAACAATCAAACAAACAAACAAATCAAAAATGAATCAAAAGTACAATGTCCAGTCCAATTTATACAGTCCAAATATAAAAATGCGAAAATAAATCCTATCTAACCTATACTAATTCTAACTATGCTCCCGTGCTTTACCCGATGCTTCGGGCCTTCACCACAAACATTTTCAAGTACAAGATACCTCGGGGCATTCCCCAGATAAATCAGTAAAAGTACTTTGGGGCATTCCCCAGCCAAATGAGTATAGTTGAATTAAATGTGATAAAACAAAACCATTCCAACACATATTTCAAAAATTCCAACAATCCACCAATTCTAAATTTTGCCTACCCGCACCTACATTTGCCTATCTATTTTAACACATCATGATTATATCACGTTCCGATAATATTCAAGCCCATTCCAAAAACAACAATAATAAACAAAAGTTAATCTAATTTCACTATTTTATCAACTTCTCAATCCCATTCCCCAAATAACCAATTTTAATCCTTAATCAGATATTATTTCATAACACGACCCCCATTATCAATCCATAATCAAGGAAATCAAACACCGAATAAGAACAAACAAATATTAAGCAATCTAACACTCAAACATCACCAACAATTCACATGCCGAATTACATTCAACAATCACATAAGAATTAAAAGAGAGGAAAGAATTGGACCTCAATATCACTTTCAAATATCATTCGATAAAATGAGATGAAAGCCGCACCGGAACCTCGAACCAAAACCTCGGTAACAACCCGTATAGAGAACCTCCACAGCGATGAAATCCAACTTCAAACTCAGTATCAAAATTTGAAACCCAGAAATTGATCGCGATGAAGAAAATCAAAATTAACGGGATTCAAATTCTCAAATCAGTAGCAAAGACTAATAACCAATGAAACCAAACAAAACAACAACAGAACAAACCAGCTGGATGTGAACATATCGCAAAAATCGATCCAAAATAGACTGATTTCGACGAGGATTTTTCTATTATTTTGTGTTTTCCGGGGATGTGTAAGGAAAGAGGGTGGCTGGCAGTGCTTTTCCGGCGACGTGTAAGGAAAGTGGGTGGCTGGCAGTTCTTTTCCGATGACAATTCCGGTGAGGTTTTCACTGAAATAACCTCACCCTCGCCGTACCTCTCTCCCGATCTGCTCACTCTCTCTATTTTCCCTCGTTTCTCGATCTCTCTCCAATTTCTATATGGGTACAATGGCGTTTTCTGGTGGTGTGTGTGTGACATGGTGTTGATGATGAAGTCGGTGGGTGTTAGTGTATGTATGTGATAGAAAAAAAAAAGAAAAAAAATGGAGAAGATGTGTTGTGAGGGAGTATATATTATTCTGTGGATGATGAAGATAATCCCTGGCCCCTGATCATTTTCTTTTGTTAAATGGGAGTATATTCCCTTTTTATTGTTAATGCCTTTGAAAATCAAGGCATCTTTCAAGTGGGTCCCTTTTCATTTTTGTTGTCTTCTTAAAAAAAAAAGGAAATAAAATATATGGCCCCTTCCTTTTTGTTTGTTTTGCTCTCTTTCTTTGTGGAGAAGAAACTTGAGGGGTTCACGTGGATAGGGTAGTGGGGTAAGGTATAGGGTAGGGTGAGTTGGTTAGGATAAAGTTTGTTAGGGTAAGGGTTGTTATTTTGTTTGGGAGTTTGTTATTGTTTGAAGGGATAATTAAATGGGGGTAGGGTACGTGGTAAGACGAGAATAAATAAAAAATAGGTAAAATTAATCTTCGGGAGGGACAAAATTAGGTGTCTACATCATGCCCCCTTTGAATGTAAACGTGAAGATTTTTCAGACAAAGAAGTAGACAGCGAGACCAAATTTTGACCCGACCATTATTCAAAGAAAGAAACAGAAGGAAGAAGGACAACCGGGTTTTGACTTAAGACATGCTACCTACCCAAGTTATAAGAGAATCAAGTCACAGGTAATTCAAAGGATTGGAAAGAGAAGGACTATACCAGGTTGGAGAGTCGAGTGAAGTTCTATCGAGGTTCCGGTCCACGGCCATGTCATTACATTAAAATGAAAATTACAAGTTAAAGCATAAATGAAATTACAAAAATCCATATCTATACAACTTCTTTTGGACTCTTGACTTGAGTTTCATCACCCTATTCTTCAGGCGGGCTCTTGACTTGCAATTTCTTCAACTTGGTACTTGCCTTTCAATTTCCATACCCTGTTCTCCAAGCGGGTTCCTGACTTGCTATTTCATCAACTTGTTCCTATGCTTGTAATTTCTACACCCTGTTCTCCAGGCGGGTTCCTAACTTTCTATTTTATCAACTTGTTGCTATGCTTTCAATTTCTTTACCCTGTTTTGCAGGAGGGATCCTGACTTGCTATTTCATCAACTTGTTCCTATGCTTTCAATTTCTTCACCCTGTTCTGCAGGCGGGCTCCTGACTTGCTATTTCATCAACTTGTTTCTATGCTTTCAATTTTTTTTTCACCCTGTTCTGTAGGCGAGCTCCTAACTTAATATTTTTTAATCTGTTTAACTTTCAATTTCTTCACCTTGTTGCTTAGTTTTCCATTTACTCTCCCAGTGCTTCCGGCATGCTCCTGAAATCACATCAAAACTGAAAAAAAATTATCCCAAACAAAGAAATGCATTTTCTATGAGATAATTGCAATGACTCTACTAAAAGGTATGTCTTCTAGAGATCAAAGGAAATGACTCGATTAAAAGGTACGTCATATAGGAATCAAAGGGGATGACTCGACTAAAAAGGTACGTCTTATAGGAATCAAAGGGGATGACTTGACTAAAAGGTACGTCTTATAGGAATCAAAGGGAATGACTCGACTAAAAGGTACGTCTTATAGGAATCAATAGGAATGACTCGACTAAAAGGTACGTCTTATAGGAATCAAAGGGAATGACTCGACTAAAAGGTACGTCTTATAGGAATCAATAGGAATGACTCGACTAAAAGATAGGTCTTATAGGAATCAAAGGGGATGACTCGACGAAAAGGTATATCTTATAGGAACCAAAGGGGATGAATCGACTAAAAGGTACGTCTTATAGGAATCAAAGGGGATGACTCAACTAAAAGGTATATCTTATAGGAATCAAAGGGGATGAATCGACTAAAAGTTACGTCTTATCAGAATCAAAGGGGATGACTCGACTAAAAGGTATGTCTTAAAGGAATCAATAGGAATGACTCGACTAAAAGGTACGTCTTATAGGAATCAAAGGAGAAGACTTGACTAAAAGATACGTCTTATAGGAATCAAAGGGGATGACTCGACTAAAAGGTACGTCTTATAGGAATCAAAGGGGATGAATCGACTAAAAGGTACGTCTTATAGGAATCAAATGGGATGACTCGACTAAAAGGTACATCTTATAGGAATCAATAGGAATGACTCGACTAAAAGGTACGTCCTATAGGAATCAAAGGGGATGACTCGACTAAAAGGTACGTCTTATAGGAATCAAAAGGGATGAATTGACTAAAAGGTATGTCTTATAGGAATCAAAGGGGATGACTCGACTAAAAGGTACGTCTTATAGGAATCAAAGGGAATTACTCGATTAAAAGGTACGTCTTATAGGAATCAATAGGAATAACTCGACTAAAAGGTACGTCTTATAGGAATCAAAGGGGATGACTCGACGAAAAGGTACGTCTTATAGGAATCAAAGGGAATGACTCGACTAAAAGGTACGTCATATAGGAATCAATAGGAATGACTCGACTAAAAGGTACGTCTTATAGGAATCAAAGGGGATGACTCGACGAAAAGGTACGTCTTATAGGAATCAAAGGGATTGACTCGACTAAAAGGTTCGTCTTATAGGAATCAAAGGAATGACTCGACTGAAAGGCACATCTTATAGGAATCAAAGGAATGACTCAACTAAAAGGCACGTCTTATAGGAATCAAAGGGGATGACTCGACTAAAAGGTACGTCTTATAGGAATCAATAGGAATGACTCGACTAAAAGGTACGTCTTATAGGAATCAAAGGGGATGACTCGACTAAAAGGTACGTCTTATATTAATCAAAGGGTATGACTCGACTAAAAGGTACGTCTTATAGTAATCAAAGGGAATGACTCGACTAAAGGGTACGTCTTATAGGAATTAATAGGAATGACTCAACTAAAAGGTACGTCTTATAGGAATCAAAGGGGATGACTTGACTAAAAGGTACGTCTTATAGGAATCAAAGGGAATGACTCGACTAAAAGGTACGTCTTATAGGAATCAGAGGGGATGAATCGACTAAAAGGTACGTCTTATAGGAATCAAATGGGATAACTTGACTAAAAGGTATGTCTTACAGGAATCAATAGGAATGACTTGACTAAAAGGTACGTCTTATATGAATCAACGGGTATGACTCGACTAAAAGGTACGTCTTATAGGAATCAAAGGGGATGACTCGACTAAAAGGTACGTCTATAGGAATCAAAGGGGATGACTTGACTAAAAGGTACGTATTCTTGGAGTCAAGGTGAATGACTCGACTAAAAGGTATGTCTTCTAGGAATCAAGACTTAAGTTAGGAAGTTAATTACCTAAGAAGCAAAATTCGAATTACCCTATCAAGGAAGTGTGTTTCCTTGTCAATGTCGTTTGAATTATCACTACAATGAAGTGCGTCTCCTTACCAAATCTACTTGAATTACCAAAACTAGGAAGTGCGTCTCCCATAGATCTTGAATTATGAGTTTTACCATGGTTTCGATTACCAAACTTGTGTAGCACCCTTGGCTCTTGCATTTGTTGAGGTGAGAAATTACGGCCTTTGATGTTTAGGCTCTGTAATCCTTGATCTGAATGCAACATGTATTCCTATTACATACAAATAAAACTTGTGAGTTTAAAAACATGGTGGCTAGTTTGTGGCTTTGGCTTTTGAGGCAATTGTTCCTGCCCCCGTCACATTTAGCTTTGCTTTCAACCATTAGCATATGTCATTGACTTGCTGTATCATTGACTCAAACTAAGCTTATTAAGAGTGACTCTGAAACAAACATAGTATTTTAGCTTTGTCGTGTTTCTCAAATAAACTCTTTGAACCTTGGTATTTCCATGAGTTCCCCAACTTCTCTATTGAAAAAACTTCCTGCATGCCTTTTTTGGGCTCACAATCATGTCTTTTTCATGTGCTAGCTTTTGTCTTGCTTTGTGCAATTAAAGAAGCTGGTAGCCAGTTTTGAAATCTTTTCTTACTTGTTTTGACACGGACTTGACTCAGAGACAAGAAACAAAGAAAAGAATGACAATTTTTGCATTGATAACTGACTTAAGAAAGATAAAATTAAAATAAAGAGAAGAAAGAAAAGACAATGAATGTCCCCTTTTAAAACAAAGAAACGAAAAATTCATCTAAAAATGACAGTCAACACTAATGATTATGCTATGCATCTTGGATTAAGCAACTTGATCTTTTCATCCAAACTTTCTACCCACTGTTGTTGAGTTAATGGCCTTAAAACTGAGTTCCTTTCTTAGGTCAATTGCATTTAAGACCCCATTCGGCTAGTGGCGCCTTGAATGGTTTTCGCCAACAAGCTTCTTTCATTTTCTCTTGGCTCACTATCGCCTTATGGTTCCCGTGAGGGTTTTCACCAATAAGACTCTCTCATTTTCATTTCTCTCAACTTGCCATTGCCTTATGGTGCCCGTAAGGGTTTTCACCAATAAGACTCTCTCATTTTTATTTCTCTTTTAATTCCCTATGCTGACGAAGACAAATAGTTCCTAAATGCATCATCATATCCCTTCCATGCTCCACCTTAACATCCTCAAAGATTGATCTGAAGGTCTTTCTTTGGTTGTAACTTGTGACGTTGGGCGTATTTATACGTCTAAGCACCATAACTTACCCATGTTTTAGCTAAGTTTTGAGAATAAAATGCATAATTCTTGCACCTTTAGTCTATTTTTAGTTAATTGAGCTGATCTATGTGATTAGCATGCTTTTCAGGGACTAATGAGGAAGATTTGAGCACTTTGGGGACCTGTGGACAGCAAAGGAAAACTTCACATAAAAAGGAAAGCAGCTCTTGGACTGAATGTGACGCATGGGAACTTTTTCCCTGGCAAACTCAATATTTTTAATTAGTTAAGGATACTGTAGAAATTTATTAGAGAAGGATGTTATTAAAAGCATTATTGCTGAATTTTTAGGTATTATTCAGATTCGGTATTATTTTGGAAAACAGAGAAAATGACTTAGTTGAGTGACGGAGAGAGGAAACACGTTTCTCTCTTAATTTCGCTAGTCATCTTTATTACCAAGATCATTCTAAGTTTTGGTATGATGAATATTTCTAGTTTGATTTCTGTTTTATTCATGAGTAGCTAAGCTTATTTGTTAGGATTATGGAAACCTTGTAGTATACTCTCTATTGCTATGGGTTTTGTGAATTTATGATGTGTCACGCCACTTATATCATTACACTATTTATTTTGATTGAATTCTCATGGTTGCAAACATAGGGAATGCGCAATTATAGCAATAACTTGTTCGATAGAAAAGTTACTGTTTGGAAAAGAGAGTGTGACGAGAAAATAGGGTTTCCAACCTCTATTTCACACGTTAATGCCCTAGCAGGATTAACTTCTTGGAGAGGTCGTACAATTTGTTGTATACTTTGGATTCAAAAGAACTAAAGTTAATAAATCCTTTTGGTTGAAAAACACTTGGATTTAGAATTAGAATACGTCTCTCTATAAGTGCATGCATGTATAAACTCCGTATTACTCATAGTTAATAGAGAAGTAAAAACTACAAGGTGGACATAACCCTAACTTGTCTTTCTCTGTGATCAAATATAATTACACATATCATCTCATCGTTACACTGATAATATTATTGTGCACTTAAACCAAAACCCCCTTATCTAGGAACCTTCGATCAACGGTCTAATAATAATCGCAATACTTAGTGACTATAGTATTCCCTGTGGGATTCGACACCCAACCCAGTTGGGTTCTATATTTGACAACGAACGCTTACACATTCTAACGAGAGTTGTAATTTAGGCATATCAAATTTTGGCGCCGTTTCTGGGGAATACGGTTGTCAACTAAGTTTGTGATAGTTAATAGACCCTTTGGTTAAAGATTCTCAAATTTTACTTTTTGTTTGTTGTTTTTGTTTTGTTCAGGTTTAGTGGAGTGCATGCCAAATACATGAAGTTCTGGTCAGCCATTATTACCTATAAATCCTAAACCACATCTCATTGGCAGAATGGATGCGCAATGAGACCTTGAAAGGATAACTACTCAACAGGAGCAGGCTAGATTAGCTGCATTGGCAGCTGCACAAGTAAATCAACATAATGCTGATAACCCAGGTCAGGTACCAAATCTTAAGGATGCGGACCTGGGTGATAATGAGTTATTAAATCCAAGGCGTGCAGATGATGTGGCTGCACCAGTGAATAGGAATGTCAACAGAGATCGTCAAGCTAGAATGAGACCTGAACACCGAGCTGTGCAGGTTGCTTTTGATGATGATGATGATGACTTAGATGGGGCCGGTGCCACAGGGGCTATTATTCCTTCACCCTTGGCACACGGAGCCAAGTTTAATATCACTAGCACCATCATCCAGCTATTGCAACTCAAAGGGTTATTTGGTGGACTTGCAGGCGACGATCCAAATATGCATCTGATTAATTTTATCTCAACATGCAAATCATTTGACAATCCAGAGGTTGGAAAGAATGCGATCCGGCTGTGCTTATTTCCATTGTCTCTATTTGGAGAGGCAACTCTATGGTTAAACGGGCTAACTCCTGACTCTATTACCAATTGGAGGCAACTGAAAAAAGCTTTCCTAGAAAGGTTCTTTTCGTTATCCAAGAGAGCACAATTAAGAGATGAGATAAGCAATTTCAGACAGCTTCCAACTGAAGCTCTCCACGAGACATGGGAGAGGTTCAAGAAGAAGCTTATGCGGTGCCCAAATCATCAGATGACCAATGTCCACTTGATGGAAATATTATATAGGGCTTTGAACTCGGTGACTAAGACAGTGGTCGATAATGCTGCAGGTGGGTCATTCATGGACCTTACTTTTATTGAGGCATGTGATATGCTGGATCGTATGACAAAGCAGAGTAGAGCTTGGCATACCAGGGATTCTGAGGTAGCAAGCTCTACTATATCTATTGGCATGACGGCAGAACAGAAGCGAAGAGAAGAGGAACATGACCAGGATATGGCTCACATGAAAACGCAGATGGACCTTTTTACCAAGCATTTATTATCAGGGAGGACAGAAAAGGTCAAGGCTATTGTATCACAGGGAAGAGATGACTCCGATTCTGAGGAAGAAGCAAATTACTTGAATAATCAGGGGGTTTTCGAGGCAATGTCCAAGGAAACCAAGGTTGGAACTATTATGAAAAATCTAGATACAAGGACCGAGACCAAGGGAATTGGAAGAATAAGAATGACAGGAGCAGTTTGTATGTCCCTCCTGGAAATCGTGAAGCTGCTGTACCTAGCTCTGGGAAGATGTCCATGGAGGACATAATGGCTAAACTGTTGAAAGGAGTGGAGGCAACCATCACGGGAGTAACTGAGGTAAAAAATGATTTGTCCTCAATAAATTAACTGGTTCACTCGCATTCCACTTCAATAAAACAGCTGGGACAACAAATGAGTCAACTATCAATGACATTCAATCAAAGAAAAGCTGGCATTTTACCGAGTGACACTGTCCATAATCTAAGGAAAGATGGATCATGTTTGGCTATTACAACCAGGAGTGGTGAAGTGTTGGAAAATCCACCCAAGGGCAAGCCCGTGATTGATAGTATAGAGGAGAATGTTATTGAAGCAGATTGTGATGATTCTGTAGAAGTTGAAGATCAGAATGAGAACGTTCATGATACTACACCTAGATGTCAGCAGTCTGAAAAAATTGATAATGGGAAGCACAATAAAAAGGAAGTAGTGGAGAAAACTCTTCCAAATCCACCACCACCTTTTTCTCAGAGACTGAAGAAGAAGGTTGATGACACCAGGTTCAGTAAATTCATGACCATGCTGAAGCAGATGACTATAAATGTGCCTTTGGTGGAGGCACTGGAGCAAATGCCAGGATACACCAAATTCATGAAGGACCTTTTGACAAAGAAAAGGGCAGCAAGCTATGAACTGGAAGATAATTTTCATCATTGCAGTGCAATTGCCATGAGGTCTCTGGTATAGAAGAAGGCAGATCCGGGTGCTTTTACTATTCCTTGCACGGTTGGATCTTTACACTTCGCTAAGGATTTATGTGATCTAGGGGCTAGCATTAATTTGATGCCTCTAGCCATCTATAGACAGTTGGGGTTGGGCGATCCTACACCAACCAACATGCGGCTTGTAATGGAAGATAGGTCGGTAAAACGACCTGTTGGTATCTTGTATGATGTATTAGTGAAGGTTTCTACCTTCATTTTTCCTGCAGACTTTGTTATTTTGGATTGCGAGGTGGATTTTGAGGTGCCCATAATCTTGGGTTGACCATTCCTCGCAACAGGAAGTGTGCTTATTGATTTGCGAGCAAATGAGCTTTTATTTTGGATGAATGACAAAGTGGTACATTTTGATGTATGCAAATCCATGAAGCAGTCCAAGTATATGAATGTGTTCTCTATAGCTGATGTCTATTATGAGGATGAGAAGGAATTATTTTTAGAGAAGCAGCTTACTGTTGAGCCATTGGCTGTTGTGCTTTTGAACTTCTATCGTGAGGATGTTAAAGAGTACGAAGAAACAATCTATGCTTTGACAGGAATGGGGTCGTATTCATATGCCCCCAAGAAGTTGGACCTTGACCTTAAGAATCGACCTTCACCACCGGCAAAGCCATCCATTGAAGAGCCACCGGTGCTAGAATTGAAAGAGCTACCCAGTCATCTAAGGTATGTGTTCATGGGTAGTGGAAATACACTGCCAGTTATTATTGCTGCTGATTTAGGTGAACAACAATTAGAGGCTCTCATCTCTGTTCTGAAGAGGTACAAGAGAGCTATTGGTTGGACTATTGTTGATATAATTGGTATCCCTCCTGGCATATGTATGCACAAGATTCAGCTCGAGGAAGATTGCATACCCACTATTGAGCAACAGCGTCGTCTGAATCCACCTATGCAAGAGGTGGTGAAGAAAGAAATCATTAAGTGGTTAGATGCAGGAGTGGTGTATCCAATCTCAGACAGTAAATGGGTGAGTCCTGTACAATGTGTGCCCAAGAAAGGGGGCATGACAGTAGTAGCAAACGAGAAGAATGAGCTAATTCCACTCAGGCCTATCACAGGGTGGAGGGTGTGCATGGATTACCGGAAGCTAAATTCATGGACGTTAAAGGACCACTTCCCAATGTCATTCACTGATCAAATGCTTGATCGATTAGCAGGAAAGGGATGGTTCTGTTTCTTGGATGGTTATTCCGGATATAATCAGAATTGCATTGCACCTGAAAATCAGGAGAAGACCACTTTTACATGCCCATACGATACTTTTGCGTTCAAACGAATGCCATTTGGGCTATGTAATGCACCTACCACTTTTCAGCGGTGTATGATATCCATTTTCTCTGATATGGTTGAAGACACCTTGGAGGTGTTTATGGATGAATTTTGGTTGTAGGTGATTCATTTGAGTCATGCTTGGCAAATCTAAGTATGGCTTTGCAGCGATGTGTGGAATTCAATCTGGTGCTAAATTGGGAGAAGTGCCATTTTATGGTTAAGTAAGGCATTGTTCTCGGGCATAAGGTCTCTGAAAAGGAAATTGAAGTTGATCGAGCCAAGATTGAAGTTATCGAGAGACAACCACCTCCAATTTCTGTGAAGGGGGTTCGTAGTTTTCTCGGCATGCTGGTTTTTATCGGATGTTTATTAAAGACTTCTCCAAGATTGCAAACCCATTATGCAAAATTTTGGAGAAGGAGGCAAAGTTTTACTTTGGTGAAGATTGCTTGAAGGCATTTGAATGCCTCAAAGGAAAGCTAGTTGAAGCCCCTATTATTGTAGCACCCGATTGGTCTCTACCTTTTGAAGTTATGTGTGATGCAAGTGGTGTAGCCTTGGGTGTTGTACTTGGTCAGAAAATAGAAAAGCTATTTCATCCAATATACTATGCGAGCAAGGCCTTGAATGGAGCACAAAAGAACTATACCGTCACTGAACAAGAGCTTATTGCGGTTGTTTATGCTTTCGAGAAGTTCCGTGCTTACTTCTTGGGAACCAAGGTAGTGGTTCACACAGATCATGCGGCTCTAAGATATCTAATGGCAAAGAAGGATGTGAAAACCAAGTAGCTGATCATCTATCTAGACTTGAGAGTGAGCACACAGTGCAGACCGACCTTGATATTGATGATGCATTCCCCAACGAAGAGATTCTAGCAACTATGGTGGAAAACTTACCGTGGTATGCAGATTTTACTAACTATGTGGTAAGCGAAGTGGTTCCTGAGCATCTCTCTTTTCATCAAAAGAAAAAGTTCATGCATGATGTGAAACATTACTTCTGGGATGAGCCTTATCTTTTTCGACGATGTGCTGATGGTATTATCAGGCGGTGCATCCCAGATGTAGAGGTGCCTAGCATACTGGAAGCAAGCCATGCATCCCAAGTTGGAGGTCACCATGCAGGTGATCGGACAGCCAAGAAAGTACTGCAAAGTGGCTACTATTGGCCTTCATTATTCAAGGATACCTACGATTTTGTAAGAAGATGCGATTAGTGTCAGCGGCAAGGCTCTATTTCAAAGCACCATGAAATGCCCATTTCCAAAATGCATGAAGTAGAGTTATTCGATGTCTGGGTTATTGACTTCATGGGCCCATTTGTGAGCTCATTTGGGATGAAATATATCTTAGTTGTTGTGGATTACGTATCCAAATAGGTCGAAGCAGTCGCTCTAGCTGATAATGAAGGTAAGAGTGTTGTAGCGTTCTTAAAGGGAAATATCTTCTCTCGTTTTGGGGTACCCCATACCATCATAAGCGATGGAGGATCACATTTCTGCAACAAGCTGTTCAGAGCCGTATTGGCAAAGTATGGGGTTAAGCAACATAAGGTAGCTACACCGTACCACCCACAAACTAGTGGGCAGGTGGAGGTTTCAAATTGGGAAATCAAGCTGATCCTTGCTAAGACTGTGAATGCCAGCAGGAAAGATTGGTCCAGGAAGCTGGACGATGCCTTATGGGCATATAGGACCACGTTTAAAACACCAATTGGCATGTCACCATACCAACTAGTTTATGGAAAGTCTTGTCACTTGCCAATTGAGCTAGAACATAAAGTAATGTAGGCACTGAAGCAGCTTAACCTGAAATGGGATGATGCTATAGATATGAGATTGGGACAGCTGAACGAGATGGATGAATTCCGTATAAATGCATATGAAAGAGCAGATCTTTACAAGGAAAGGATGAAAAAGTACCATGATCGGAGGATTATCCAACAAAACTTTCAGAAAGGCGATTTGGTACTTCTTTTCAACTCCAGACTGAAGTTGTTTCCAGGTAAGTTGAAGTCTAAATGGTCTGGTCCATTCAGAATCAGCCAATTTTACTCATCTGGAGAAGTGGAGTTAGAAAACAATGATGGTAGTGTCTTTAAGGTGCATGGCCAAAGAGTGAAGTTATATATCGGTCCAACCGACTCAATAAAATGTATAGTCACCATATATCTTGATGAAGTCTAAGTAATCAAGATAACTATGTCGTGCCGTGACAATAAATCAAGCGCTACATGGGAGGCAACCCATCATTTTAATCACTTTTTGTTTTACTAGGAGTTTGTTTTTGATAAATAAAAATTCAAAAAAAAGAGTCGAGCCACGACCAAAACTAAGGCGCTTGGTGGGAGGCAACCCATCCTTCTAATCATTTTTGTTGTTTTTGATTAAGTGTAGGTGCATGAAGTACAAAGGAGGAGATCAGGCCCAAATTTTGATTTGAAAGTGAGCCATGCCAATGGTGGTAAGTTTAGGAATGATGGAGCATAGGCAATAGGCTAGGCGCCGCCTATACCAACATGGGCGATAGGCTAGGCGCCGCCTATGCCATCGCCTATGCTCACTGCCTTACATAGGCAATAGGCTAGGTGCCGCCTATGCCAACATGGGCGATAGGCTAGGCGCCGCCTATGCCAACATGGGCGATAGGCTAGGCACCACCTATGCCAACATCGGCGATAGGCTAGGCGCCGGCTATGCCAACATAGGCGATAGGCTAGGCGCCGCCTATGCCAACAAAGGCAATAGGTTAGGCGCCACCTACTTATGCTTAGGCGATGCTATAGGCTCCGCCTATCAACGTGAATTTTGCCTACTAACCCGTTTGTGAATGGACCAACCCGACCCATGGCTCATCCTTTAAATATATCCTCTACCTTTAAACACCACTCAATTTTTCTTAAACCTAGGCGCCGCCCAAGCATCCTTGCCCTCTCTGAGATTTTCTCTTTTCTCATCTAATCCTGCAGGCTCACCTTCCCGATTCATCACGCATTAATCACCAAGTAACATGGCTCCGAAAGGACGACAGGGAAAGGAGAAAGCATCCACCTCACAAAAAGGTCACAAAAGGTCAAGAAAGGACCAGGCTAATTCCTCTTCTCATCAAGTTCCTCGACGCACTTTTGGGATTAAATGGGTTCTGGAGGAGGAAGGGAAGGAATGGTAGAGAAACAATAAGGTGAAGAAATATGTACATGTGGATTTGATGCAGAAGGAAAGTTTAGCAAAGAACTGCCCTCGCATTTTGGCAAAGATTATGGCACTAAATCTTGACTTTATCTTCCGATACATGGGCAAATGTAATCTTGATTTGACTCAAGAGTTTTATGCCAACTGGTCCCCAAGGACTACGGGAAATGAAGTAAAGATTCGGGGGCAAGTCTTGCAATTGAACGCTGATTTCTTCAACTCTTTCCTGGGTACTCCAAGTGTGGATCACTCACCACTCAAGGAGCTCTACCACAGGCCTCCCTGCAGAGCCATCAGACATACGTTGTGTGGATCAAGGTCCATGACCCGGTGGACTCATCACAAATATAATGGTCGTCACAATACTTACCCATATGCTTGTTTGAACAGAGAAGCTCGCATATGGTTAAGAATAGTCAATTCCTGCTTGATTCCTGGGACACAATACACTAAGGTCACGCGTGATCGAGTCTGCTTGGTATATGCTCTAATGACGAATGTTCCCATCAACATTGGTGCAGTTATACAAACGTCGATGCGAAAAGCAAGGGTGCACAAAAGGTCTCATTTCAGCTTCGGCAACTTGTTGACTACAATTTTAAGAAAAAAGCACATTGAGGAAGATCCAGCAGACCATAAGTTCCCACATAACACGAAAAAGGTAGATCTCACGAAAATCAAAGATCCAAAAACTGGTCAAGGCATCAACCTTACCACTGCTGAGAGACATGCTCAGGATGAGAGTTTTTTCCTTAAAATTTTTCAAAACCTCTTTTTTTTTTTTGAAAAAAAATCACCGAACCCTAGAAGGGTACCTACGTATCTCACCCCGAAAGGGAAGAATCAAGTGTGCGTAGTTCGTGAAGTCTTGCCAAAATGGCCAATTAAACTCTTTTTTCATTCTTTTCCTTGAAACTTTAAGAAGAAAAGAAAATAACAATTTGTCAAAAGAATTGACGAAAATCTTTTTGCATTTTTTACTTTTAAAATACCTATACAAAATGAAACTTATGATTACCAAAGAAAAATCTTTTGGGGTTTTCAATTTTTAATTTCATATGAAAATGAAACTTGAAACTATTAAAGGAAAATCTTTTTGTAGTTTTCTCTTAAAGATGTATATGAAACACCTACTCTAAATAAAGAGTGAAGAAAATCTTTTTTTGAATTTTTTTGGAATAAGATCAACCAAAAATAAAACCTACGACAATTAAGAAGTTTTAATAGTGAAGAATTTTTTTTTTGGAATTTTTTAAATAAGATCCCCGAACCTATAATAGGCTGCCTACGTATCTCACTCCAGAGAGAAGAGAATCAGGGGTGCGTAGTTCGTCCAGATTGGACAATTAACGATTAACTAATAAATTGACTCTAACTTAAGAGACACAACCAAAAACAAACGAATAAAAACTTCTTGGATTTTCAATTAGACACTTCAACTAAGACTGACACCACCAATTATGAAGAAAAATCTTTTTGGTATTTTTCCTTTTGACAAATAAGTAGAAAAGGCAAACAAAACCCTCTTTTTTTTCTTTTTATTTCTTTTTGTTGAACTTACGGTACTTTGAGAAGATAAATGCAAAACGTAAAAAAAATCTTTTTGAGATTTTGGATCGTGAAGAACAAAAGTCATAAAGAACTCTAAAATAAACTACGACACTCCTTTTGATTCATTCTTTTCTACTCACTTTTTCTATTTTTTTCTTTTTTTTCTTTTTCATTTTTCGCCTACGCACCTTTCTATTTTTTTCTTTTTTTTTTCTTTTTCATTTTTCGCCTACGCACCTTACTCCTAACAAATATTTTTGTTTTCAAATCAGTCCGTCAAATGACCATGATACCCTTAAAGATGCAACAGTTAGCACGTAGGGTTGCTTTAGATGTAAGTCTCCTACAAAGGGCCATGTGGGTCCCGCTAGGTCTCAGTATGATGCACATAAGCATGACCTAAAGGCTGACCTATGTTGTGGTTCACTAACAAGGCTGTTCAGGGGAGCGTATGATCGATAGTGGCTTCTTTGCCTTTCACCTACTCCATAATACCGACGGTTCCCCTTTAAACTAAGGGTGACTCAACTAGAGGTCGTGTACAACACGTGTACTACGGACTTGTTGCAAAAAGAAGGTCTGGGGGTAGACACAATAATGCCAGATATAAAAGCGGTAACATATAAGATAAATACTATACACAAAGATCACGAAAATGCACAACAGTGATAACAATAACACAAACAATAATCACAAACAATGTTTATATAGATAAGTTTTGAATTCATCAATCCTTAGAGGCAAGACTTAGCTCAAGACTTTCAAACAACAAATTATGCCCCACGGGCAAGAGTTGATTCTACCACATTATATATTCATTTATGAGATGTTCTACAACTCTTGCCTTAGAGGCAAGACTTGACTCAAGGACTTTCAAACAACAAATTATGCCCCACGGGCAAGAGTTAACTCTAACACGTTATATTTTCATTTATGAGATATTTTATAACTCTTACCTCAGAAGAAAGACTTAGCTCAGGGGCTTTCAAATAATAAATTATACCTCACGGGCAAGAGTTGACTTTACTACGTTATGTTTTCATATATGAGATGTTCTACAACTATTTCCTTAGAGGCAAGACTTAATTAGCTCAAGAACTTTCAAACTACAAATTATGCCCCACGGGCAAGAGTTGACGCTACCACGTTATGTCTTTATTTATGGGATGTTCTAAGACAAGACTTAGCTCAAGAATTTTCAAATAATAAATTATGCCCATGGGCAAGAGTTGACACTACCACATTATGCCTTTATTTATGATATATTCTACAACTCTAGCCTTAGAGACACAACTTATCTCAAATATTTTCAAAGAACTTTATAACAACAATTCATGCCCTTAAATTTGCTTTGATGTAAAAAAAAAAAGATATCTTTGTGGATTATCCAACTTTTATTTATTAGCAAAATATAATAGAAGTTGAGAAGAAATAAAAAAAAAGTGATAAAAAAATAGAGAAATAAAAAAAAGATTGAGAAAAAAGGAAAGGAAAAAAATAAATATCAAGAAAAAAGCGAAGAATTAAAAAAATTGAGAAAAATTAAAATGAGAGGAAAAATAAAAAATAAATTTGAGAAAAATGAGGGGAAAAAGAGAACTGGAAAAAAAGAAAAATCGATCAAACAAAATAGAGAAATAAAAAAAAAGAGTGAGAAAAAAAAGGCAAGAAAAAATAATGATTAAGAAAAAAGCGAAGAATTTTAAAAATTTAGAAACTAAAAAATGAGAGAAAAGAAAAAGAGAACTGATAAAAACAAAAAATAAAAGAAAAATAAAGGTTAAAGACAAATGAATTAAAAAAAGAAAAAAAAAAATAGATAATGCTTGAGAAAAAAGAAAAAAGAGAAAAAAAATAAAGGTTGAGACAAATGAATTAAAACATGAAAATAAAATTAAATAAAAAAATTAAAAGTAAAAATAATAAAAAATAGAATAATAAAATTAAAGGAAAAAATAAAAAGTGAAAATAATAAAAAATAAAATTTGAGAGACAAATAAGTATGAAAAGTTTAAAAAATATATTTGAGGTTTAGAGGGGCAAAATAGTACTTGTACTATACTTAAAAAGTGAGGAAGATTATTCTTTAAAGTTATTTCTTATTGGGTCTATGACATGCAATTTCCTGCTTATTGTATCTTGTCAACCAACTCATTATAGTTTGGGCCAGTGTTGGCTCAATTGTTTAGGGCCGGTTTGGTGGAACTTTCAAGATTATATTATGAGATTTTTACCCGATATAACGATTAGCTATTTGGCTTAGCAAACATATGGAATGTGCCTGCAGGGACATGGTTGAGTGGTCGGAAGGTGGCTCTCCTTGGGATTGAATTCATTTATTGTTTGTCGCTCTGTCATGAGCCATCGCATGGGGCTTGCCTAGTATGGTTCTCCTGTGTTGTTTATAAGCTATTAAATGGTGAACATAACGCCACAAAATACTCATTCCAATTGTGACAGAGATTGTAGATTTTCTCAGTGTTCCAAAAGAAAAATAGATTGTATCTACGTCACATACCCTATAGTTTCAATGAGTTGTGGTACATAGTTGCATTTTAAATTTTGCATCAGATATCTTCTTTATAGCTTAATTCGGTTATAGAGCTAGAAGTATTTTCTTATGTTAGGAGAATTTGATGTTAAATTTACATGTCTGTTTTGGATATTTAATTTAAATAGTTGGGGATATTTTTGACTTGTATACTAAAGGAAGAGTATTTTTCAAGCTACTTGGTTAGTTATATGGTTTCGACTCGCTTATTATTCTTTATGGTGATACTTTTAAAGACTTGCGCATAGCGATGTTATATTTTTTTCTAATCGTATTTGTGTACAACCTTCCCAATGAGCACTTTCTCAATAGAGACGTTAACAAATAATTGATATATATTTATGACATATATATATCACATATATTTTCAGGTGTTGATCCTCTCAATAAATAATAATAGTGTAAGATACAAATTGTCATCCAACAAAGTGAGGTCTAGAAGGTAAATGAAAGGTCTGGGGAAGGTAGAGGATACACGAGCTCCTCTACCTTAAAGGTGAGGCGAGGTAGAAAGTATGTTTCCGATAAATTCTTAAGGTGTTAATCCTCTCATACATATAACTGCACTTCTCCCGCGTACACACATTAATTCAGTTTTTGCTAGAAAACACATAGGGTTAAAATCAAAATATTATATTCACTCGGTATCGGTTAGATTTAGAAATTAAATAGTTAAAATTGATGTCTTCACATGCATACATGCACATCTGGAGTTAAAATTAGTTACTATATTCACACGATTTCAGTTAGATTAAGATATTTTATGTGCGCGCGACTACTACTATATTTTAAAAGGCAAATGCGGGTAGAATTTAAAAAAGAAAAAACTCATATATACCGCAAAAATATGCATTAATTCATGCTACTTAAAAAGAAAATTCTGACATCATTATCCTAAAACGTAAAGGCAAATAAGATTAACTCAGCTAGCATTTGGTCATCAATTTTGAAAATTATTTTAAATTATATGTTTGACTTGAATTTAGACTTCAAAATTTATGGGAAAATAGTGACTTATAGTTGGAATAATTAACACTTTTTTTTTTGCTTTAAAATTCTCGAGTATATATATATGCTGTCAGTCTTTAAGATACATTTTGTGAAGCAGTAGAATCTCCGTTAGATTCCATTTTCTCTCATTGCACACTCACGCACTTTTTGCTGCTTTGCTTAACTCTTCAATCAATCGCCGCCATATCAAAAATGGGAAACCGTCGGAACACGGTGGTTGCTATCAGCAGCGACGACGAGGACGAAGTGCCCATATCGCGTCTAAGACGCGCTTCCAGTAACGATGGCGGAGAAGAGAATGGGAATCAACGGAAACGGAAGAAAATGGAACTGGAGGAAGAAGAAGAAGAGGAGAAGGAAAAGCCAAAGGTGAAGGAGGAAGAGGAGAGAGGGAGAGGGAAGAGAGTGAAAAAGCCGAAGAAAGTTGATGAAGAAGAGGAGGAAGCGAAGGTGGAGGAGGACAGGGCTGAAGAAGCGGAGGCAGTAGAGGAGGAGGAGCAGTTGGAAGACGCAAAGCCGATTGGTGAAGTTATCAAAGTTACTGGAAAAGGAAAAGGAAGGAGGAATCATTACAAGTCATTTGAGCATGATGGAAATGACTATGAACTTGTGAGTTTTTTTGTTATTTGTTTCGTTTCATCGAAAAAAAATGATTTTGAAAAACTGTCAGAATTATGATTCGGAATGTGATTACATATAGTTTTGTATTTTGTATGATCGAAAATATGATATTTTTGAATTGTGGTAACCTTTATGAATCGTTTGGGTACGATCGAAATCGTTACGAACTTGTGAGGTTTTTTTTTGCTTATTTGTTTCGTTTACATCGAAATTTTGCTTTTGAATGACTATAGGAAGTTAAATCTATTGTAGATTGATTGATGTTTTTGAGAAATTACTGTGACTTTATGTGTGTTGTAGATGTATTAGGGATTGAAATGTGATTACATACTAAGTTTGTATTTTGTATGATGGGAAGCCTTACTAGTGAGCTTTTCGTTTATTTGATTTGTTTATCGAAAAATGCTTTTGTATAAAGTAAAAATTGAATTGATTGAAGATTGGTTGATGTTTTTGGTAAATTACAACCCCTTACAGCGTAATCACATTTCAAACCATAATTCAGCTACAATACACTGAAAGGAGCAGTAATTTCACAAAAACATCAACCAGTCTTCAATCAATTTAATTTCCTATAGTTATTCAAAGGTAATTTTCAATAAAAGAAACAAATAAACGAAAAGTCACAAGTTCATAGACTTGTGGTCTTTTAGCGCGCCGGGATGCGCTTTTTATTTCGGGAACAAGCCAAATAATGCAGTATCACATTCTTCACACAGGAATTCTCCAAATCTAAACTAGTTATTCTTATTATTTTATGATGTTGACGTAAAGATTAATCCAGGAATATAAGATTGTTAATAACCTCCATATCAAAAGGAAAAACTTTTTTTATAATCGTGGTGTTCGGGCCAGGCTTTCGCGCACCTCGACTAAATCCACGGGATATCTTCCACCTTCCACTTCTCACCAACAATAACAGATATCAGTTAACTCTGTCCCCCAAGGCCTCTGTCTACCAAAGCTATGACATGAGAGAAGAATCACCTAGTGTTTTTTCTCAACTGAGATTCGGACCTGAGACCTCAGGTTCTCAACCCACTTTATTGACTACTAGGCCACATACCATTGGGTTCCAAAAGAAAACCTTTTTTTACACAATTCAAAGCATCATATTTTCAATACAAAATACAAAACCAATGTTTAATCACATTTCATACCCTAATTCAGCTACAACACACTAAAAACAGTAGTAGTTTCCTGGAAACATCAATCAATTCAATTCAGTTTATACAAAAGCGTTTTTCGATAAAGACAAATCAAATAAATGAAAAACTCACAAGTTCATAGCGATTTCCGTCATACTCAAACGACTTATAAAAACTTTTTCTCCCTCTTCCTCTTTTAGTAACCCTAACAAACTCACCAATCGGCTTCACATGATCTTCCTCCTCTACCGCCGGCTCCGTCGCTTTGTCAACCCAATCCAAATCCACCTTTGCTTCCTCCATCTTCTTCACCCACTTCCCTCTCCCTCTCTCCTCCTCCTTCGACTTTGTTTTCGGCAACCTTTACTTTTCTTTTTCGTCGAGTTTCATTTTCTTACGTTTACATTGATTCACTTTCTCTTCTCCGTCGCTGTTCTTGGAGCCGCGTGTTACGCGCGATATCGGGAGTTCGTCCTCGTCGTCGCTTGCGGCTACCACTGCGTGCCGCTGGTTTCTCATTTTTGTTTTGCTACAATTGTCGAGTGAAATGAGAGAACAAGGAATCTACTGTAGGTTCTTCTATTTGACAAAATATTTCACAAGACTAGGGCACAATATATATACCAAGACAGTTTTAGGGGTTGTTTGGTAAACCAGATTGTACTATTTTGTTATATTTGTCAGAATACGCAGAGAGAGTAGCTAGTATGATGCCACTAAGTGCACAGAGATACGAGAATTTCACAAATTGTAGAATTCCACTTGCTGACGCGTGTTATTTAGTTGAATTATTTATATGGAAATTAACAATTTTGATAGTATTTATTGAGATCTTATATCATAATTATGGTATTATTATGGGATAATTAAGTAAACTAATTATTCGATCATTTTTTGTTACTTAAAATAGCACAACTATTGTTTTATTACCAAATATATTTGTATAGTTTTTTTTCTCTTTGTTGTTTTCCTTTGTTTTTTTTTCATGATTTGGGATATAGTGATTTCACAATATATATATCCGCTTATACTATCCGGTTTTCCAAAACAACCCCTAAAAAATCTTGGTATATATATTGTGCCCTGTCCTGTTAAAATATTTTGTCAAATAGCAGAACCTCCAATAGATTCCTTGTTTTGTCATTTCACTCTAAACTTGTAAAAAAAAGGGACGACCCAGTTCATACCTACTCCGTAGGTGTCGGGGAGGGGGGACCACTCCGGGCCTGACCTACGCGCCCTCACCCCAGCTTTGCTGGAGGGGCGTTTCGAACCCCCGACCCTGGCACACCACGGTAAGCAAGCTTACCGCTGAGCCAAGGCCATCCCTCTCTCTCTACACTTGTAAGAAACCAAAAATGGAAAACGGATGGCACGCGGTGGTAGCCGTAAGCGACGACGAGGACGAAATGCTGATATCGCGTGTAACACGCGGCTCCCGCAACGGCGGCGGAAAAGAGAAAACGATCCAACGGGAACGGACGAAAATGAAACTCAACAAAGAGGAAAAGCCCTCAAAAACAAATCCAAAGGAAGAGGAGAGAGGGAGAGGAAAGAGAGTGAAAAAGATGGAGGATACAAAGGTGGAGTTGGATCGGGTTGTAGAAGCGACGGAGGTGGCGGAAGAGGAGGAAGATCATGCGAAGCCGATTGGTGAGGTTATTAGGGTTACCGGAAGAGGAAGAGGGAGGAAAAATTTTTATGAGTCGTTTGAGTATGATGGCAATCGCTATGAACTTGTGAGTTTTTCGTTTATTTTATTTGTGTTTATCGAAAAATGCTTTTGTATAAATTGAATTGATTGATGTTTTTTGGAAATTACTGCTCTTTTTAGTGTACTGTAGCTTAATTTGAGTTTGATATGTGATTAGACATCGGTTTTTGTGTTTTTTTATTGAAAATGTGATGTCTTTGAATTGTGAAAAAAAAATTCTTTTGGAACCCAAAGGTATGTGGTCTAATGGTCAATAATGCTGGTTGAGACTGGGGTCTCAGGTCCAAATCCTAGTTGAGTGAAAAAACACTAGTTGATTCTTTCCATCTATCATAACTTTGGCAAACAGGGTCCTTTGGCTGGGGGAGGTGGAAGGTATCCCTGCGTGACTAATGTGATACTGAATCTCCACATATTTGGCTAGTTAGCAGTATAAAAAGTCAACATTTGATTTTTTTTTTTTATTATTTAATGAGTATGTTTGATATAGTTGTACTCATCGTAAGGAGTTGGAGAAATGAGAGGTTTGGTTAAATCTGATTGGTATCTTCTCTTATAGAGGTATGATTACAGTGCAAGAGGCTTGGTTTGGTGGGCTTGGATGTTGGTATGAGAGAGGAAGGGAATTTTGTGAATCAATATCAACTCCGGTGGTTTTCTTTCATGGAATTTTCATTTTGTTGTTCATTCTCCCTTCACTAGCCATAAGCAATGTTGTTTTCCTAAGTGATATAGCTTCTGTTGACCTATGGTGTCTTTCTTATTACTAATTTGTTTCTTATACAGGAGGATCATGTGCTCTTGGTTCCAGAAGCAGATCAGAAGCCTTATGTGGCAATTATCAAGGTAATTCCTTTTCCCTGGAAGATGCATAACTTTTTTGGTACTTGCACCCAAGGGTATGGCATGAAGTGGGTGTAAACCTTGGACATCAGGGTTCAATTCCAATAAATACTGAAAACATTTGGAGATTGCTTTCCACATGCCTGTGCTTTGGTGGGCGGCACAAGTTGGCCTAACACCACTGTTAACGAAAAAAAGATATGTTTTTTGGTAATTAGAGATATGCAAAATTTGAGCTTATTCTGAAGCTTATGTATTAGGTAGTTTTCCTTTTCACAGAGCTGCCTCTTTTTATTTTCTTTTTTTTTTTGAAGGGGGGCCTTGAGGTAACTGGTAAAGTTGTTGTGACCAGGAGGTTACGGGTTCAAACCGTGGAATCGGCCTCTAGTGCACCGGGCTGCCCTCTTTCCCTTTCTTCTGCGAAATTAACTCAATTCGACATGGATCTTAATTGCGAGTTTGCCGTTTTTACTGCACCATCAGAGAATATTTTTTCTTTGGTGCTGCTACTGAAAATTTGAATTAAACTTCCTCAGATGGGAGTACAAAAGGGAAGGGGAGAAAATAGAAACAAAAGCAAAACATTAAATTGTAGCCTAAGAAGGAAAGAGCAGACGAACTATAACTCGTCTGGGAAAAGATAATATTTTCCTTCACTTCCATACATAGAATCTGTCTTAAAATTGGGCGAAAAGAGGAGGTGTAGTTGCTGTAAGGTAAGTCTTTCCTTTGATTGGTAGGAAGTACAAGAGGAATTGAAGTGGAAGTGGAAGAGGAAGATGTGCAACAATGCCACATTTGTGTTTCATGTATCCCCACCCTCCATAAAATCTATTGTAAATTTAGACATGGGGACATGCAGGTACTATCTATGTTTTAGGAGGAGTTTTTTTCCTTCGATTAGCAGGTTGTTTAGGACTAGAGGGAATACAACATGTTATGAGTCTCTGTTGAGATCTCTCTCTGAAAGTTCCAATATTAAGCAACCTCTTTCTCGGAGAGTCGACTAACCCCCCCTCTTCTTCTTTTTTTCTCTTTCTGCAGCTTCCTGAACTGTTGTTCTAGCTTTGGCATGAAATTATTGGTGATGTATGATTCGCTGGCTGTTAATTTTAGTGTGTGTAATTGCTTTTACTCTCTTTATCGGACTTTCAATTAGATTTTCTCCTTATAGGATATTACTCAGACCAAGGATGGGAACATGATGGTCACAGGACAGTGGTTTTACCGACCTGAGGAAGCAGTAAAAATAACTGGTGGAAATTGGCAATCACTAGACAATAGGGAATTGTTCTATAGTTTTCACCGAGATGAGATCCCGGCGGAGTCGGTCATGCACAAATGCGTGGTGCACTATGTACCGTTAAGCAAGCAAATTCCAAAAAGGAAAGAGCATCCTGGTTTTTTCGTTCAGAAGGTATATGACACTGAACAGATGAGGCTTTTCAAGTTAACACAGAAGTCTTTGGATGTCACCAGAGACGATGAAGCACGATCTAGATCTGGTCAGCCTCCAGCAGAAACTCCAGGCAGTTGTGCAAATAATGCTTCAGAATACTTCACCATCCTTTCAAACTTCAAAGTCCTAACAGGTGAAAGACAGCGTGACAAATGGCTGGAAAAACTGCTGCAATCAATTCAGTATTTCTGCAGCCCTGTGGATAATGCACAAAATGATGGTACAGAAAACGGGGGCTCAGATGCTGCTGATCTTACTGGTGACACAGATTCTGCAAAACACGTGAATGAGTCTCTAGACAACAGTGCTGACGTAAGAATTATTCTTTTGAATGATTTTGATGATTGACAGAATTTATGTATAGTTGGCTAGTTGCTATTATACGGGAGGATTTTCCTTGAAATGTTTCTTCTGTTGGATTATTTTCAGGGTGACGTGTTCCGATGGCCAAACAGTGTTGTCCCTGCTGTGGTCTCTCTAGAGAAAGCTGCACACGAGGCCCTCTCATCTGATTTTCAGAAGTACAATCAGAAGATGAGGCAGTTAACATTCAATCTTAAGGTGAGTATTTAAGGGGATGGGGGAATGAGCATGGAGTTTATTTAATTTTCTTCTTATTTTCTATGTAGGTATGCATTTACCTTCTAATTTTCCAGTCTTTCTATCTTGTAAATTTATTGCCAGAACACCTCACTCTTAGCACGCCGTCTTCTGAAAGGGGAGTTGGATCCCTCTCAGATACTGAACATGTCCCCAAATGAGCTAAAGGTATGGGTTCAAGGAATTAATTTTTTCTGAATTTGAGGATTGATTTATGTTTTATCAACTTTGTATGCAGATAAGTCTTAAATGTTTGACATAGTAGTTTTTATGTATATGTTCTGTTGATTTCTGAATGGGTTAGCTCTTGCTTTGTTGAACTTATCGGCTTGTTTTTCATCAATTCACCGGGTGCAACCTCAATAGGTTTGTTTGAAGTTCATGAAATATAAGTATTGTTCAGCTGTGGGTAAAGTGAAGCTGATTTTGAAAACAAAAGTACGATTGAGCATTTTCCTAAGTAAACACACAATAAAAGAAAATATGATTTGCCCTTCGAGATTTTTGGTGATGACTGGAAGACGGGGATGATGAATAAGATGAGCGTTTGAGAAGAATGATGACTTCTGCATGAAGGTGTTTTAGGATTATGTTAGTGTTAAGCAGAGATCCTACCCTAAGAAAGGGTAGTGTCAAGAACTTTGTCAGTGATGCTGAAGCGAGAGAATCTTAGAATCCTTAAAACAATAGGAAGGAATATATTTCGTCTTGATATATAAAGTCTTTTCACTGCACCTCCGTGGTGCTATTCTAAACTAATAAGCTTATTACTTCTGAACAAAATTTAAAAAATATAGAAGAAAGGAGAGCCGTCAAGACCAGGGTCAGATGCCTCCTTATTTGAGAAGGAAGATTTTTGAGGTTTCTTCCCAACCTAGGTTAGGGATTGTTAGAGATGGTAGCTAGCTGCTGAAACGTTAGTGCGATTTGATCTGTGGACAGATGTTGCCGGCTCAAAAATTAAAGAGCTATAATGGGGAAAAGAAAGATGCACAAACAAGAGGAAACTGGAAGAGGAGTATGAATTTGAGGATGAGTATGTAACACTTTAATGGAAAAAGGGTATATCTTAATCGAAATGTGCAGAAGTGTATTGAATTGTATACATATCTATATGATCAGGCGAACAAATATGAAGTGAGTGGTATAACTTATTATTTGAGCCATCCTTTAGATCTATAAATTCTAGTATCTTTACTGATTCTTTGAGAAGTATCTGATATTTCATACTTAATTTGGTTCACATTCTAATTGATTGTTCCTCCTCTCATAGTTAAGTAATTTAGTACACACTGTTAAACATTGCCCTTATATCTTTTTCCATTTTTCATCTAATCCAATCTTCTACCTTTTCCTAGTTCCTCCATTCATTATCTTATATACATTTATCATTATACAAGAGAGCTACTAGGGAACCTTCAAAAATAATAAGAAAAAAGAAAATAACGAAAAGATATAAGAGCTATAGGGAAGGATATAAAAAATGAGACCCTGCTCTTTATGGCGGAGATAACATATATAGCACTATATAAGTGTCCATAGAAATTGAATGAGTCATTTTCTTTACATAG
Source organism: Capsicum baccatum var. pendulum (assembly GCA_030864225.1). Taxonomy (NCBI): domain Eukaryota; kingdom Viridiplantae; phylum Streptophyta; class Magnoliopsida; order Solanales; family Solanaceae; genus Capsicum; species Capsicum baccatum. The sequence goes on from CM061550.1 coordinate 6,704,468, forward strand.
TATAAATATCTGTTTTATATTTTCTGTACATAGTATAAATGCGATCACGGTTCATTTAGATTTGTATTGTTTCTTTAACCGAATGCCAAAATTATCATACCGAAATTTCAAATATTGTACCATATCATACCATGCTCAAGAATTTCATTTAGACAAGTATTTGCCATTTGAGGAGATTATCAGCTGTTAGTAGAAAACCTTTAATTTCGTATTTCTGTTGTGGAATCAGAAAATTGGTGCCAGCAGATTATGCTTTCCTTTGTTTGATCTTATCTTCCACTTCTGTCTCAGGAAGCTCTCACAGCAGAACAGTTGGCAAGCAGGGAGCCCGAGGAGCCAGAGCTCATACAGGTTTATACTATTAACATTATTTTGTTCCTTAAGCAGGTTTTAATTTAACTAACCAGGGCAAACTTTAGTTTACTACTTTTGTGGCAGAGTTGGTCTTTTAATTCTCATTACTAGATATGTGTATAGATCCACTAAATGTGATAGAAATATTTTCTTGTAACCAAGTAAAAAATCCTCTCTTTTGGAGGAGCATGTTATCTGTTCATGCTGAGAACTTGAAAGAGGAGTTTAGAAATTTGGCCGTCATTAGTTGGCAAAAATTGGTATGATGATGTTATATGACAGGAGTTTTGAATTTGACATATCTTAATTGCTCATTTCTATTCATGTTGTGAGACAGATGACCAATACTTTTTACACAAACTTAACACAGGTTAAGTATATTGTTTCTTGTTGCTTAAATTCTGATCGGTTTGTGGCACAGATGACTGATGCTCGTTGCAAAAGATGCACAGAGAAAAAAGTGCAGCTCGTGGAGATTATTCAGGCTGGGCATAGAGATCGTTACTCGGTTTGTCCTTGCAGCTTTTATTTGGGCTTTGAGATATACTAGCTACATATATACATCATGACGTATCTTTTTGGATATTTCTTGTACCCTCTTATTGTTCATTTTGTTTTTTGTGACGGGGTGGAAAACTGTTTACTATGATAACAAATGCTTGTTGCATCTGAAGTTTTTTATAGTTGATTGAACATTGTCTTTGTTGCATCTCTGAGTGGAGAGTTAATATGTTGGTAATAGTGAGGAGGAGATTTGAACTTAAGACAATATCATGTTATGTTTAAGATGATGTGACAATAATCAATCTCTTTTTGGGTTCTTTTCTGTTCTCGGGGTAAAGCTAATCCACCACGTCATTGTCATTATACTAAATCACCATGCAAGATGTTGAAGGGATTTACCTTGCGTAGGGACCTTTTTGCGTGTTATGTCTCTTAAATATATGTAGTCATTTTAGATTTTTACTTGTATTTAAAGAATAAAACAGATTGAATATGGTGTAAACACCATTTAAAAATTTCTTCTTCCCCAAATATTTTGATTTCTGCACTAACTGCTTCTTGTTTCTGTTTTTTCTTTTCCATACCTCAGCTGGAGTGTGTTGCTTGCGGTAATACTTGGTATGCTGCTAGGGACGAAGTTGCTAGCCTCACAATTGGGCCAAATTTGGCAGAGAGTGTTGGGGCAGAACCATTGGCCACTGCTAAGTTCGAAGATGTAGAGAAGAACTTAACGAGTCCACGAAGAGCTGATGAAGGAGCTAGTGACATTCTAAAGAAAACTACTGAAGCTTACATGCCGGTTCTAGATAGCCAGAAATCATTTAACAAGACCAAGCCTGAAGACAGTGCTACTACTAGCAATGCCGAATGAACCGTCTGCTAGTTTCTTAGTCCATTTTAGACACAACCATCTCCGATAAGTAATAGATAGCACACATAGATACAGTTCTTTGTACTGTTTACTGGGTTCTTGCTGGTATAGATATATGGGGTAGTTGAAAAATCATAGTCTGGATGGAAACTCAATAGTGAAGGGTGCGACAACTTGGTATGGTGTTCGCCTTCTTAATATTATACAATCTGCAAAGTTGTAAAAGGTAGGCTGAGGTTGATGGGTATAATGTTATGTTGTTTTGGATTATTATTTTGTTTCTTCTACCTAGATGTGAGGTGTTTATGTTTTGAAGAGGAGCGTTGGAGTGACCGGTAAAGTTGTTGTCATGATCCTGCCATGTGATCAGGAGTTCACGGGTTCTAGCCTTGGAAACAGCCTCTGGCAGAAATGCAAGGTAAGGTTGCGTACAATACACCCTTGTGGTGGGGTCCTTCGTTGTACCCTGCGCATAATGTGTGTTTTCAGTTAACGTGGAGTAAGGCCGCATTTATGTGTCTTAATGGTTTTGGTCCATCTTTTTTATTATGATTTTGTCATGTTATATGAATCGGGGTCGTCTGGTATGGTGTATAAGAATAATGTTGAATAGGGTTGTATTAATAATGACAATATAAGTTATCCTCGCATTGCTCTTATTAATGATTTTTGACATATATGCAGATTTGTGCTAATATTGTGGTGTTATACGAACTGGGGTTGTTTTGCAGGATACATAAGAATATTGTTTACTAGTGTGTACGAGAATTTTAAGAGGTTGGCATAATTCATAAATAATAATGAAAATAAGATGCATATGAATGGCTTCGTTTCAAAAAAGACATGAAAGGTTGAAAGCTTTCTCTGAATATAGAGGACTTGCAGCAACACAACTTCTGTTGTGTAGTTATCTTCTCGAAATTGTATTTATCTAGTCGTAGCAATGAATGTGTTGCATATGCTCCTTATAGAGTTTCCTGGTTTTCTCTTGCTAGGCGCCACGATTTCCACTGCACATAATTTAGTGGAGGTCGTCGAGTCATGATGAGTTATTTTCATGAATATCTGTTATGAATGGGTCGAAAGTAGTTATGGTAAAGAAGCCCAATACCACATTAAGTGGCTATGTGTGGGATATGAGTTGATAAATAGAACATTTTAGTAAGAATAGATTTATGAAAATTGTGATAATTGATTAGGCAAAGCTATGCTTCTCATCCCTAATTCTCTCTAATCTTCTCATCCCCGTCTACTATTCTTCTTCTTCTTCTTCTTCTTCATATTGTAATTTCTTCTTCCCGTATTAATCAAAGTTAATTAGTTTCGTTCAGTTTGTGTAATGATTGTTGAGTTGATAATTTGAGATCGTTACATTGGTGCTTTCATCCAGAGGTCTCTCAAATGGAGGACCAAAAAGTACTCAAGGCATTTGTTGATGATCCAGTTGGTGATTCAATCAAACAAATGAAGGATTCTATCTCTAAAGATCTCGCTGAAGCTGGACGTTTTGGGTAAAAATCCCACGACCACTTTTGAACCCCCAAAAACAGTTATGAACGTCAAATTAGGGAAGTTTCGTGGCGAGAATTCGGAGGCGTGGATAGTCCAAGCAGAGCACTATTTCACTTTCTATAAAATTAAGGAAGATCAAAAGCTCACCGTGGCTTCATTCTATTTTGATGGTGAAGCATTGGAGTGGTACCAGTGGTTATTAAGGAATAATCAATTAATTGATTGGCCACATTTCGCTGATAAGGTGAGAATTCGATTTAAACAGAAAGGATTGGAGTCTGCGGGAGGGAGATTCGCAAATCTCAGGCATGTAGCTTCCGTGACTGAGAACCAAAGTCGTTTTGAGGCTAGCTCATCGGGCTTTGGCAAATTGGATGCACACAAGGTGTTTGATGAAAAGCCGGGCAGGAAAACTGAAAATGTTGTGGATATTGAAACACTGCTTCAAAGACCGGATGCTATGAAACAAGAGGGTGAATATGAGGATACATCATTACAAGTTAAAACTGAGGGGGCTGAAAATTTGCTAAATCAAGCAAAACAGGAGATCCACAATTCAGAGGAGATAGCCAATTTAGATTTGGATGACAAAGAAGAGGATCCCTTGCCTCTTGATCTTGTTGTTGCAGATACAAATGTTCGAATAGGCGAATCATAGCAGAGCACAGGTGCTCAGGTTATAGTATCCGAAGCACAAAAGTTGTTTGGTATTTATTTTCAAGGAGCTAGGCATCATTTGGTTAACAATGAACAAGTCGACTCACTCTGGGAAAGAAGTGACCCCGTGATTTTGAAAGGAACCAGATTGATGCACAAGCATGCATCTATGCATTTTCCATTTGATCCTGGTGAGTCTGTTTCTCCATCTATTATGTTTGAGAGCTTTGATATACATTTGGCTATATCGAACTACTTGTCTATTACACTATATTCTAGTGTATTTGTTCTTGATGGTACTGTGGAAGGTGGCAAGTTGTTTAATGATATGTCAAATAGCAAGATGGGTGTACAAACTGGTCGGCATCAGTTGTCATAACCACTTCCAAAACCACCTTTCTCATCTTTACTATTAGATTTCATTGCCCAAGTTGATCAGTTGGTTGAAATAGCAAAGGAATTCGACGTCGATGGTTTTTCATAATTAGTGGGATTAATTCCAAGACAAATGGTTGTATTTTTGCTGCTAACTTCAGTCATAATAGAAAACTCGCAACACCTGCAATTGCTGTCATGCTACAGGAGTGGAAAGATTTAAAATTAAGAAGTAAATGTTTTACTGGAAACAAAGAAAAACATGGTTGTAATTGGTTGGTAGCAGTGGCGATGGAGAGATTTGGTGGAGAGGTAGCAGTGGCAATGGAGAGATTTGGTGGAGAGGGAGCTTTTAAAACTGTTCATTGGTACTTAAAGGTGGATAATTTTAGCTTCAATGGATCTGAGCGTGTTACTGAGTACTGTCGGTATCATATTTCAAGTGCTCCCAGAGGTTCTTTTGATCCTAATAGTACTCTGGATGATATTCTTAGCATCCCATTATTTAATACTAATGCCTACAGTTTGGCCGATTATGTGATTATGTCATTTGGAAGAGAAGGAATAGATGCCAAGAAAACAGGGAGCGATGAGGGCATTGAAGGTCATCTTTTTACATATCTTTGCCATGTTAGTCAGCAGCTAAACAAGAATGATGTAGCCACGTCTACAATAATCTAGGCTGCCAACCAAGTTACTTCTTCGTTGCTTACTAATCTAACTGAAGCCGAGAATGCTCTTGCCTACTTAAACCTTGAGGACAAGGTTCTTTTTGAGGGCGGAAGTATTGTTATGAATGGGCCGAAAGTAGTTATTGTAAAGCAGCCCAATACCACATTAAGTGGCTATGTGTGGGATATGGGTTAATAAATAGAACATTTTAGTAAGAATAGATTTATGAAAATTGTGATAATTGCTTAGGCAAAGCTATGCTTCTCATCCCCAATTATCTCTAATCTTCTCATCCCCGTCTACTATTCTTCTTCTTCTTCATATTGTGATTTCTTCTTCCCATATTAATCAAAGCTAATTAGTTTCGTTCAGTTTGTGTATTGATTGTTGAGTTGATAATTCGAGATCGTTCCAATATCTTAGACAATTGTTCTGCGTACTAGTATTTCACTCTTGATTTCCAATGTTTGCGATGATAACTATGCTTTTTTTTAAATGAAAGCCTCATGGTGAAGGTGATACGCAGCAACATTTTTGCGAATCAGCAGTAGTTTCATCGTTCTATTTGTAGTTCATTTGTGAGCACAACTTAGTTGTCGTCAAGAAACTAGTCTCTTGTCTTCCCATCCAATACTTGAGAAGAAACAAGGACACATAATCCTGCCTTTGTACGGTGAATATAGTACCTCAGAATAGTTCAGAATTTGCCTGGAAAAGGCAGAGTACATAAACCATCGCCAAGAAGTAGATTACTTCTGAGAAGGTAACATTGTTTTTACTTATTCCTTCTGATTTCTCCTGTTTTAAATCACAATGTATGGATGGAGTTGCTTTGTTCTGCTTAAAGTTTACAACTATTTTGAGTTTTGGCCTCTGTCATGTTGAATGAGTCATTGTCGACTTTTCATCTCTTCTTGTAGACTAGCATGCTAACTTTTAATCGATAATTCCCAGGTGTAAATCTATCCTTCAGGTTGGCTACAACTGTACAGCATGGATTGAAAAGAACAAATGAAAAGCACGAAAGAATTGCAAGACATCTGGTATTACCCCAAAGAACTATGTTGTATATGAGTGTCATTTCTGTTCACATCGGAATGTAAAGAGAGGAACCCCAAGAGGCTATATGAACGACCTATATTCTGCCAAACCAAAAACTTAAAGAATTGACCCTATTATATCAGCAACCCAAAAGTTTGAACAGTTGGATACATGTATCGATAAGGCAAGAGTTGATCCTACTGAATCAGCTGATGAAATAGGCATAACATGACTATGAACACATGAAGCAGTCAGCTGGATTAGATATTCTTACATATGCAGTAAATAGAATTAGTTAGCCTCGTGTAAAAGTTAGTTACAGATATTTTTTAGATGATAGTTGTAGATATTTTGTAGATGACAGTTGTATACAGAGTAGTATAAATGTACTGTCACAAGGACAAAAGCAGTTATCAATTCATTTTTCTTCCTTCATCAATTAATAAGATCTCTTTTATTCTTCTTGGTTCTTCTTAGCTCAAGCTCAACATCAATGGTCGTCAATGGCAGTTGAGCTTCTAATATACAAATTCTACCATGGTATCAGAGCCCTTGACCAAATTTGTGGCTTCAGTTTAATCGATCTTATAGGGTGTTAATAGTCGACAGACGATCACTGAAGTTGCTTAATCAACACAGCAATGGCTGCCTCTAAAATTGATCCTACTCATCCACTTTTTCTTCATCCTTCTGATACAGTTGGAGGTCCAATTATACCCATTCAGTTTTCAAGATCTGAGAACTATTTTACCTGGAGCAGGTCTATGCGTATCCAATTGCTTGGTAAGAATGAGCTGGGGATCGTTGATGGAACTTCGAAAAAGGGGGATTTTTCTACGGATTTAGCTCATCGGTGGGACAGATGTGATGTAGTAGTTATTAATGACTAGTCCTACTCCTAACATTAACAAAGCTTACTCTATGTTAATTGAGAGGGAAAGTCAAAGATCGATTGCCACTTCATTCATTTCTGGAGAGAGAATAGAATTGGGGGCCATGATGGCTGGGAAAGGCAATTCTTATCTTAAGCCACAGAAAAACTGGCAATTACAGTGTGATTTCTACAAGCTTAAAGGTCATACAATGGATACTTGCTATCGCTTAGTTGGATATCCACCTGGCTACAAAGGGAAGAAGAAGGAAGGAATTCCCAGTGGTCCAACTGCAGATCATGCAGCTGCTAATCCTATTACTGAACCGATATACAGAGGCACCATAGCTCATAATGCTCCTTCTGATGACTCTAATTCACATGTGAATGTAGGACATTTTCAAGCTGGATGTTCTACTAGTTGCTCAGCTGTAACATGAAATTTTCCTCGGGCACCCCATCAGGATCAACATGACAATAATAATGATTCTTGACAAAGATGGTTCACAACCTGGAGTGGCAAACATAGCAGGTACTAATTTTCATACTTTGTCCACTGTAGAGAAAGTACGATGGATCATTGATACAGGTGCAACCAATCATATGTCTGCCAACTTAGGTGCCATAAGTGCTATAGATAAAGTACCTACACTATCTAATCAAAGAGTTTATTTACCAAATGGTGGGATAATTTGGTCACACACAGGAAAGTGCAAAAGTGGAGACACAGGGGTGATCAAGAATGTGTTGTACATACCTGAGTTCAAGTATAATCTTCTATCAGTCTCCAAGATAACAAGGGAACTTAGTTGTTTTATTTCTTTCTATCCTGGTTTCTCCTTATTTCAGGACCTCATTACCGGGATGTTGAAGGGGATTGGTAAAGACACTGATGGATTATACTTACTGACTGTCCACACATCTATAGACAATAATATTCCTGTTGTTTTAGATGTTACAACACATATTGCAACAAAGAAGAATGAAGATATTTCCCTGTGGCATAGAAAACTAGCTCATCCCTCTACCAATTCTCTAAGGTTACTTTTTGGTTATAATGTAGATGTCTGTAAATCAGTCTTATCTAACTATGAAGTCTGCCCTTTTACTAAACATACTAGACATTCTTTTCCTCTTAGCACTAGTACCTCTCTCAAGTGTTCTGATTTATTTCATCTTGATGTTTGGGGACCATATCATACTAACACTTTTGATGGGAATAAATTCTTCTTGACTATCGTAGATGATTATTCCCATATCACTTGGATTTTTTTGCTCAAGTTTAAGAGTGATGTGCTATCTATATTAAGAACATTTCTTAAAATGATACACACACAATTTAATGCAATATTAAAAGTGATTAGGACATATAATGAAGGAGAATTCACTAGCAATCATATAAAAGATCTTTTTAAGGATCTTGGTATTATTCATTAGAGAACTTGCGCTTACACCCCTCAACAAATGGTTTAGCTGAGAGGAAACATAGGAACCTACTTGAGGTGGCAAGAGCATTGCGATTTCAGGGTCATATACCTTTGAAATTCTGGGGTCATTATATATGTGTTGTTGCTTATGTAATTAACAGGATTCCCTCAGTAGTTCTTGGAGGCAAATTTCCTTATGAGCTATTTTTTGGGAAACCACCTTCTCTTGTTCATATGCGAGTCATTGGTTGTTTGTGTTAGACAAGTGTTTTGCCTCGATTGGACAAGTTAGCATCCAGAGCTGTTCCTTCAATTTTTATGGACTACTCCACAGTAACTAAAGGCTTCATTCTATCAAAGAAGAGAAGGTAACACTTGAACCCAAATAGATAACAACCAATTTCGAAAACTCCAATGTTTTTTTCCAACCAGATCCACTTAGAAATCAAGGAGATGAAGGGATTTTAGATCTCTAAGATCAGCTCAACCGAAATAACAAGCTAAGAATGGATTCTGGCGACGATTTCACCAAAAAAAAAATCTTAAAGGATGACTGGATTTCACTCTGATTTTACTGCTTCACGCCAAAAATTGCAAGCTTCCTCCATTTTTTTATTCCATCCTCACCGTGTGCGTGTGTGTTTATGGTGGGTGTAGTGAGAGTGACGATTTTGGGGTGAGAAGCTGAGAGAGGAGAGTGTCCGTTCTCTATGCTTTTGCTTATTTTCGAGAAAAAGAGATGAAGATGGTGAACCTCCTCCCCCTTGTTATTGTGAGAGTGTTGCCTATATATTCCATTCAAGAATGAACCTTCCCCAATAATCACGTGGGCCCCCTCTTTTATTTTTTTGTTCCTTTTGTGAATTCCTTTCCTTTTTGTCCATTCTGTTATGGAAAAGGATGAGGAAAACGTGAGTAGGTGAGGGGTGAAAAACACGTGGCAAGGTATGGGGTAGGGGTAGGTAGGGTGAGGTAGTGAGGTGTCCTCATTTGATAGAGAGGGTTGTTAATTTTGTTATTAAGAGAATATTGAGGATTAGGTTTGTTAGGGGTTTGTTATTTTTGTCATTTTGTGAAAAAACAATTATAGAACGGGTGAGGGTAGTGGTAAGGTGAGATAACAAAAATGATTAAAATAAAGCTTCGGGAGGGACAAAATTAGATGTCTACATCATTCCCCCTTTGAATATAAATACACAGTATTTTCAGACAAAGAAGAAGACAACGAGACAGAATTTTGTCCCGACCCTTATTAGAAGGAATCAAGTCATGGCTATCTCAAAGGATTGGAGAGAGAAGGACTATACCGAGTTGGAGAATCGAGTGAGGTTCCATCGAGGTTCCGGTCCGCGGCTCTATCGTTACATCAAAAATGAAAATTACAAGTTAAAACATAAATGAAATTACAAAATCCTATCTACACAGCTTCTTTTGGACACTTGACTTGAGTTTCATCACCCTATTCTTCAGGCGGCCTCCTGACTTGCAATTTCATCACTTGTTGCTTGGTTTTCATTTGCTTCACCTTGTTGCTTGACTTTCCATTTATTCACCCTGTTCTCCAGGCGGGCTCCTGACTTGCTATTTTTTACTTTCAATTTCCTCGCCTTATTGCTTGACTGTCAGCTTCTTCATCCTGGTCCTCTGACAGGTTCCTGACTTGTAATTTCATCACCCTGTTCTTCAGGCAGGCTCCTGAAACTAGAATTAAAACAGAACGAAAATTATCCCAAACAAATATTATAGTAAAGCAGTATTTCATTTTTGAAAGTGTGGTCCCATTTTACAGGAGGGTTCTGAACAGAAGGTAAAGTCTCATTTTTCAGGAGGGTCCTGAACAGAAAATAAAATCTCATTTTTCAGGAGGGTCCTGAACAGAAAGTAAATCCCATTTTTCAGGAGGATCCTGAAGAGAAAGTAAAATCTCAGTTTTCAGGAGGGTCCAGAACAGAAAGTAAAATCCCATTTTTTAAGAGGGTCCTGAACAAAAAGTAAAGTCCCAGTTTTAAGGAGGGTCCTGAACAGAAAGTAAAATCCCATTTTTCAGGATAGTCCTGAACAGAAAGTAAAGTCCCATTTTTCAGGAGGGTCCTGAACAGAAAGCAAAGCCCCATTTTTTAGGAGATCCTGAACAGAAAGTAAAATTCTATTTTTCAGGAAGGGCCTAAACGGAAAGTATAGTACCATTTTTCAGGAGGGTCCTGAACAGAAAGTAAATCCCATTTTTCAGGAGGGTCCTGAACAAAAAGTAAATCTCATTTTTCAGGAGGGTCCTGAACAGAAAGTAAAATCCTATTTTTCAGGAAATGCCTGAACAGAAAGTAAAGTCCCATTTTTCAAGAGGGTCCAGAACAAAAAGTAAATCCCATTTTTTAGGAGGGTCATAAACAGAAAGTAAAATTCCATTTTTTCAGGAGGGTCCTGATCATAATTAAAATCCCATTTTTCAGGAGGGTTCTGAACAAAAGTAAAATCCCATTTTTCAGGAGGGTCCTGAACAGAAGTAAAATCCCATTTTTCAGGAGGGTCCTGAACAAAAGTAAAATCCCATTTTTCAGGAGAGTCCTGAACAAAAATTAAAATCCCATTTTTCAGGAGGGTCCTGAACAAAAGTAAAATCCCATTTTTCAGGAGGGTCCTGAACAAAAATTAAAATCCCATTTTTCAGGAGGGTCCTGAACAAAAGTAAAATCTCATTTTTCAGGAGGGTCTTGAACAGAAAGTAAAATCCCATTTTTCAGGAGAGTCGAGAACAGAAAGTAAAATCTTATTTTTTAGGAGGGTCCTGAACAAAAGTAAAATCCCATTTTTTAGGAGGGTCCTGAACAGAAAGTAAAATCTCATTTTTCAGGAGGGTTGTGAATAGAAAGTAAAGTCCCATTTTTCAAGAGGGTCCTGCATAGAAGTAAAATCCCATTTTTCAGGAGGGTCCTGAATAGAAAGTAAAATCCCATTTTTTCAGGAGGGTCCTGATCATAAGTAAAATTCCATTTTTCAGGAGGGTACTGAATAGAAAGTAAAATTCCATTTTTCTAGAGGATCCTAAACAAAAGTAAAATCCCATTTTTCAGGAAGGTCCTGAACAAAAGTAAAATCTCATTTTTCAGGAGGGTCCTGAACAGAAAGTAAAATACCACGGAAGTGTTTTTCCAATGGCGGCTGAATTAAGTGAAGTGAATTTGCCGCTGTTTCAACAAAGAAAATTTGTCAGTTAAAAACATAGTGATGGTTTGTAGCACTTGGCATTCCTAACACCTTCTCCAATGTCCATTCCCTTCATTTTATTTTATATTGCTGGCACTTGCCCCTGTCTTGTCGCATCATTGGCCCAGACCAGATCGGGGAAATGCCTTTGACTGAAACACCGACTATTTTACCATGCCTCTGAGATGCACCTTTTTACATCTGATACTCCCATGAATCCAGCAACCTGTCAGTTGATAGACTACCTTTGCCTTGTTTTTAATTATGATCATGTTTCTCTCGTGTTCTTGTCCTTGGTTTTTCCCCATACAATTGGAAATACTGGTAGCAAGTTTTGAAATACTTTCTTGCTTGTTTTGACACAGAATAGACTCAAAAGAGTGTAAAGAAATGATGGTGACTTTTCTTTTGATAAAAGACATAAAAGGACAAAAATATGAATATATAAAAGAAAGAAAAAGTGCAATGTCCCTCTTTTTAACAAAGAAGAAAACTTATCTGAATATGGCAACTAACTCCAATGACTATGACATGCATTTTGGATTAAGCTATCAGATCTTCCTATCCAAACTTCCCATTTGTTGTTGAGTTTGTGTCTTTGTCTCTGCTGCTTCTTCTAACACGTTGGACTCATATATCTAATTCAATTGATGATATCTTGAAAGATTTTTGCCAACAAACCTCTTTCCTTTTCACCTTTCTTTCGAATTCGCCATAGCCTTACGGTGCCCATGAGGGTTTTCACCAATAAGACTCTCTCATTTTATTTCTATCAACTCCACATTGCCTTATGGTGTTCGTAAGGGTTTTCACTAGTAAGACTCTCTAATTTTTATTTCTCTCAACTCACCATCGCCTTATGGTGCCCGTAAGGGTTTTCACCAATAAGACTCTCATTTTCATTTATTTCCTGATTTCTTACACTGAGGAAAACAAGTAGTTCCCCACGATGTATCATGATATCCATTGCATGCTTAGCCTTAACATTATCAAAAATTGATCTGAAGGACTTTCTTTGGATGTAACTTGGCTTTTGGATAAGGTTAGAAAAGGATGGCAAGAGGCTCAAACGACACTTGAAGCAGGGGTGGGACTTACAACTTTTGGAATCGACTCAAGCAATATATTAGCTCATGCCACAATTTTTCGTTGACTGGGTGACTCTAAAAATTTTATTTGGTTGGACCAAGCCTAAAATAGAGCAGCCTACGTATCTCACTCCCGAGAGAAGAGAATCAGGTCACACGTAGTTCCATCAGCTTGTTCTTTGTTTTGATTTGATTTTTTTTCTTTTTTTTTAATTTTTGAACTCTTTTTTTTGCTCTTATTTTCCTGACATTTATCTTTGACTCTATTTTGATTCCAAAAGAGGGATATGAAAGAAAAATAAAACTAAGCTCAAATGGGTAAACAAAGGACGACAAAATGTTTGCCTTCATCATATAAATCTTGAAAAATGTAAAATCAACAAAAGATAAGATATCATACATAATATCTTTTGATCGCATCAGCATTGATAGCCATTTCTACCATTTTTACTTCAATATCTGTCAAATATAAGGCTCCATTGGGCAACTTTATTCACAATGAAGGGACCTTGCTAGTTTGGGGAAAATTTGCCTTTCACTTCAACCTGGTGAGGAAAGATACGCTTCAACACCAACTGACCAACTTTAAAATTTCTAGGTCGTACCTTTTTGTTATACGCTCAAGCCATTATCTGATGATATAATTGGACATGACATACCAATGTCAGTCTTTTTTTCATCAATCAAGATCAACTGTTCCAATCAGATTTTGACCCACTCATCATTATCAATCTCTTCTTCCACAATAACTCGAAGAGAGGGAATTTCAACTTTTGCGGGACTAACTGCTTCTGTCCCGTACACCAACAAATATGGAGTTTCCCCTGTTGAAGTGCGAACAATAGTACGATAACCTAGCAATGCAAACGGTAACTTCTCGTGCCATTGTCTGGACCCTTGTACCATTTTCCATAGTATCTTCTTGATATTCTTATTGGCGGCTTCCACAGCGTCATTTGCCTTTGGACGATATAGAGTGGAATTTTGATGTGCGATCTTAAACTGTTGTCACACTTCTTGCATCAAAATGACTATTTAGATTGGTGGCATTGTCTGTAATGGTCATCTTTGGGATTCCAAACCTACAAATGATGTTGGCATGAACAAAATCTACCACTACCTTCTTTGTTACTGACTTGAAAGTTACTGCTTCTACCCAATTTGTGAAGTAATCTATGGCCACCAAAATAAATCTATGCCCATTTGATATTTTTGGCTCAATCAGTCCAATCACGTCCATTCCCCAAGCTACAAACGACCATGGAGCAGACATTGCATGCAACTCAGCAGGAGGTGAATGTATCAGATCACCGTGTACTTGACATTGATGACACTTTCGAACAAATCGAATCGAATCTCTTTCCATAGTAAGCCAGTAATACCCTGCTTGAAGAATCTTCTTAGACAGGATATAACCGTTCATATGCGGCTCGCATACTCTAGAGTGTATTTCAACCATGATCGCTGAGGTTTCTTTTGCATCTACACACCTTAAAAGTCCCAGATCCGGGGTTCTCGTATATAAGATTCCCCTACTTAAGAAAAATCCACTAGCCAAACACCTAATAGTCCTCTTTTGATCGCTGGTGGCATATGTTGGAGAATGTATAGCTTGATATCAAAGAACCAAGGTTCTCCATCGAGCTCTTTTTCAACTGTATTACAGTAAGCATATTGATCACGACTCTGTATATGCACTGGATCGATGTAGGATTTATTAGGATGTTGGAGCATTGAGGACAGAGTGGCTAAAGCATCAGTAATCTCATTATGAATCCTTGGAATATGCCTAAATTTTACTGACACAAACCGTTGACATAGCTTCTGCAAGCATTGTCGATACGGTATGAGCTTCAAATCTCGCGTCTCCCAATCACCTTGAATTTGAAGGACGAGCAAATCTAAATCCCTCAACTCTAATAGTTCCTGGACTCCCATATCAACAGCTAACCTAAACCAAGAATGCACGGTTCGTATTCCTCCATGTTATTGGTACAATAAAATTGAAGTTGCGCTGTTACCAGGAAATGTTGCCCTAATTCAGAGATAAGAACCGCACCTATTCCAACTCTTTTTATGTTGACAGCTCTATCGAAGAATATCTTCCAACCTGGATCAGCATCTATAATGACTTTATTAACACACAACACCTCTTCATCGGGAAAATATGTCTTTAATGGTTCATACTTTCATCAATGGGATTCTCAGCAAGATGGTCTGCTAAGGCTTGAGCTTTCATGGCGGTTTGAGTCACATACACAATGTCGAACTCGGTAAGCAATATTTTCCACTTTGCCAATCGACCTGTCGGTATAGGCTTCTGAAAGATATACTTCAAAGGATCCATGCGAGAGATGAGATAAGTAGTGTAGGACAAGAGATAATGTTTCAACTTTTGTGCTACCCAAGTTAGGGCACAACACGTCCTTTCAAGAAGAGTATACCTGGCCTCATATGCGGTGAACTTCTTGCTAAGATAATACATAGCCTGCTCCTTTTTGCTTGTGACATAATGTTGACCCAGGACACAACCGAAAGAATTGTCCAAGACTAATAAATACAAGAGAAAAGGCCTACCAGGCTCCGGTGGTACCATATACTTTGATTCTGTCGAACGCTTCCTGATATTCTTCAGTCCATTCTACCACAGCACTCTTTTTCAGCAACTTGAATATGGGCTCACAAGTGGTTTTGAGTTGAGCAATAAACCTGCTGATGTAGTTCAGTCTACTAAGCAAACTCATCACCTCAGTCCTATTCTTGGGAGGGGGAAAATCCTGGATGGCTTTGATTTTTGAAGGATCCAATTCAATTTCCCGATGGCTGACTACAAACCCCAATAGCTTTCCAGACGAAACTCCAAATACACATTTTACCGGGTTGAGTTTGATATTATACCTACAAAGCCTTTCAAAGAACTTTCTTAAATCTTTAACATGGTCAGCCTGAATCTTTGATTTAATAATCACATCATCTACATAAACCTCAATCTCCTTATGCATCATATTATGAAACATAGTGGTCATGGCTCTCATGTATATTACTCCAGCATTCTTCAAACCGAACGGCATCACTCGATAACAATAGGTCCCCCATGGTGTGATAAAAGATGTCTTCTCCGTGTCTTCATCATCCATAATGATCTGGTGGTCAATCTACAAAAGAGGGAACCTCATGTTTAGCACAGTTGTCCAGTAAAATATGGATGTTGGGCAGCGAAAAATCATTCTTCAGACTTGCTCAATTCAAATCACGGTAATCAAAATATACTCAAATTTTGCCATCTTTATTTGGGACCGGAACAACATTCGATAACCACGTAGGATAACGAGCCACTCGAATGACTTTGGCTTCAAGTTGTTTCATGATTTTCTCTTTGATTTTAATTCTTACATCAGTTTTAAACTTCCTCAACTTCTATTTCACAGGGGGGAATGTGGGATCAGTTGGCAATTTATGAGCCACTAATTCAGTGCTTAAACCAGACATATCATCATAAGACCATTCAAATACATCCTTATAATCAATTAATGCTTGAATCATTCCATCTTTTAGCTGCGGCAAAGCATGTACACTGATTTTAGTTTCCCTAATATCTTCTTGATTTCCTAGATTGGTTGGCTCCGTTCATTCAAATTAGGAATCAGCTTGTCTTCAAACTATTCCAACTCTTTTCTTATTTTCTCTAGTACCTCTTCTTCATCATATTCCTTCTCTTGCTTCATTATATCTTGATTAGTTTAGATTTTAAGATCAGTCTAAAAATTTTGCATGCACGTCATGTCATTAGAATCAGAATAAAAAGAACTGTATAAAGAAAAAGACAAAATCAAAATATATTAGACACAAAATAAGGATACATTGCATTTCATTAAAAGGGAAAGATAGGAGGGTTTAAACACAATGACAACAGAATGTAAACAAGCTAAATTCCGTATTACAACCCTAGAATAACTCAGATAAATAGAAAGAAAAATAAAATGAACTACCAAAACTCCCTCCTGACGGGGAGAGGAGTGACTTCCTAATTGTTGAGCTGGACCTCTGGACCTATGAACTGCACGTCTGCCTTACTGGTACCCTCTCCTGCCTCAACCAGGTCAACATCAATCTGCAGGTTCTAGAAGTCATCAACCAATTCAGCTTCAAATTCTATAGGCTTCGTGATATCGCTCTTGACAAATAATTCACTGAGTAGCGGCATTAGGTGAGGGAGTGACCATGTTTCCTTTTTCCTTCCCTTGGCCTTCTTCAAATCTTCAGCAATAGGTTCAAATCCCCGACCAAAAGTGCCCATGTTCTCTCTTGGACATATGGGATGAACAATACCGTACAGAGACACTCCCAAACCCTTCCCTGGCACAAATCCATATTTCAAAAGCTCACTCACCATCATGATAAAAGCGGAAGAAAATTGTTGTAACACCCCGAAAATGGGTTTTGGAGCGTCACACGGTGCTTGAGGCTACGAGTAGCCCCAAGCTAACCCTTTAAGCCATTTTCATTCAGTTCAACACGAATCAACGGGGTTTCCATAAATAACCCTCAAATATAAACAGAGTAATCATCATCCAAGAATAAAAGAATTTCAGAAAGATAACAAAATATGACTTATTAGACAACTCCCAACATCTATACTAGTCTGACAAGCCTCTAAGAAAATCAATAAAACCAGCGAGCCATTGAGACATGCCCCAACTGACTCATACTCAGTTATAAAATGTAAACAATTCCGTGAAACCAACATCAGACATCACGTCCTCGGAACATGAGGACTCACCACAACAGAGGATGTAGAACAGCGTGTTCGAAGAATCACTCTCGAACCTGGAACTGAGCACCTGAACCTACAATCCGAGAAAATGCAGCCCATATCCAAAGATATGGGTCAGTACTATGGAAAGGAACCGAGTATATAGGGATACATGCAGTTTTATAAACATCATCATCATAAATATTTTTAAGAAATATGCAGGATGTACGAAAGACTCACATAGCCCGAAGAAAATCATCATAATCATGAGAGGATGAAATAAGTATAATGACACGTGTGAGTCATCATATAATTTGTCAATCACTTTCAGATCATCAAGAATATCAATTCTCATAATGTAAATATCATTTAAATATTTTGAAAGAGTAACTTTCACAATTCCACTTTCAAATCACTTCACCATTCACCATAGACATAAGGAAACACACACACTCTGGGAGTTCCTATAACCGACATAAACCATGTGAGCTACATGGAGTCCAACATACAACCCACGTTGGGGAAGGTCTTCCTATCCTTGCCATCGGAGTAGGACTATCGATATCAAATCCATACAAACTAGTGATCACTATATAAATGAGCCTCAGGCTCACTCCTATGGGGGCACGTAGTTTTAGGGAAGTAAGGTCACTTTATACCTCCCACTCGATGCTAAAGATTCTCCCGGACTTAGCTCAGATCATTTCAAAGACAATCCACAACAAAATAATTTCAGTAATATATAAATATACATCGGGAGCCATCATGCTTCCCATCTATCAAAATCAACCACGTTGTGGATTTCTTTCACACTCGAGTTTAAAACAACTCCATTAAGACCAAAAGGTCAAATCATTCAAAATATCTCAAATATTCAACATCAACGTGCTTATAACACACTTTCTCAAAAAAACACAATTTTCAATGGGGATTCACGACCCAAATATCAAAATCATGATAAATATCGTTCAAGATTCATGCTTTATATCTCCACACATGTAAATTCATCTTTCAAAATCATAAACATCAAGATTTCATAATAATCATCATAAGATATGGGTTTATGCTTCAAATTCGTAAATATCAAATAAAAATCGTGCCTTTGTAAAGAACATTACTTTTGGGCACAAGAACGAAAGAGAGTTCTTGTTGAAAAACTCCACATACCTTGAATGATGAACTTTATACTCATTTTTGAGATGTTAATCGTGCCTTTGAATGATGGTTCTTGGAGTTCTTGAACTAGGAACTTGGAATCTTGAATAAATTTGCAGAATTAATGGTGAACTTTGGAGGTTCTTGAAGTTTTTGAACTAGGAACTTGGAATCTTGAATAAATTTGCAGAATTAATGGTGAACTTTGGAGGTTCTTGAAGTTGGATATAGGAGCATAGGGTTTTCTTTTTGAGGGAATTTGATGAAATATAACATATAATGCTTCTAATAGGTTTTAATATAGGGTTTGAATGGATTTTGGGTGAGGGTGAATGACCAAAACGCCCCTAAAAATCAAATAATTCTTGAATCTATCCTTTGGTGGACTGTTTTGATAGTCTGAAGTAGATCAGCCATAACGTTTTACTCCTATATCCAAATTGGATGAAACCAATTTCATTAGAAAGAGGACTCTCATATATTTCCGTTGATATATAGTATCTTACAGAGATCATTGTGTACGAGAAGTTATGATCGTTTGAAGTTGACCCAAAAATTTGCTTTTGATAGGCTGAAGTAGATCAACCATAACTTTTTTCTTCGATAGATAAATTGGATGAAACTAATTTCATTGGAAAGAGGACTCGCAGATCATTATGTACAAGGAGTTATGATCATTTAAAGTTGGAGCAAAAATACGCCAGGCCTCAGTACTTTTTCCTGCATGTTTTACTGTTCACTACTATTCACGGTTCGATCGGAATGTTCATAACTCGTCGCTCGGGTGTCCGTTTTGGATGATCCACATATCGCTGGAAAGATTATTTGATACTATACGCAATGGTGGGTCATAATATAAGACATTGTGCACGGAAAAACTTATAATTCATTCTAGAAGATAGAACCCAACACGTTTACGCACAAAATTTCAATGAATAATTTCCCGGGGTATTACATCATCCCCCCTTTGAAACATTCGTCCTCGAATGACGCTAGACATGCCAAGATTATATAGGGAATATAGAATACAGCTGAAACCATTCGTTAGACTCATCACCACATCGTTTCTCACTCTGAATGCAACATAGAATTCATAAATTCAAGAAACTACAGCTGAACACATAATAAATGACAGCTGAAATGCTGCAACTTTTATCAAAAGTGCATGATTTAGGAAAGAACGGTACCTTCGGCTTGATTGGAGTTCGCGAAAAATAGGTGCGGGTACTAGGATCACATATCTGCCTCAGCTTCCCAAGTTGCACCCTCAATAGATTGGTTTCTCCACAACACCTTGACCAAGGGAACTTCTTTGTTCCTTAGTCTACGGACACTGAAATCAAGAATCTCAACAGGAATCTCATCAAAAGAAAGATTTTCTTGAATGTCATCACTCACAGAGGAATCCACTACCACAGCATCGCTAATATGCTTTCTAAGCATGGAGACATGGAATATTGGATGAACAGAGGACAACTCGAAAGGCAACTCGACCTCATAAGCTACCTAACCAACACGGCTAAGAATTTTGTAAGGACCAACATAACAGGGACTAAACTTCCCCTTCTTTCCGAATCTCTTCACCCCCCACATGGGTGAAATTTTCAGATACACTAAGTCACCAACTTCAAACTCAAGGTCTCTCCTTCTAACATTCGCATATGACTTCTGACGACTCTGCTTAGTTTTCAACCTTTCCCTAATCAACTTAACTTTTTCCATACCCTTAAATACCAAATCAGGACCACTCACAGTCGCTTCACCCACCTCGAACCAACCTATGGGTGATCTAGACTTTCTCCCATATAAGGCTTCAAACGGAGCCATGCCAATACTAGAGTGGAAACTGTTATTGTAAGCAAACTCTATCAACGGTAAGTGATCATCCCAACTTCCCTTAAAGTCAAGTGTACAAGCTCTCAACATATCTTCTAAGGTCTAGATGGTCCGCTCAGCCTAACCATCGGTCTGTGGATGAAAAACAGAACTCAAAAGCACTTGGGTACCAAGACCCTTCTGAAAAGCTTTCCAAAATTGCTAAGTAAACTGAGTACCCCTATCCGAAATGATAGACAAGGGAACTCCATGCAGTCTGAATAGCTCTCGGATATACAATCTAGCGTAGTCCTCAGCAGTATATGAAGTATGAACAGGCAAGAAATAAGCAGACTTAGTCAACCTATCAACCACAACCCAAATAGAATCATGATGGTGTCGTGAAGGAGGTAAACCAATCATGAAGTCCATATTTATCTCTTCCCACTTCCAGGTAGGAATACTAAACTCTTGCATCATACCACCAGGTCTTTGGTTTTCGACCTTAACCTGTTGGCATGTTGCACACTTAGCTACAAACACTATAATATCTTTCTTCATGCCACTCCACCAATAGATTTCCCGCAATTCTTGGTACATCTTGGTGGCACCAGGATAAATAGAATATCATGCCTCGTGCACTTCAGCCATAATCCTCTATCTCGGATCATCAACATTCGGGACACACAATATACCCTGCAATCTCAACATACCATCTCCCCCTTAGGAGAAAACCTCTACTTTTTGGTCCTTGACTGACTCCTTCAGTCTGACCAAACTAGCATCTAAGTATTTCTTTTCCTTCACTTCTAAAACAAAGGAGGATTCGGAACTACTCTAAACCCCTATACTACCTTCAGCAGAGTCAAACAACCTAACCTTCAATCTAGCCAAACGATGTACATCACGAGCCAACTCTTTCTTACCTTCTACCACATGCAAAACACTACCCATGGACACTCTACTTAGAGTATCCTCCACAACATTGGCCTTGCCCGAATGGTACAGCACACTCATATCATAGTCCTTTAACAATTCTAACCATCGTCTCTGCCTAAGATTCAATTCTCTCAAGGTAAACATATACTGCAGACTCTTATGATCAGTGAAAACAACAACATGGACACCATACAAATAGTGTCTCTAGATTTTCAAAGGAAACACAACAGCAGCCAACTCAAGGTCATGGGTGGGGTAATTTTTCTCATGGTATTTCAATTGTCAAGAAGCATAAGCTATCACCTTACCCTTCTGCATCAATACACAACCCAACCCAACTCTCGAAGCATCACAGTACACCACAAAACCATCAACATCATCAGGCAAAGTCAAAATAGGGGCTGAAGTGAGTCGAGTCTTCAACTCCTGAAAACTCTTCTCACAAGATTTGGACCACAAGAACTTCACTTTTTTGGGTCAACCGAGTCATATGAGACTCTATAAAGGAGAAACCCTCAACAAAATGGCGGTAATAGCCAGCTAAACCCAAGAAACTTCATATATCAATCGGAGAAATAGGTCTAGGCCAATTTCTAACAGCTTTGGTCTTTTGGGGATCAACTCTAATATCCTAGGAAGAAATGATATGACCCAGAAAAGCAATTGACCTTATCCAAAACTCACACTTACTGAACTTGGCAAACAACTTGTGATCTTTAAGGGTTTGCAAGACAGTTCGGAGATAATCAGAATGTTCATCTTCACTACGGAAGTACACCAGTATATCATCGATGAACACTATGACAAACATATCCAGATATGGTATGAACACTCGATTCGTGAGGTCCATGAAAGCTGCTGGGGCATAAGTTAAATCGAAAGACATAACAAGAAACTCAAAATGGCCATAACAAGTTTGGAAAGCAGTTTTCAGGATGTCACACTCCCTAACTTTGAGTTGATGATAGCCGGAATGAAGGTCTATCTTTGAGAAATAACTTGCACCTTGCAATTGGTCAAACAAATCATCTATTCTTGGAAGGGGGTACTTATTTTAGATGGTGACTTTATTCATTTGGCGGTAATAAATGCACATACGAAAAGAGACATCTTTCTTTCTCACAAACAACACAGGCGCACCCCAAGGAGAAACACTGGGCCTTATGAAACCCTTATCTAGTAGATCTTTGAGTTTCTCTTTCAACTCCTTAAGTTCTGTAGGGGCCATACGGTAAGGAGGAATAGAAATGGGCTGAGTATCGGTAAGAAAATCAATCCCAAACTCTATCTCTCTATCAGGAGGTATCCCTAGGAGATTATCCAAAAAGACATCAGAAAACACATTTTCATTCAATGGATCAGCAGGTTGAGGTTGCTGACCATCATTATTTCTTCTCGCTCGACGTGGAGGCAGATTTCTGAAAGAGGAGAGCACGAATCAATAGCAGAGAGAGACACTTTAAGCACGATAGACTTCTAAAAGAAAGAATCACACTTTTTCCTAAAATGTTTTGTAGCCTCTTGCTCATAGATATGGCGCGCTACATACCGATGATCTAGACTCTACTTAACGCGGCTTGTCAGACTCCATAGGACACCTTAAAACCTTAGGCTCTGATACCAAGTTTGTAACACCCCAAAAATGGGTTCCGAGCATCACACGGTGCTTGAGGCTACGAGTAGCCCCAAGCTAACGCTTTGAGCCATTTTCATTTAGTTCAACACGAATCAACGGAGTTTCCATAAATAACCCTCAAATATCAACAGAGTAATCATCATCCAAGAATAAAAGAATTTCAGAAAGATAACAAAATATGACTTATTAGTCAACTCCCAATATCTATACTAGCCTGACAAGCGTCTAAGAAAATCAATAAAACCAGTGAGCCATTGAGACATGCCCCAACTGACTCATACTCAGTTATCAAATGTAAATAATTCCGTGAAACCAACATCAGACATCACATCCTCAGAACATGAGGACTCACCACAACAGAGGATGTAGAACAGCGTGTTCGAAGAATCACTGTCAAACCTAGAACTAAGCGCCTAAACCTATATTCCGAGAAAATGCAGCCCACATCCAAAGATGTGGGCCTGTACCATGGAAAGGAACCGAGTATATGGGGTGTATGCAGTTTTATCAACATCATCATCATAAATATTTATAAGAAATATGCAGGATGTATGAAAGACTCACATAGCCCAAAGAAAATCATCATAATCATGAGAGGATGAAATAAGTATAATAACACGTATGAGTCATCATATAATTTGTCAATCACTTTCAATTCATCAAGAATATCAATTCTCGTAATGTAAATATCATTTAAATCTTTCGAAAGAGTAACTGTCACAATAGCACTATTAAATCACTTCACTATTCACCATAGACACAAGGAAACACACACATGCTTAGAGTTCCTATAACTGACATAAACCATGTGAGCTACATGGAGTCCAGCATACAACCCACGTTGGGGAGAGTCGTCCTATCCTTGCCATCGGAGTAGGACTATCGATATCAAATCCACACAAACTAGTGATCACTATATAAATGAGCCTCAGGCTCACTCCTATGGGGGCACGTAGTTTTAGGGAAGTAAGGTCACTTTATACCTCCCACTCGATGCTAAAGATTCTCCCGGACTTAGCTCAGATCATTTCAAAGACAATCCACAACAAAATAATTTCAGTAATATATAAATATACATCGGGAGCCATCATGCTTCCCATCTATCAAAATCAACCACGTTGTGGATTTCTTTCACACTCGAGTTCAAAACAACTCCATTAAGACCAAAAGGTCAAATCATTCAAAATATCTCAAATATTCAACATCAACGTGCTTATAACACACACTTTCTCAAACAAACACAATTTTCAATGGGGATTCACGACCCAAATATCAAAATCATGATAAATATCGTTCAAGATTCATGCTTTATA
Organism: Capsicum baccatum var. pendulum; assembly: GCA_030864225.1. Classification (NCBI taxonomy): domain Eukaryota; kingdom Viridiplantae; phylum Streptophyta; class Magnoliopsida; order Solanales; family Solanaceae; genus Capsicum; species Capsicum baccatum. The sequence continues at coordinate 6,728,655 of CM061550.1, forward strand.
TCTCCACACATGTAAATTCATCTTTCAAAATCATAAACATCAAGATTTCATAATAACCATCATAAGATATGGGTTCATGCTTCAAATTCATAAAAATCAAATAAAAATCATGCCTTTGTAAAGAAAATTACTTTTGGGCACAAGAACGAAAGAGAGTTCTTGTTGAAAAACTCCACATACCTTGAATGATGAACTTTATACTCATTTTTGAGATGTTAATCGTGCCTTTGAATGATGGTTCTTGGAGTTCTTGAACTAGGAACTTGGAATCTTGAATAAATTTGCAGAATTAATGGTGAACTTTGGAGGTTCTTGAAGTTTTTGAACTAGGAACTTGGAATCTTGAATAAATTTGCAGAATTAATGGTGAACTTTGGAGGTTCTTGAAGTTGGATATAGGAGCATAGGGTTTTCTTTTTGAGGGAATTTGATGAAATATAACATATAATGCTTCTAATAGGTTTTAATATAGGGTTTGAATGGATTTTGGGTGAGGGTGAATGACCAAAACGCCCCTAAAAATCAAATAATTCTTGAATCTATCCTTTGGTGGACTGTTTTGATAGTCTGAAGTAGATCAGCCATAACGTTTTACTCCTATATCCAAATTGGATGAAACCAATTTCATTAGAAAGAGGACTCTCATATCTTTCCATTGATATATATTATCTCACCCATATCATTGTGTATGAGAGTTTATGATCGTTTGAATTTGACCCAAAAATTTGCTTTTGGTAAGCTGAAGTAGATCGACCATAACTTTTTGCTCCGATAGACAAATTGGATAAAACTAATTTCATTGGAAAGAGGACTCGCAAAGCTTTCTGTTGATATATAGTATATCACCTAGATAATTATGTACAATGAGTTATGATCATTTAAAGTTGGGGAAAAAATACGTCAGGCCTCAGTACTTTTTCCTGCACGTTTTAGTGTTCACTACTATTCACGATTTGATCGGAATGTTCATAACTCGTTTCTCGGGTGTCCGTTTTGGATGATCCACATATCGTTGAAAATCTTATTTGATACTCTACGGAATGGTGGGTCATAATCTAAGACATTCCACACGGAAAAACTTATAATTCATTCTAGAAGATAGAACCCAACACGTTTACGCACAAAATTTCAACGAAAAACTTCCTGGGGTAATTACAATTGTGGTCCCGGAATAACCTGCCCTTTAACGATACAATTCACCAACACTGTATCAAAATTTACATAGAAAAATGTCTCCTCTATATTGTTTTCTTCAATAAGGGACAAGGGAGAATCTTCGTAGGCAGAAAAATCCCCTTCACCATGAATTACCACTTCTTGCCTTTCATGCTCAAACTTGATCATTTGGTGCAATATAGATGCAACCGCCTTGGCCTTGTGGATTCACGATCTTCCCAACAACAGATTATAAGAGGAGTCTATATTCAATACTTGAAACTCTATGGAGAACTCAACAGGCCCTATAATCAACATTAGTTCTATTTCGCCAATGGAATTTGATTTTGCACCATCAAAAGCCCTGACACATACATTGTTGGGCCTGATCCTCTCAACACTAATATTCAAATTTTGCAAAGTATAAATAGGGAAGATATTTCCGCCTAAACCTCCATCAATCAGTACATGAGTGACATAGAAATCTTCGTATTTCACTGTAATGTAAAGACCCCGATTATGCCATGTACCTTCAACAGGCAATTCATCATCAAAGAAGCTGATCCAATTGACCTCAAAGATTTTTCCAACCATTTTCTTAAGTTGATTTACTGTAATCTCCTAAGGAACATATGCTTCATTTAATACCTTCAATATAATATCACGATGTTCCTTGGAATGCAACAACAAAGATAATAGGGAAATTCGAGTAGGGGTTTCTTCAACTGATCTATTATTGAATACTTTGGCAACTTCATCTTTTTCAAAAATTCCTCACCTTCTTCTTTGGTGACAGGATTTTTGATAGATGAAGGTCCACTCACAATTGGCTTGGACTTTCTTAAACTTTCAGGCACAAAGCATCTTCCTGGATGAGTCAAACCCCCTACCTCATCTACATCTTCCACTACTTCCTTCCGCTGATAGGTCATCACAGTCCGGTCATAGTTCAAGGGAACCTTTTTCATATAAACTATCGGAGGTTGAGTTACCAGTTTGATGATAATAGGGGCCGCAAGTGCTACTTTCACCGTCAATAAAGGCTTACACGGAGATTCTATCACCGTCAACTTAGGCTTGTCTTGACTTAAACTGACAACTGTTTCGACTCCTTTCACTGTGATCACGGGTTTCTTTATGCTTTCTTGGACTTTAGCTTTTCCCATTCCTTCCTAGATTAATGACATTGCTTTCAACGAATCTGCTACATTCACTGATTTTTCCTCATTGGTCTGTATCTTAACAATAGGTTTATAACACCTTGACTACTCTTTCCCATCATATATCAATTCTATCATATTGGTTTCAGCATGGGTTGGCAGCAGATTCTGGTTAATGTTTGGAATCTCTGGGGCTTGAACCTGCATCTGATTTGTGTCAATTAAATCTTGGAAATCTCTCTTTAAATACCAGTATTTCTCGATATCATGGCCTGACATGTTAGAACAATATGCACACCTTAAAGAATAATTGAGATTCCTTGGAGGTGGATTTAAAAGCCTTCCTTGAATTGGGCTTAAGACCTTCATCTTTCTCAACCTATTAAAAAAGCTAGCATATGGCTCCCCAAGAGGTGTGAACTGATTTTTGACCGCCTTCTCTTTCTTATACTCGAGTCTAGGTTGAAAAATAGGTCTGGAGGGGTTTTGGTAATTTGATAGAGCTGAAGGAAGATTTTGTGGAGCTTACGCACGCCATTGCGTGTAAGAAGGGGTTTGGGCATATGGTTGTGCGTTATATACTGGGTAAGGAGGGGGTGGAATGGTATATAGTGGGTTTTGTGGAGGGTAAAAATGATAGGGAGGAATATATAGAGCTTGGGCATAGGCTTGGGCTTGGGGTTGGTGATAGGGGCGAAGTGGACTTTTGGGATAGGTATAGGATCCAGCTATAACGGTCGCCACTTCCTCTTTCTTCTTTTTACCTCCAAAAGTTCCAGAGCCACCTTGAATTGCTTGGGTGGTGGCCTTTAATGCGGCAAAACTCACAATCTGTCCAGTCTTGATTCCGTCCTCTATCATCTCTCCCATTTTTAAGACTTCAATATGGATGTATGTTGAAGGCATAGACCACTTTATGAGTCCAATTCGTTGAATAGTATCGCTGAATAAAATCAGCCTACTTGGCTAAGACTTGCTAATAACACTAAATTATAAAGAAAAAGACCTAGGCTAAGGCTAAGACAAAGGAAAAAATAAAGATTACTGGACCCACCGAGGGTTGCCTACGTACGGGAATCAGGTCTGCGTAGTTCGTCCAAGTTGGACAATTAAGGATTAAAACGGACTGAGACTTGACTTAAGAGACGCGATTACAGACGGATGATGAAAATAAAATCTTTTCGGGGTTCTCAATTAGACATATCACACAAAACTAACACCAACAACAATGAAAAAAAATTCTTTTTGGTATTTTTATTTTATGAAATGGACACAACTACTATCATTTTTGAAACTTCTAAAGAAAATCTTTATTGGAATTTCATAATTATGAATGCATGCTAATTGAGATAAAGGGAAAATCTGTTTGAAGTTTTCGAATTATGAATGCATGGTAAAGGAATAAGAGGAAAATCTTTTTTATGTTTTTGAGACAACGAATGCGAAAGGTAGAAGAAATCTTTTTTTTTTGAATTGTGAAAAATAAAAGCCATATATAACTCTAAAATCACGAAACTCTCTTTTTTTCTTTTCGACTCACCTTTTATTTATTTATTTTTTCAACATTTCTTGCCTACGCACTTTACTTCTAACACATGTTTTCCCCGAATCAGCCCGTCAAAGGACCACGTTACCCTCAAAGATGCAACATTTAGCACATAGGGATGATTTAGAAGTGAGTCACCTACGAAGGACCAAGTGGGTCCCGCTAGGTCCCAAAATGATGCAGATAAGTATGACCTGAAGGCTGACCTACACTGGGGTTTACTAACAAGGCTATTTAGGGGAGTGTATGGTTGATAGCGGCTTGCTTTAGCTAGCCACCTACTCCATACAACCCAATGGATCCCCCCTAAAATAAGGGTGACTCAACTATAGATCGTGTACGCATATGTACTATGGACTTATTGCAGAAAGAATGACTCATGTTATGCACATGGTGCCAGATATAAAGCGATAACACATAAAGAAAAACTGTAAACAAAGAGCACGAAAACGCACAACAGTGATAACAATAACACAAAACAATAATCACAAATAATGTTTATACACCCATAATGTCAAACTAAGCCGAAACAACTCCAAAAAATAAGCTCAAATTCTGGAAAAATTCTCCAGCAGAGTCGCCAGAGCTGTCACACCCCTTTTTTAACCAAAAAGATTAATTTGAAGTTTTGAAAGGGTTTTTATTATTAAAGTGACAAAAAGATGAAAATTTGTTTCGAAATAGGATTATTTATTTATTTTATTCAGAGTTGCCAATTGGCATAAATTGGGTGTGCCAAGTCACCATTGGAAAATCCTTTTCAAAATCATTCGACTCTTTAAACTGGTTTGCGAACATAGATTCCGACTAAGGAATTCTGTTGACCGAGGGGAAGGTGTTAGGCACCCCTCAATCTCGTGGTTCGACCATGGTCGCTTGGTGGAGCGTATCGACTAATTTTTCCACTACGAATGTACAAACCACACAAACCACGTAAAACAATCAAACAAACAAACAAAACAAAAATGAATAAAAAGTACAGTGTCCAATCCAACTTATACATTCCAAAATAGAAAAATGCAAAAATGAAATCATATCTAACCTACACTAATAATAACTACGCTCCCCTGCTTTAACCGACGCCTTGGGCCTTCCTCACGAACATCTTTCCGCCAACATAGTACGTTGGGGCATTCCCCGGTGAACAAACACAAATACTTCGGGGCATTCCCCGTCCAAATGATACATTTTGATCCAAAACCATAAAACCAATCCCTCCAACACACATTTTAACATTCAAACATACCACGAAACACTTATTCCAAAATTTTGCCTACCCGAATCTATATTTACCTATTCAGTTCGTTGACATTTACGTTCAACATCACAATAAATTAAAATTTATCTGAATCTAACGTTTCGTAAATTTTCAATTCCAATCCCCAACTTCCCTTTTACCAATCCATTAAAACATGATCAAGTTCTTTCCTTAAACCTGCAAAGCCGAATCACCAAACGTCATGATCATAACATTAACATCAACAAAGCATAGTCACATCACACATAATCACAACTAAATCAACAAATCAAAATAAGTAAAAGAAAAGTGGGTTAAAGAGATGGACCTTTCGAAATCAACTTTCGTTGATAATAATGAGTTAAAGAAGACCCGAATTCAAAAACCCGAATAGGAAAGCTCAACAATGACAAGACCCCAACTCGGTATCGATAAACAGCTACCCGAAGCTAACCAACAACAAGCCGACCAAGCCTAGAAATAGAAATCTCATCCAAAGCAATCCTACAGTATGCCAAAAAAAAATTATCGAGACGAGTAACCTCTGGTTCGATCAGTGACACTTGAACCCAAATAGATAACAACCAATTTCGAAAACTCCAATGTTTTTTTCCAACCAGATCCACTTAGAAATCAAGGAGATGAAGGGATTTTAGATCTCTAAGATCATCTCGACCGAAATAACAAGCTGAGAATGGATTCTCGCAACGATTTCCCCAAAATAAATCTTAAAGGATGACTAGATTTCACTATGATTTTACTGCTTCACGCCGAAAATTGCAAGCTTCCTCCATTTTTTTATTCCATCCTCACCGTGTGCGTGTGTGTTTATGGTGGGTGTGGTGAGAGTGAAGATTTTGGGGTGAGAAGCTGAGAGAGGAGAGTGTCCGTTCTCTATGCTTTTGCTTATTTTCGAGAAAAAGAGACAAAGATGGTGAACCTACTCCCCTTTGTTACTGTGAGTGTGTTGCCTATATATTCCATTCAAGAATGAACCTTCCCCAATAATCACGTGGGCCCCCTCTTTTATTTTTTTGTTCCTTTTATGAATTCCATTCCTTTTTGTCCATTCTGTTATGGAAAAGGATGAGGAAAACATGAATATGTGAGGGGTGAAAAACACGTGGCAAGGTATGGGGTAGGGGTAGGTAGGGTGAGGTAGTGAGGTGTCCTCATTTGATAGAGAGGGTTATTAATTTTGTTATTAAGAGAATATTGGGGATTAGGTTTGTTAGGGGTTTGTTATTTTTGTTATTTTGTGAAAAAGAATTGTAGAAAGGGTGAGGGTACGTGGTAAGGTGATATAACAAAAATGAATAAAATAAAGCTTCGGGGGGACAAAATTAGGTGTCTACAGCAGCAAATCTGGTGTTCTATGAGAGAACTAAACACATAGAAATTGACTGTCATTTTATTAGACAGAAAATTCAAGTAAAGCTGATCAAGATAGTACATGTTGGTTCAAGAGATCAATTAGCAGATGTGTTGACTAAAGGATTGACAAGATGTCAACCTGAATACCTAGTGAACAAGCTTGGTATGTCGAACATTTTCATACCTACCAGCTTGAGGGGGGAGTGATGAAATAGGCATAACATGAGAAAACCTACAGAAGGCCATTGGAATCAATATCAACTCAATCAGAACTCACTACATTTCAACTAAAGATCAACCTGCAGACATGCTGACTAAAGGACTGAAAAGAGATCAACAAGTCCATCTCATTACCAAGCTAGGAATCTGTGATATTTTTTCACCTTCCTAGCTTGAGGGGGAGTGTTGAAGATATAGAGAAGGTGAAGGACTCAAAAGAAAACAGAGAAGACTTGTTTCCATTTTTCAGTTGTAACTGTTTTGAGAATTAGTTACAGAGGAGCCTAACGGCTAGATCAGTTAGTTAGACAACTCACAAGCTAGTCTATACATAGGACAATGTACATGACAACTAATCAATGAATACAAGCTTATTCTCTCATCTCTAATCTTCCCTCTCTCTCAGCTTCTTCTCTTCTCTTCTCTCTTCACAGAATACTTGCATCTTCCATTTCTAACTCTGCAAGAAGCTTACTGCTGTCTTGATTAATTACAAAACATTGTATTTTCCTTCTCTGATATGTGAAAAAGGCATCCCCCTCCAACCCGCCTACGCACACACACAAAAAATGATGAAGAAGATGCTGGAGATTTCCTACAAATAAAGAAGTTGATAATCACCTATTCACATAGGAATTTAATGTGCTCCAAAAATAAGCCGAAAAAAGGGGGAGGGGGTGCTTGAAATGTGGAAGAAGGTGGCCTCATTTCCTTCCGTACAAGAGAACAAAATAATTTAGGTTAGGCAGAAGACTGCACAAACCTGCCTTGCAGTTTGATTTTGGTTTTCATAATTTAGGCATAATACATTTTCTTTTGCTTAGTTCTTTAAAATTTTTGAAATACTTGCTACAATAAAATATTTGCTCTTGTAATTGCCCCGATTTCTCTTTAGTGTATATTACCATTAGAGGTACACCAAGGCAGTAATTTTGTCTTACTAAGCCTGTGTTTGTTCCAGCCTTTTAAGAACTCAATCATGTTATTAGGCATGGTTCAACTTATGTCTAGAATTACCAAAAACATGTACCGCAGATGGCTAATGACCCTGGATGCCAATCGGGACGCTTTGATCGAATTTGTCAGTATATGGCGTGAATTTGTGAATTGGTGTACTGGGTGGTGTATGTACTTTCCAGGATTGAGCTATTTTTCAATGGACATTCTTTACAAACTAAAGAAATTGTAGGCTGGTCTGATCGTCTCTTATTATGTTAGATATTATTTTAGTTTGATTTAGTTCATTTATTAATTGTTCGCTGAGTGCTTAATATCTTTTTTTTTTTTTTTGAAATTTTATGTAGTTTTGCATTATTATTTTATTTCCCCTACCAAGATGTGAGGTGATTTATGTTTTGAAAAGAAGCGTTGGAGTAACCGGTAATGTTGCCTCCATGTGATCAGGAGGTCACGGGTTCAGCCTTGGCAACAACCTCGGGTAGAAATTCAAGGTAAGGCTGCGTACAATACACCCTTGTGGTGGGGCCCTTTTCCGGATCCTACACATAGTGTGTGTTTTTATTTAACGTGGAGTAAGGCTGCATTTACGTGTCTTAATGGTTTTGGTCCATCCTTTTTATTAAGATTTGGTCATGTATATAGACTTTTACTGATATTTTGGTGTTATATGAATCGTGGTCGTTTGGTAGGGTGTGTAATAATAATGCTGAATAGGGTGTGTTAGTAATACCAATATAAGTTATCCCAACATTGCTTTTATTAATGATTTTTCATATGTATACAAATTTGTGCTGCTATTGTGGTGTTATATGAACTGGGGTTGTTTTGCAGGATGCATAGAAATAATGTTTAATAGTGTGTACTAGAATTTTAGAAGGTTGGGCATAATTCATAAATAATAATGAAAATAAGATGCATATGAATGGCTTCGTTTCAAAATGCTCCTGCTACATTCCAAGGGTTGATAAACTCTGTATTTCAGAAGTTTTTTCAATGTTTGCAATGATGGATATCTTAGACAATTGTGCTGCATAGTAGTATTTTACTCTTGATTTTCAATGTTTGTGATGATGGATATCTTAGACAATTGTGCTGCATACTAGTATTTTACTCTTGATTTCCAATGTTTGCGATGATAACTATACTTTTTTAAATGAAAGCCTCGGGTAAAGGTGATACGCAACTACATTTTTGCGAATCAGCAGTAATTTATCGTGCTATTTGTAGTTCATTTGTGAGCACAGCTTAATTGTCATCAAGAAACTAGTCTCTTGTCTTCCCATCCAATATTTGGGAAGAAACAAGGATAAGTAATCCTGCATACTCCAAGCAGATCATGAATTGATCTTTAGTGATAAAGAGACATATTTAATTTTAAAAACCAGGACTGGCTGGTGCCTTTGTACGGTGAATACAGTACCTCAGAACAGTTCAGAATTTGCTTGGAAAAGCCAGAGTACATGAACCATCATCAAGAAGTAGATTACTCATGAACACGTAATACTGTTTTTACTTATTCCTTCTGATTTCTCCTATTTTAAGTCACAGTGTATGGAAGGAGTTGCTTTGTTCTGCTTAAGTTTAATTGTTTTGAGTTTTGGCCTCTTTCATGTTCAATGAGTCATTGTCGACTTTTCATCTCTTTTTATAGGATTGCATACTAACTTATATTTGATATTTCGCAGGTATGAATCTATCCTTTGTGTCACGACCCAAACTAGGGTCTGGCCGTAATGAGCATTTCGAACCATGGAGACTCAAAATACCCCTATCTGCCCGGTAATCATGCACCTAATTCATATGATCAAAGAAATGCGGAAGAAACACAATATAACGGAAACATGGTCAAGAATCATATGAAAATGAAAATGGGGAATAGTGTCCCACAATCTAAGTCAACATCTCTAAAACCGTCTGCGAAATCTCTACTACATGACTGAAACAATGTCTATCTGAAAACTGGGACAAGGCCCCCAGCAGACCCCCAAAACTGAATATAAGATAAAAGGATTGCAGGACATAAGACCTTCCGAAACATAGAAGGCTCACCACTTGTCTCTGCAACTCTGTCTGAAAGATCTACTGATTCTCTTGACCCCTAGACTGGGCCTCTGAACCTGAGAGGTTGGAGAGGGGAGGGGGTCAGCACAAAAGTACTGGCACATAGAGATATCAAAGCAAAAGATAATATTTTTACAAAATATAGTTGAGAGCCATTATAAAGAAATTTCATATCAAATCATTTGAAAACACATGGGTGTAATGCAATAGTTTTTCTCAACAATAATGAAATGCAACTGAGCTAGGTGGAATACCCTACATAATTTACACCAACTGTCAAATCTCGGTTGCCGCCGAGATTAGAGTATAAGTGAAGGAGAGACACACAGGACCACAAAGCATGGCTCCTAACCATAATCCCAATTTGGGATAGTATAATATCAGGTACGCAAGACCACAAAGTATGGTATCGATATTTTGTGTCGGCAAACACGTTCTTCCAGCGATGAGCCGCTTGTGTCTCAAACGCCTTCTTCGGGCATCCACCTTTCTCATGTAAAATCAATGCATTCAAATTTCATCTTATTCAATCGCATATCGTATTCCTACCATACCCGAATTGCAAGTCATCAATATCACATCCACATATGCATAATCATGTAAAAATCAAGGTGCTTCATCATTTACAAGTGGTGAACAATATTTATTTCAAATTCATGCCCTCTTTTATTGATCACAATATAATATGGAGTATCGAAACATTATCATGGAAATTTAAAAACAATTTATCATTCATATTTATCAAACTTCCATGAAAAATCTCAAATCATATATGCATTGTTTCAACCATTGAAGTATATAGGCAAACAATTCCCATGACATAAAGAAAACGACTTAGAAATCGTATTGAAAACAAGATATTAGCATTTGATTGAAAACCCCCATTTAAAAGCATGCATGTTCATAAAAACTACACCCATGAGAATTTTGGATAACCCCACGTACCTCTATCTCCGAAGATACTAGATGTTTCTTGAAGCTTGCGCATTGGTGATTCCAAATATGCAATTATCTTCAAAAACCTATGTTCGAATCTTGAACTATTTGGGTTTTTATTTTGAAACCACAAGGAGAGTTCTTGAGCAATTTTGGGGAAAGTATATGTATTATGGTGTTTGAGGGATTAAATCCCGTGTTGGTGTTATATATAGGGGTGGAGGATGACCAAAATACCCCTAAGGAACAATTAAGGTCAAATTTGTCCCTCAGTTGACAGTTTGATAGGTTGGAGTAAATCGATTATAACGTTTTACTCATATACTCAAATTGGATGAAACCAACTGAATTTGAAAGAGGACTCAAATATCTTTTGTTTGATATATTATAGCTCACACGTTTTATTATATACAGGGAGTTATGATCGTTTGAAGTTGACCCTGAAATGCTGAAAACTAGGCAATAGACTATGCGTTTTGCTACTGTTTAGAAATCCAAACGCAGCCTTATGCATTCCGAAAAATTCCGAAACTTATCCGAGATGTACTATGAGATTTCCTTATCATAACGCAACTTGAAAATCTAAAAACGGATGTAGGAAAGGTTGAAAAGTTGTATCCCGAAGATTGCCAACTTTGCTGTCTTCTTAAAAAAAGAAAGGAAATAAAATATATGGGCCCCCTTCCTTTTTGTTTGTTTTGCTCTCTTTCTTTGTGGAGAAGAAACGTGAGGGGTTCACATGGATAGGGTAGTGGGGTAAGGTATAGGGTAGGGTGAGTTGGTTAGGATAAAGTTTGTTAGGGTAAGGGTTGTTATTTTGTTAGGGAGTTTGTTATTTTTTGAAGGGATAATTAAATGGGGGTAGGGTACGTGGTAAGATGAGAATAAATAAAAAATAGGAAAAATTGTTCTTCGGGAGGAAAAAAATTAGGTGTCTACATCATGCCCCCTTTGAATGTAAACATGAAGTTTTTTTAGACAAAGAAGTAGACTGCGAGACCAAATTTTGACCCGACCATTATTCAAAGAAAGAAACAGAAGGAAGAAGGACAACCAGGTTTTGACTTAAGACATCCTACCTATCCAAGTTATGAGAGAATCAAGTCACAGATATTTCAAAGGATTGGAAAGAGAAGGAATATACTGGGTTGGAGAGTTGAGTGAGGTTCTATCGAGGTTCCGGTCCACGACTCTGTCATTACATTAAAATGAAAATCACAAGTTAAGCATAAATGAAATTACAAAAATCCATATCTATACAGCTTCTTTTGGACTCTTGACTTGAGTTTCATCACCCTATTCTTCAGGCGGGCTCCTGACTTGCAATTTCTTCAACTTGTTGCTTGCCTTTCAATTTCCACACCCTGTTCTCCAAGCGAGTTCCTGACTTGCTATTTCATCAACTTGTTCCTATGCTTTTCAATTTCTACACCCTATTCTCCAGGCGGGTTCCTAACTTGCTATTTTATCAACTTGTTGTTATGCTTTCAATTTCTTCACCCTGTTCTGCAGGAGGGCTCCTGACTTGCTATTTCATCAACTTGTTGCTATGCTTTCAATTTCTTCACCCTGTTCTGCAGGCGGGCTCCTGACTTGCTATTTCATCAACTTGTTTCTATGCTTTCAATTTTTTTCACCCTGTTCTGTAGGCGGGCTCCTGACTTACTATTTTTCAATCTTTTTAATTTTCAATTTCTTCACCTTATTGCGTGGTTTTCCATTTATTCGCCCTGTGCTTTAGGCATGCTCCTGAAATCACATCAAAACTGGAAAAAAAAATTATCCCAAACAAAGAAATGCATTTTCTATGAGTTAATTGGAATGACTCAACTAAAAGATACGTCTTATAGGAATCAAAGGGAATGACTCGACTAAAAGGTACGTCTTATAGGAATCAAAGGGGATGAATCGACTAAAAGGTATGTCTTATAGGAATCAAAGGAAATGACTCGACTAAAAGGTACGTCTTATAGGAATCAATAGAAATGACTCGACTAAAAGTTACGTCTTATAGGAATCAAAGGGGATGAATCGACTAAAATGTACGTCTTATAGGAATCAAAGGGGATGACTCGACTAAAAGGTACGTCTTATAGGAATCAAATGGGATGACTCGACTAAAAGGTACGTCTTATAGGAATCAAAGGGAATGACTCGACTAAAAGGTACGTCTTATAGGAATCAAAGGGGATGAATCGACTAAAAGGTATGTCTTATAGGAATCAAAGGAAATGACTCGACTAAAAGGTACGTCTTATAGGAATCAATAGAAATGACTCGACTAAAAGTTACGTCTTATAGGAATCAAAGGGGATGAATCGACTAAAATGTACGTCTTATAGGAATCAAAGGGGATGACTCGACTAAAAGGTACGTCTTATAGGAATCAAATGGGATGACTCGACTAAAAGGTACGTCTTATAGGAATCAATAGGAATGACTCGACTAAAAGGTACGTCTCATAGGAATCAAAGGGGATGACTCGACTAAAAGGTACGTCTTATAGGAATCAAAGGGGATAACTCGACTAAAGGATACGTCTTATAGAAATCAAAGGGGATGACTTGACTAAAAGGTACGTCTTCTAGGACTCAAGGTGAATGACTCGACTAAAAGGTACATCTTTTAGGAATCAATAGGAATGACTCGACTAAAAGGTACGTCTTATAGGAATCAAAGGGGATGACTCGACTAAAAGATACTCTTATAGGCATCAAAGGGAATGACTAGACTAAAAGGTACGTCTTATAGGAATCAATAGGAATGACTCGACTAAAAGATACGTCTCATAGGAATCAAAAGGATGACTTGACTAAAAGGTACGTCTTATAGGAATCAAAGGGGATGACTTGACTAAAAGGTACGTCTTCTAGGACTCAAGGTGAATGACTCGACTAAAAGGTACATCTTTTAGGAATCAATAGGAATGACTCGACTAAAAGGTACGTCTTATAGGAATCAAAGGGGATGACTCGACTAAAAGGTACTCTTATAGGCATCAAAGGGAATGACTCGACTAAAAGGTACATCTTACAGGAATCAATAGGAATGACTCGACTAAAAGTTACGTCTTATAGGAATCAAAGGGAATGACTCGACTAAAAGGTACGTCTTATAGGAATCAAAGGAATGACTCGACTAAAAGGCACGTCTTATAGGAATCAAAGGGGATGACTCGACTAAAATGTATGTCTTATAGGAATCAAAGGGGATGACTCGACTAAAAGGTACGTCTTATAGGAATCAAAGGGAATGACTCGACTAAAAGGTACGTCTTATAAGAATCAATAGGAATGACTTGACTAAAAGGTACGTCTTATAGGAATCAAAGGGGATGACTCGACTAAAAAGTATATCTTATAGGAATCAAAGGGGATAACTCGACTAAAAGGTACGTCTTATAGGAATCAAAGGGGATGACTCGACTAAAAGGTACGTCTTATAGGAATCAATAGGAATGACTCGACTAAAAGGTACGTCTCATAGGAATCAAAGGGGATGACTCGACTAAAAGGTATGTCTTATAGAAATCAAAGGGGATGACACGACTAAAAGATACGTCTTATAGGAATCAAAGGGGATGACTCGACTAAAAGGTACGTCTTATAGGAATCAAAAGGGATGACTCGACTATAAGGTACGTCTTATAGGAATCAAATGGGATGACTCGGCTAAAAGGTACATCTTATAGGAATCAATAGGAATGACTCAACTAAAAGGTACGTCTTATAGGAATCAAAGGGGATGACTCGACTAAAAGGTACGTCTTATAGGAATCAAAGGGGATGACTCGACTAAAAGGTACGTCTTATAGGAATCAAAGGGGATGACTCGACTAAAAGGTACGTCTTATAGGAATCAAATGGGATGACTTGACTAAAAGGTACGTCTTCTAGGAGTCAAGGTGAATGACTCGACTAAAAGGTACATCTTCTAGGAATCAAAACTTAAGTTAGGAAGTGCATTACCTAAGAAGAAAAATTTGAATTACCCAATCAAGGAAGTGTGTTTCCTTGTCAATGTTGTTTGAATTATCAAAACAATGAAGTGTGTCTCCTTACCAAAGTTGCTTGAATTACCAAAACAAGGAAGTGTGTTTCCTTGTCAATGTTGTTTGAATTATCAAAATAATGAAGTGCGTCTCCTTGCCAAAGCTGCTTGAATTACCAAAACAAGGAAGTGCATCTCATAGAGATCTTGAATTATGAGTTTTACCATGATTTTGATTACCAAACTTGTGCAGCAACCTTGCCTCTTGCATTTATTGAGGTGAGAAATTACGGCCTTTGATGTTTAGGTTCTGAAATCCTTGATCTGAATGCAACATGTATTCCTATTACATACAAAGAAAACTTGTGAGTTTAAAAACATGGTGGCTAGTTTGTGGCTTTGGCTTTTGAGGTAATTGCTCCTTCCCCCGTCACATATATCTTTGCTTCCAACCATTAGCACATGTCATTGACGTGCTACATCATTGACTCAAACTCAGCTTATTAAGAGTGACTCTGAAACAAACACAGTATTTCTGCTTTGTCGTGTTTCTCAAATAAACCCTTTGAACCTTGGTATTTCCATGAGTTCCCCGACTTCTCTATGGACAAAACTTCCTGCATGCCTTTTTTTGGGCTCACAATCATGTCTCTTTCATGTGCTAGATTTTGTCTTGCTTTGTGCAATTAAAGAAGCTGGTAGCCAGTTTTGAAATCTTTTCTCACTTATTTTGACATGGACTTGACTCAAACACAAGAAACAAAAAAAAGAATGACAATTTTTGTTTTGATAACTGACTGAAGAAAAATAAAATTAAAATAAAGAGACGAAAGAAAAGACAATGAATGTCCCCTTTTAAAACAAAGAAATGAAAAATTCATCTAAAAATTACAGTCAACACTAATGATTATGCCATGCATTTTGGATTAAGCAGCTTGATCTTTTCATCCAAACTTTCTACCCATTGTTATTGAGTTAATGGCCTTAAAACTGAGTTGCTTTCTTAGGTCAATTGCATTTAAGACCCCATTCGGCTAGTGGCTCCTTGAAGGGTTTTTGCCAACAAGTTTCTTTCATTTTCTCTTGTCTCACTATCTCCTTATGGTGCCCGTGAGGGTTTTCACCAATAAGACTCTCTCATTTTTATCTCTCAACTTGACATCGCCTTATGGTGCTCGTAAGGGTTTTCACCAATAAGACTCTCTCATTTTTATTTCTCTCTTGACTCCCTATGCTGACGAAGACAAATAGTTCCCAAATGCATCATCATATCCCTTGTATGCTCCGCCTTAATATCCTCAAAGATTGATCTGAAGGTCTTTCTTTGGTTGTAACTTGGCTTTTGGATAAGGTTAGAAAGAAAGGATGGCATGGGGCCCAAACGACACTTGAAGTGGGGTAGGACTTACAACTTTTGGAATCGACTCAAACAATGAGGATTAACTCATGCCCCAGTTTCTTTTGACTGGGTGACTCTAAATTGTTTATTTGGTTGGACTAAGACCTTAGTAGGGCAGCCTACGTATCTCACCCCCGAGAGAGGAGAATCAGGTCATGAGTAGTTCTGGCAGCTTTTTTTTTTCACTTGATTCTAAGTTTTTTTTCCTTTTGTTGACTATTTTCTCTTTGGGACTTTTTTGACTTTATTTTTCTCGACGCTCTTCTTTTTCTCCTTTTGGACACTTTTTTCTCTTCTTCTTTTTTTTGAAACTTTTCTGACTCTACTGTTTTGCTCGACACCTTTTCTTTTGAGCTTTGTTGACTCTATATGGTTCCAAAAGACGGGTATGAAAGAAAATAGGACTAAAGCTCAAATGGGTAAACAAATGATGACACGATGTTTGGATGGTAGAATGAAAGGCCTTTATCATATCAATCCTTAAAAATGCAAGTACATATCATGCAATATGAAAATGAAAGATGAAGATCATTTGTGGCACTTTAACAACACTAACTTCAACTGAGCATGTATGTCACTTCTTTTTCTACACTTGTCAAACATACAACTCCATTTTCATTGTACATTCCTCATGCTGAAGGACTCATGACTTCGTGGAGCTGATTTTCTTCCTGTTCCTTTCGACATAGGATCACACATTCACTACTTGACCTAATTGAGATATGTCTTTCAATTGATGACCAAGTTATTCTCACGATTTTCAAAATAATAGCCTTAATTTTCAAAGAAGGTTTAAACTTGATCACCAAATGCCCCAGCACTCTATCTATTTCCTCAGATGCTCTCTTTTTCTAACTTTAACCCTCTGATTCAATGTTCATTCTTAAACTGGATGTTAAGATCTAACTGTAAATTTCACTAGCATATCATATCACTAGAGTCAACATAAAATGTACTGTGTAAAAAAAACACATATTTAAAACACAAAGAAAAAAAGGACACTCCATTTAATAAAAATGAAAGATAGAAGGGTTTGAACATAAACGACAAAGGGACAAAACAAGATAGATCCCGAACTAAAACCCTGAAATAATTCAAAAAATAGAAAAGAAGACAAAACAAACTACCAGACCTCTTCCTAGTAGGGAGATAGGTGAATTCTCAATTGCTCAGCCTAACAACTTAGCCGCTGGTTTGCATATCAGCGTGACTAGAGCTTCCCTCACTATCAATGTTCTGTACCATAATTGATCCATCATGAATCATCTTTTTAATTTATCTTTTCAAATCTCGACAATCTTCAATACTATGACCCTGAGCCTCAGAATGATACGCACATCGTGCGTTAGGATCAAAATTTCTTGAACGCGATTAAGGGTGTGCCCAAGGAGAGGAGTGATTATTCCTTCCTGTACCAATCTCTGAAATAAACTGGAATATGACTCTCCAATTGGTGTGAAGCTATCTCTCGAATTCTGCCTCATTTCATTGTTTGGCTTGGATAGAAAATCTGGCTTAGAAGGGTTTTGGTATGTTTGTGGAGTTAGAGGGTGACTCTGGGGCGTTGGGGTATGCCATTGTGGGTAAGATGAGGGTTGAACATATGGTTGTGCATTATACACTGGATATGGATGTGGAGTAACAGAGTATAATGGATTTTGGGAGTGATTATGTGGAGCCTGGGCATAAACTTGAGCTTGAGCCTGAGATCGACGACGACGTGGTCTTCTTGACCTTTCTTGCTGTCCAACTATAATTGCAGATGCATCTTCCTCATTATTTTTCTCCCCAACACTTCCTGAAACCTTTTGAATTACTTAAGTAGTCACTTTCAATGTTGCAAAACTCACAATGCGACCAGTCTTAATTCCCTCTTCTATCATCTCCCCCATTTTAGGGACCTCAATGAACGGCTTGCCTAATGCAGGTAACAAGTGTTGATAATATGATTCATCCTACGCTTGAATAAACACCTCCACTATTTTGCTTTCTTTCATTGGCGGTTTTACTCTACCAGCTTGTTCATGTTATCTGATCGCATACTCCCTGAAACTCTCAGTATTCTTCTTTGTTATACTAGTTAGGGATTTTTTGTCAGGGATCAACTCCACATTGTATTGAAATTGTTGCAAAAATTCGTTAGCTAGGTCCTTTCAACTAATCCATTTGTCATTGTCTTGGTCAACAAACCATTTTGAAGCTAGACCTGAAAGACTCTCACCGAAATATGCCATGAGTAATTCTTCCTTCCCTCCAGCGCCCCTTAGCTGGTTGCAATAGCGTCTCAAATGTGCTGCAGGACCGCCATGTCCATCATACTTCTCAAACTTTGGCATTTTAAAACCAAGAGGACGATGTACACCAGGAAACATGCACAGGTCTTTATATGAGACACTTTTGTACCCCTCCAAGTCCTTGCAAGTTTTTCATAGTCAGTTCCAAACTTCTCAATTTTCTGGCCATTTCCTCTTGTTCTTCTGTCATAACAGGATTCTCAGTGTTAGGAGGAAATTCAGGCGGTTGAGGGCAATCGTAAGGACCAGTCGACTTAAATGAAGGCTCGAGAGCATAATGCTGATCACTAAAAATATTCAATGCAAGCTCTCTTGTAGATTAGGGAGGCACAACTTATGGATGAACATCAAAAGTAGGAGGTGGGGGTGGTGCCGCAAAAGTATGAACAGTGGTTGGAGCCGAGTATGTGGTAGTCTTGGATTGGGGAGTGAGGAAATAAACACTGGAAGTGGTTGGATATTGTTGCCCCGAAGTCGATCCTGATGCATGTTGTGGCATATAAACAAAAATGGGAAATTGTGCATGTGACACGGGAGGCAAGTTAGAAAGATATTTCAGATTATCGGTGGGAACTGGAGGAGGCGGCAACCCATTAGCCCAAGCTTGATGCATTTCTATTATTTGCCGCCTTAATTTCCGAATCTCTTCATTATCTCCTACATCCTTATTCCCCGAACTCCCTATCTGATTAGTGACAACTAACTCGGTATCCTTGTTGGCCATAACTTCCTCTGTGACTTGGAGCAATATGGAGGACCAGCCAAAATGCCACAAACCAACCACCTTAAACTAACTGGACAAGAGATAGCAAATGCGTTAGAGTTCAACGATTTTTCAAAACCTTTTTTTTTTTTTTGAAAAAAAATCACTGAACCCTAGAAGGGCGCCTATGTATCTCACCCCGAAAAGGGAGAATCAGGTGTGCGTAGTTCGTGAAGTCTTGCCAAAATGGCCAATTAAACTCTTTTTTCATTCTTTTCCTTGAAACTTTAAGAAGAAAAGAAAATAACAATTTGTCAAAAGAATTGACGAAAATCTTTTTGCATTTTTTACTTTTAAAATACCTATACAAAACGAAACCTATGATTACCAAAGAAAAATCTTTTGGGGTTTTCAATTTTGAATTTCATATGAAAATGAAACTTGAAACTATTAAAGGAAAATCTGTTTGTAGTTTTCTCTTGAAGATGTATATGAATCACTTACTCTAAATAAAGAGTGAAGAAAATCTTTTTTAAAATTTTTTTGGAATAAGATCAACCAAAAATAAAACCTACAACTACAAAGGATTTTTTTTTTTTTGTATTTTTATTTTCAAGACATGTATGAAACACCTACTCTATATGAAAAGTGAAGAAATTTTTTTTTTTTGGATTTTTTAAATAAGATCCCCGAACCTATAATAGGCTGTCTACGTATCTCACTCCCGAGAGAGAAGAATCAGGGGTGCGTAATTCATCCAGATTGGACAATTAACGATTAACTAATAAATTGACCCTAACTTAAGAGACAACCAAAAACAAACAAATAAAAACTTTTTGGATTTTCAACTAGACACTTCAACTAAGACTAACACCACCAATTATGAAGAAAAATCTTTTTGGTATTTTTGCTTTTGACAAATAAGTAGAAAAGGCAAACAAAATCTTCTTTTTTTTCTTTTTATTTTTTTTGTTGAACTTACGGTACTTTGAGAAGATAAATGCAAAACGTAAAAAAAATCTTTTTGAGATTTTGGATCGTGAAGAACAAAAGCCATAAAGAACTCTAAAATAAACTACGACACTCCTTTTGATTCATTCTTTTCGACTCACTTTTTCTATTTTTTTCTTTTTTTTCTTTTTTTTATTTTTCTTTTTTTGCCTACGCACCTTACTCCTAACAAATATTTTTTTTTCAAATCAGTCCGTCAAATGACCACGTTACCCTTAAAGATGCAATAGTTAGCACATAGGGATGCTTTAGAGGTGAGTCTCCTTCAAAGGGTCATGTGGTTCCCGCTAGGTCTCAGTATGATGCACATAAACATGACCTAAAGGCTGACCTATGTTGTGGTTCACTAACAAGGCTGTTCGGGGGAGCGTATAGTCAATAGTGACTGCTTTGCTTTTCACCTACTCCATAACACCGACGGCTCCCCCCTAAAATAAGGGTGACTCAACTAGAGGTCGTGTACAACACGTGTACTACGAACTTGTTGCAGAAAGAAGGCCTGGGGGTATACACAATGATGCCAGATATAAAAGCGGTAACAGATAGGATAAATACTGTACACAAAGATCACGAAAATACACAACAGTGATAACAATAACACAAACAATGTTTATACACTCATAATGCCAAACAAAGCCGATATGACTCCAAAAATAAGACCGAATTCTAAAAAGATCCCCAGCAGAGTCGCCAGAGCTGTCAACACCCCTTTTTCGTCTCCAAAAAGATATGGTTTAAGGTTTGAAAGGGTTTTGATTTATTGAGTGACAAAAGATTAAAAATTTGTTTCGGAAAGGGATTATTTATATTTTTATTCAGAGTCGCCACTTAACATAAACTCGGTGTGCCAAGTCACTTTTTAAAATCCTTTTCAAAACCATTTGACTCTTTGAAACTGGTTTGCGAACAGAGATTCTGGCTAAGGAATTCTGTTGATCGAAGGGAAGGTGTTAGGCACCCCTCGATCCCGTGGTTCGACCACGGTCGCTTGGTGGAGCGTATCGGCTAATTTTGACTCTAAGAATGTACAAACCACACAAAACACGTAAAACAATCAAACAGACAAACAAAACAAAAATGAATGAAAAGTACAGTGTCCAGTTCAATTTATACAGTCCAAATATAAAAATGCGAAAATAAATCCTATCTAACCTATACTAATTCTAACTATGCTCTCGTGCTTTACCCGATGCCTCGGGCCTTCACCACAAATATTTTCAAGTACAAGATACCTCGGGGCATTCCCCGGATAAATCAGTACAAGTACTTCGGGGCATTCCCCGGCCAAATGAGTATAGTTGAATTAAATGTGATAAAACAAAACTAGTCCAACACATATTTCAAACATTCCAAAAATCCACCAATTCTAAATTTTGCCTACCCACACCTACATTTGCCTATATATTTTAACATATCATGATTATATCACGTTCCGATAATATTCAAGCTCATTCCGAAAACAACAATAATAAACAAAATTTAATCTAATTTCACTATTTTATCAACTTCTCAATCCCATTCCCCAAATAACCAATTTTAATCCTTAATCAGATATTATTTCATCACACGACCCCATGATCAATCCATAATCAAGGAAATCAAATACCGAATCAGAACAAACAAATATTAACCAATCTAACACTCAAACATCACCAACAATTCACATGCTAAATCACGTTCAACAATCACATAAGAATTAAAAGAGAGGAAAGAATTGGACCTCAATATAGCTTTCAAATATCATTCGATAAAACGAGATGAAACCCGCACCGGAACCTCGAACCAAAACCTCGGTAACAACCCGTATAGAGAACCTCCACAGCGATGAAATCCAACTCCAAACTCAGTATCAAAATTTAAAACCCAAAAATTGATCGCGATGAAGAAAATCGAAATGAACGGGACTCGAATTCTCAAATCAGTAGCGAAGACTGATAACCGATGAGACCAAACAAAACAACAACAGAACAAACCAGCTGGATGTGAACATATTGCAAAAATCAATCCAACATAGACTGATTTCGAAGAGGATTTTGCTATTATTTTGTGTTTTCCGGCGACGTGTAAGGAAAGAGGGTGGATGGCAGTTCTTTTTCGGTGACGTGTAAGGAAAGAGGATGGATGACAGTGCTTTTCTGGTGACAATTCCGGTGAGGTTTTCACCGGAATAACCTCACCGTTGCCGTACCTCTCTCCTGATCTGTCTCACTCTCTCTACTTTCCCTCGTTTCTCGATCTCTCTCTAATTTCTATGTGGGTACAATGGTGTTTTCTGGTGGTGTGTGTGTGTGAGATGGTGTTGATGATGAAGTCGGTGGGTGTTAGTGTGTGTATGTGATAGCACATATTTTCAAGTGTTGATCCTCTCAATAAATAATAATAGTGTAAGACACAAAGTGTCGTCCAACAAAGTGAGGTTTGGAAGGTAAATGAGAGGTCTGGGGAAGGTACAGGATACACGAGCTCCTCTACCTTAAAGGTGAGGCGAGGTAGAAAGTATGTATCTGATAAATTCTTAAGGTGTTACTCATCTCATACATATAAACTGCACTTCTCCCGCGTACATACATTAATTCAGTTTTTGTTAGAAAACACATAGGGTTAAAATCAAAATATTATATTCACTCAGTATCGGTTAGATTTAGAAATTAAATAGTTAAAATTGATGTCTTAACATGCATACATGCACATCCAGCTCTGCAGTTAAAATTATTTACTATATTCACACGATTTCAGTTAGATTAAGATATTTTATATGCGCGCAAATACTACTATATTTTAAAAGGCAAATGCTGGTAGAATTTAAAAAAGAAAAAACTCATATATACCGCAAAAATATGCATTAATTCATGCTACTTAAAAAGAAAATTCTGACATCTTTATCCTAAAACGTAAAGGCAAATAAGATTAACTCAGCTAGCATTTGGTCATCAATTTTGAAAATTATTTTAAATTATATGTTTGACTTGAATTTAGACTTCATAATTTATGGGCAAATAGTAACTTATAGTTGGAATAATTAACACTTTTTTTTTTTTGCTTTAAAATTCTCGAGTATATATATATGCTGTCAGTCTTTAAGATACATTTTGTGAAGCAGTAGAATCTCCGTTAGATTCCATTTTCTCTCATTGCACACTCACGCACTTTTTGCTGCTTTGCTTAACTCTTCAATCAATCGCCGCCATATCAAAAATGGGAAACCGTCGGAACACAGTGGTTGCTATCAGCAACGACGACGAGGACGAAGTGCCCATATCGCGTCTAAGACGCGCTTCCAGTAATGGTGGCGGAGAAGAGAATGGGAATCAACGGAAACGGAAGAAAATAGAACTGGAGGAAGAAGAAGAAGAGGAGAAGGAAAAGCCGAAGGTGAAGGAGGAAGAGGAGAGAGGGAGAGGGAAGAGAGTGAAAAAGCCGAAGAAAGTTGATGAAGAAGAGGAGGAGGAGGAAGCGGAGGTGGAGGAGGACCGGGTTGAAAAAGTGGAGGCAGTAGAGGAGGAGGAGCAGTTGGAAGACGCAAAGCCGATTGGTGAAGTTATCAAGGTTACTGGAAAAGGAAAAGGAAGGAGGAACCATTACAAGTCATTTGAGCTTGATGGAAATGACTATGAACTTGTGAGTTTTTTTGTTATTTGTTTCGTTTCATCGAAAAAAATGATTTTGACTAACTGTTAGAAGTTAATTTCATTGTAGATTGGTTGTTTTTGGGAATTATTGGCTGTTGTAGTATATCGTAATTGAATTATGATTCGGAATGTGATTACATATAGTTTTGTATTTTGTATGATCAA
Source organism: Capsicum baccatum var. pendulum (assembly GCA_030864225.1). NCBI lineage: Eukaryota > Viridiplantae > Streptophyta > Magnoliopsida > Solanales > Solanaceae > Capsicum > Capsicum baccatum. Next base: position 6,752,494 of record CM061550.1, read on the forward strand.
AAATATGATGTTTTTAAATTGTGGTAACCGTTATGAATCATTTGAGTACGATCGAAATCGTTACGAACTTGTGAGTTTTTTCGCTTATTTGTTTCGTTTACATCGAAATTTTGCTTTTGAATGACTATAGGAAGTTAAATCTATTGTAGATTGATTGATGTTTCTGAGAAATTACTGTGACTTTATGTGTGTTGTAGCTGTATTAGGGATTGAAATGTGATTACATACTAGGTTTGTATTTTGTATGATGGGAATCCTTACTAGTGAGCTTTTCGTTTATTTGATTTGTTTATCGAAAAATGCTTTTGTATCAAGTAAAAATTGAATTGAATGAAGATTGGTTGATGTTTTTGGTAAATTACAGCCCCTTTCAGTGTAATCACATGTCAAACCATAATTCAGCTACAATACACTGAAAGGAGCAGTAATTTACCAAAAACATCAACCAGTGTTCAATCAATTTAATTTCCTATAGTTATTCAAAGGTAATTTTCAATAAAAGAAACAAATAAACGAAAAGTCACAAGTTCATAGACTTGTGGTCCCTTTAGCGCACCGGGATGCGCTTTTTATTTCGGGAACAAGCCAAATATGTGCAGTATCACATTCTTCACATAGGAATTCTCCAAATCTAAACTAGTTATTCTTATTTTATTTTATGATGTTGACGTAAAAATTAATCCAGGAATATAAGATTGTTAATAAGCCTCCATATCAAAAAGAAAAACTTTTTATATAACCATGGTGTTCGGCCAGGCTTTCGCGCACCTCGACTAAATCCACGGGATATCTTCCACCTTCCACTTCTCACCAACAAAAACAGATATAGTTAACTCTGTCCCCCAAAGCCTCTATCTACCAAAGCTATGACATGACAGATGGGAAGAATCACCTAGTGTTTTTTCTCAACTGGGATTTGGACCTGAGACCTCAGGTTCTCAACCCACTTTATTGACTACTAGACCACATACCATTGGGTTCCAAAAGAAAACCTTTTTTTACACAATTAAAAGCATCATATTTTCAATACAAAATACAAAACCAATGTTTAATCACATTTCATACCCTAATTCAGCTACAACACACTAAAAACAGTAGTAGTTTCCCATAAACATCAATCAATTCAATTCAATTTCAGTTTATACAAAAGCGTTTTTCGATAAACACAAATCAAATAAATGAAAAACTCACAAGTTCATAGCGATTTCCGTCATACTCAAACGACTTATAAAAACTTTTCCTCCCTCTTCCTCTTCTAGTAACCCTAATAACCTCACCAACCGGCTTCACATGATCTTCCTCCATCTTCTTCACCCTTTTCCCTATCGCTCTCTCCTCCTCCTTCAACTTTGTTTTCGGCAGCCTTTACTTTTCTTTTTCGTTGAGTTTCATTTTCTTACGTTTCCAGTGATTCACTTTCTCTTCTCCGCCGCTGTTCTTGGAGCCGCGTGTTACGCGCGACATCAGGAGTTCGTCCTCGTCGTCGCTTGTGGCTACCAATGCGTGCCACTGGTTTCTAATTTTTGTTTTGCTACAAGTGTAGAGTGAAATGAGAGAACAAGGAATCTACAGTAGGTTCTTCTATTTGACAAAATATTTCACAAGACTAGGGCACAATATATATACCAAGACAGTTTTAGGGGTTGTTTGGCAAACCAGATTGTACTATTTTGTTATATTTGTCAGAATACGCAGAGAGAGTAGCTAGTACGACGCCACTAAGTGCACAGAGAGATACGAGAATTTCACAAATTGTAGAATTCCACTTGCTGACGCGTGTTATTTAGTTGAATTATTTATATGGAAATTAACAATTTTGATAGTATTTATTGGGATCTTATATCATAATTATGGTATTATCATGGGATAATTAAGTAAACTAATTATTCGATCATTTTTTGTTACTTAAAATAGCACAACTATTGTTTTATTACCAAATATATTTGTATAGTTTTATTTTCTCTTTGTTGTTTTCCTTTTTTTTTTCCATGATTTGGGATATAGTGATTTCACAATATATATATCCGCTTATACTATCCAGTTTACCAAAACAACCCCTAAAAAATCTTGGTATATATATTGTGCCCTTTTCTGTTAAAACATTTTGTCAAATAGCAGAACCTCCAATAGATTCCTTGTTTTGTCATGTCACTCTACACTTGTAACAAACCAAAAATGGAAAACCGATGGCACGCAGTGGTATCCGTAAGCGACGACGAGGACGAAATGCTGATATCGCGTGTAACACGCGGCTCCCGCAACGGCGGCGGAGAAGAGAAAACGATCCAACGGGAACGTAAGAAAATGAAACTCAACGAAGAGGAAAAGCCCTCGAAAACAAATCCGAAGGAGGAGGAGAGAGGGAAAGGAAAGGGAGTGAAAAAGATGGAGGATACAAAGGTGGAGTTGGATCGGGTTGTAGAAGCAACGGAGGTGGCGGAGGAGGAGGAAGATCATGCGAAGCCGATTGGTGAGGTTATTAGGGTTACTGGAAGAGGAAGAGGGAGGAAAAATTTTTATGAGTCGTTTGAGTATGACGGCAATCGCTATGAACTTCTGAGTTTTTCGTTTATTTGATTTGTGTTTATCGAAAAATGCTTTTGTATAAATTGAATTGATTGATGTTTTTTTGGAAATTACTACTCTTTTTAGTGTACTGTAGCTTAATTTGAGTTTGATATGTGATTAGACATTGGTTTTTGTATTTTTTTATTGAAAATGTGATGTCTTTGAATTGTGAAAAAAAGTTTTCTTTTGGAACCCAAAGGTATGTGGTCTAATGGTCAATAAAGTTGGTTGAGACTGGGGTCTGAGGTCCAAATCCTAGTTGAGTGAAAAAACACTAGTTGATTCTTTCCATCTGTCATAACTTTGGCAAACAGGTCCTTGGTGGACAGAGTTATCTGATATTTGTTGCTGCTGGGGGAGGTGGAAGGTATCCCTGCGTGACTAATGTGATACTGAATCTCCACATATTTGGCTAGTTAGCAGTATAGAAAGTCAACATTTGATTTTTCTTTTTTTTATTTAATGAGTATGCTTGATATAGTTGTAATCATCGTAAGGAGTTGGAGAAATGAGAGGGTTGGTTAAATCTGATTGGTATCTTCTCTTATAGAGATATGATTACAGTGCAAGAGGCTTGGTTTGGTGGGCTTGGATGTTGGTAAGAGAGAGGAAGGGAATTTTGTGAATCAATATCAACTCCGGTGGTTTTCTTTCATGGAATTTTCATTTTGTTGTTCATTCTCCCTTCACTAGCCATAAGCAATGTTGTTTTCCTAAGTGATATAGCTTCTGTTGACCTATGGTGTGTTTCTTATTACTAAGTTGTTTCTTATACAGGAGGATCATGTGCTCTTGGTTCCAGAAGCAGATCAGAAGCCTTATGTGGCAATTATCAAGGTAATTCCTTTTCCCTGGAAGATGCATAACTTTTTTGGTACTTGCACCCAAGGGTATGGCATGAAGTGGGTGTAAACCTTGGACATCAGGGTTCAATTCCAATAAATACTGAAAACATTTGGAGATTGCTTTCCACATGCCTGTGCTTTGGTGGGCGGCACAAGTTGGCCTAACACCACTGTTAACGAAAAAAAGATATGTTTTTTGGTAATTAGAGATATGCAAAATTTGAGCTTATTCTGAAGCTTATGTATTAGGTAGTTTTCCTTTTCACAAAGCTGCGTCTTTTTATTTTCTTTTTTTTTTTTGAAGGCTGGCCTTGAGGTAACTGGTAAAGTTGTTGCCATGTGACCAGGAGGTTACGGGTTTCAAACCGTGGAATCGGCCTCTAGTGCACCGGGCTGCCCTCTTTCCCTTTCTTCTGTGAAATTAACTCAATTCGACATGGATCTTAATTGAGAGTTTGCCTTTTTTACTGCACCATCAGAGAATATTTTTTCTTTGGTGCTGCTACTGAAAATGTGAATTAAACTTCCTCAGATGGGAGTACAAAAGGGAAGGGGAGAAAATAGAAGCAAAAGCAAAACATTAAATTGTAGCCTAAGAAGGAAAGAGCAGATGAACTATAACTCGTCTGGGAAAAGATAATATTTTCCTTCACTTCCATATATAGAATCTGTCTTAAAGTTGGGCGAAAAGAGGAGGTGTAGTTGCTGTAAGGTATGTCTTTCCTTTGATTGGTAGGAAGTACAAGAGGAATTGAAGTGGAAGTGGAAGAGGAAGATGTGCAACAATGCCACATTTGTGTTTCATGTATCCCCACCCTCCATAAAATCTATTGTAAATTTAGACATGGGGACATGCAGGTACTATCTATGTTTTAGGAGGAGTTTTTTTCCTTCGATTAGCAGGTTATTTAGAGGGATGGCCTTGGCTCAGCGGTAAGCTTGCTTACCGTGGTGTGCCAGGGTCAGGGGTTCGAAACGCCCCTCCAGCGAAGCTGGGGTGAGGGCGCGTAGGTCAGGCCCGGAGTGGTCCCCTCCTCCCCGACACCTACGGAGTAGGTATGAACCGGGTCGTCCCTTTAGCAGGTTGTTTAGGACTAGAGGGGATACAACATGTTATGAGTCTCTGTTGAGATCTCTCTCTGAAAGTTCCAATGTTAAGCAACCTCTTTCTCGGAGAGTCGACTAACCCCCCCTCTTCTTCTTTTTTTCTCTTTCTGCAGCTTCCTGAACTGTTGTTCTAGCTTTGGCATGAAATTATTGGTGATGCATGATTCTCTGGCTGTTAATTTTAGTGTGTGTAATTGCTTTTAATCTCTTTATCGGACTTTCAATTAGATTTTCTCCTTATAGGATATTACTCAGACCAAGGATGGGAACATGATGGTCACAGGAAAGTGGTTTTACCGACCTGAGGAAGCAGTAAAAATAACTGGTGGAAATTGGCAATCACTAGACAATAGGGAATTGTTCTATAGTTTTCACCAAGATGAGATCCCGGCGGAGTAGGTCATGCACAAATGCGTGGTGCACTATGTACCGTTAAGCAAGCAAATTCCAAATTGGAAAGAGCATCCTGGTTTTTTTGTTCAGAAGGTATATGACACTGAACAGATGAGGCTTTTCAAGTTAACAGAGAAGTCTTTGGATGTCACAAGGGACGATAAAGCACGATCTAGATCTGGTCAGCCTCCAGCAGAAACTCCAGGCAGTTGTGCAAATAATGCTTCAGAATACTTCACCATCCTTTCAAACTTCAAAGTCCTAACAGGTGAAAGACAGTGTGACAAATGGCTGGAAAAACTGCTGCAATCAATTCAGTATTTCTGCAGCCCTGTGGATAATGCACAAAATGATGGTACAGAAAACGGGGGCTCAGACACTTACTGGTGACACAGATTCTGCAAAACACGTGAATGAGTCTCTAGACAACAGTGCTGACGTAAGAATTATTCTTTTGAATGATTTTGATGATTGACAGAATTTATGTATAGTTCGCTAGTTGCTATTATACGGGAGGATTTTCCTTGAAATGTTTCTTCTGTTGGATTATTTTCAGGGTGACGTATTCCGATGACGAGACAGTGTTGTCCCTGCTGTGGTCTCTCTAGAGAAAGCTGCACACGAGGCCCTCTCATCTGATTTTCAGAAGTACAATCAGAAGATGAGGCAGTTAACATTCAATCTTAAGGTGAGTATTTAAGGGGATGGGGGAATGAGCATGGAGTTTATTTAATTTTCTTCTTATTTTCTATGAAGGTATGTATTTACCTTCTAATTTTCCAGTCTTTCTATCTTGTAAATTTATTGCCAGAACACCCCACTCTTAGCACGCCGTCTTCTGAAAGGGGAGTTGGATCCCTCTCAGATACTGAACATGTCCCCAAATGAGCTAAAGGTATGGGTTCAAGGAATTAATTTTTTCTGAAGTTGAGGATTGATTTATGTTTTATCAACTTTGTATGCAGATAAGTCTTAAATGTTTGACATAGTAGTTTTTATGTATATGTTCTGTTGATTTCTGAATGGGTTAGCTCTTGCTTTGTTGAACTTATCGGCTTGTTTTTCATCAATTCACCGGGTGCAACCTCAATAGGTTTGTTTGAAGTTCATGAAATATAAATATTGTTCAGCTGTGGGTAAAGTGAAGCTGATTTTGAAAACAAAAGTACGATTGAGCATTTTCCTAAGTAAACACATAATAAAAGAAAATATGATTTGCCCTTCGAGATTTTTGGTGATGACTGGAAGACGGGGATGATGAATAAGATGAGTGTTTGAGAAGAACGATGACTTCTGCCTGACGGTGTTTTAGGATTATGTTAGTGTTAAGCAGAGATCCTACCCTAAGAAAGGGTAGTGTCAAGAACTTTGTCAATGATGCTGAAGCGAGAGAATCTTAGAATCCTTAAAACAATAGGAAGGAATATATTTTGTCTTGATATATAAAGTCTTTTCACAGCACCTCCGTGGTGCTATTCTAAACTAATAAGCTTCTTACTTCTGACAAAATTTAAAAAATATAGAAGAAAGGAGAGCCGTCAAGACCAGGGTCAGATGCCTCCTTATTTGAGAAGGAAGATTTTTGAGGTTTCTTCCCAACCTAGGTTAGGGATTGTTAGAGATGGTAGCTTGCTGCTGAAACGTTAGTGCGATTTGATCTGTGGACAGATGTTGCCGGCTCAAAAATTAAAGAGCTATAATGGGGAAAAGAAAGATGCACAAACAAGAGGAAACTGGAAGAGGAGTATGAATTTGAGGATGAGTATGTAACACTTTTGTGGAAAAAGGGTATATCTTAATTGAAATGTGCAGAAGTGTATGGAATTGTATACATATATATATGATCAGGGGAACAAATATGAAGTGAGTGGTATTAACTTATTATTTGAGCCATCCTTTAGATCTATAAATTCTAGTATCTTTACTGATTCTTTGAGAAGTATCTGATATTTCATACTTAATTTGGTTCACATTCTACTTGATTGTTCCTCCTCTCATAGTTAAGTAATTTAGTACACACTGTTAAACATTGCCCTTATATCTTTTTCCATTTTTCATTTAATCCAATCTTCTACCTTTTCCTAGTTCCTCCATTCATAATCTTATATACATTTATCATTATACAAGAGAGCTACTAGGGAACCTTCAAAAATAATAAGAAAAAAGAAAATAACGAAAAGATATAAGAGCTATAGGGAAGGATATAAAAAATGAGACCCTGCTCTTTATGGCGGAGATAACATAAATAGCACTATATAAGAGTCCATAGAAATTGAATGAGTCATTTTCTTTACATAGTATAAATATCTGTTTTATATTTTCTGTACATAGTATAAATGCGATCACGGTTCATTTAGATTTGTATTGTTTCTTTAACCGAATGCCAAAATTATCATACCGAAATTTCAAATATTGTACCATATCATACCATGCTCAAGAATTTCATTTAGACAAGTATTTGCCATTTGAGGAGATTATCAGCTGTTAGTAGAAAACCTTTAATTTCGTATTTCTGTTGTGGAATCAGAAAATTGGTGCCAGCAGATTATGCTTTCCTTTGTTTGATCTTATCTTCCACTTCTGTCTCAGGAAGCTCTCACAGCAGAAGAGTTGGCAAGCAGGGAGCCCGAGGAGCCAGAGATCATACAGGTTTATACTATTAACATTATTTTGTTCCTTAAGCAGGTTTTAATTTAACTAACCAGGGCAAACATTAGTTTACTACTTTTGTGGCAGAGTTGGTCTTTTAATTCTCATTACTAGATATGTGTATAGATCCACTAAATGTGATAGAAATATTTTCTTGTAACCAAGTAAAAAATCCTCTCTTTCGGCAGAGCATGTTATCTGTTCATGCTGAGAACTTGAAAGAGGAGTTTAGAAATTTGGCCGTCATTAGTTGGCAAAAATTGGTATGATGATGTTATATGACAGGAGTTTTGAATTTGACATATCTTAATTGCTCATTTCTATTCATGTTGTGAGACAGATGACCAATACTTGTTACACAAACTTAACAAAGGTTAAGTATATTGTTTCTTGTTGCTTAAATTCTGATCGGTTTGTGGCACAGATGACTGATGCTCGTTGCAAAAGATGCACAGAGAAAAAAGTGCGGCTCGTGGATATTATTCAGGCTGGGCATAGAGATCGTTACTCGGTTTGTCCTTGCAGCTTTTATTTGGGGTTCGAGATATACTTGCTACATATATACATCATGACGTATCTTTTTGGATATTTCTTGTACCCTCTTATTGTTCATTTTGTTTTTTGTGACGGGGTGGAAAACTGTTTACTATGATAGCAATTGCTTGTTGCATCTGAAGTTTTTTATAGTTGATTGAACATTGTCTTTGTTGCATCTCTGAGTAGAGAGTTAATATGTTGGTAATAGTGAGGAGGAGATTTGAACTTAAGACAATATCATGTTATGTTTAAAGATGATGTGACAATAATCAATCTCTTTTTGGGTTCTTTTCTGTTCTCGGGGTAAAGCTAATCCACCACGTCATTGTCATTATACTAAATCACCATGCGAGATGTTGAAGGGATTTACCTTGCGTAGGGACCTTTTTGCGTGTTATGTCTCTTAAATATATGTAGTCATTTTAGATTTTTACTTGTATTTAAAGAATAAAACAGATTGAATATGGTGTAAACACCATTTAAAAATTTCTTCTTCCCCAAATATATTGATTTCAGCACTAACTGCTTCTTGTTTCTGTTTTTTCTTTTCCATACCTCAGCTGGAGTGCGTTGCTTGCGGCAATACTTGGTTTGCTTCTAGGGACGAAGTTGCTAGCCTCACAATTGGGCCAAATTTGGCAGAGAGTGTTGGAGCAGAACCATTGGCCACTGCTAAGTTCGAAGATGTAGAGAAGAACTTAACGAGTCCACGAAGAGCTGATGAAGGAGCTAGTGACATTCTAAAGAAAACTACTAAAGCTTACATGCCGGTTCTAGATAGCCAGAAATCATTTAACAAGACCAAGCCTGAAGACAGTGCTACTACTAGCAATGCCGACTTAACCGTCTGCTAGTTTCTTAGTCCATTTTAGCCACAACTATCTCCGATAAGTAATAGATAGCACACATAGATACAGTTCTTTGTACTGTTTACTGGGTTCTTGCTGGTATAGATATATGGGGTAGTTGAAAAAAATCATAGTTTGGATAGAAACTCAATAGTGAAGGATGCGACAACTTGGTATGGTGTTCGCCTTCTTAATATTATACAATCTGCAAAGTTGTAAAAGGTAGGCTGAGGTTGATGGGTATAATGTTATGTTGTTTTGGATTATTATTTTGTTTCTTCTACCTAGATGTGAGGTGATTTATGTTTTGAAGAGGAGCGTTGGAGTGACCGGTAAAGTTGTTGTCATGATCCTGCCATGTGATCAGGAGGTCATGGGTTCAAGCCTTGGAAACAGCCTCTGGCAGAAATGCAAGGTAAGATTGCATACAATACATCCTTGTGGTGGGGTCCTTCGCCGTACCCTGCGCATAATGTGTGTTTTCAGTTAACGTGGAGTAAGGCCGCATTTATGTGCCTTAATGGTTTTGGTCCATCTTTTTTATTATGATTTTGTCGTGTATATAGACTTTTGTTGATATTCTGGTGTTATATGAATCGGGGTCGTCTGGTATGGTGTATAAGAATAATGTTGAATAAGGTTGTATTATTAATGTCAATATAAGTTATCCTCGCATTGCTCTTATTAATGATTTTTGACATGTATGCAGATTTGTGCTAATATTGTGGTGTTATACGAACTGGGGTTGTTTTGCAGGATGCATAAGAATATTGTTTACTAGTGTGTACGAGAATTTTAAGAGGTTGGCATAATTCATAAATAATAATGAAAATAAGATGCATATGAATGGCTTCGTTTCAAAAAAGACATGAAAGGTTGAAAGCTTTCTCTGAATATAAAGGACTTGCAGCAACACAACTTTTGTTGTGTAGTTATCTTCTCGAAATTGTATTTATGTAGTCGTAGCAATGAATGTGTTGCATATGCTCCTTATAGAGTTTCCTGGTTTTCTCTTGCTAGGCGCCACGATTTCCACTGCACATAATTTAGTGGAGGTCGTCGAGTCATGATGAGTTATTTTCATGAATATCTGTTATGAATGGGTCGAAAGTAGTTATGGTAAAGCAGCCCAATACCTCATTAAGTGGCTATGTGTGGGATATGGGTTGATAAATAGAACATTTTAGTAAGAATAGATTTATGAAAATTGTGATAATTGCTTAGGCAAAGCTATGCTTCTCATCCCCAATTCTCTCTAATCTTCTCATCCCCGTCTACTATTCTTCTTCTTCTTCATATTGTAATTTCTTCTTCCTGTATTAATCAAAGTTAATTAGTTTCATTCAGTTTGTGTAATGATTGTTGAGTTGATAATTTGAGATCGTTACATTGGTGCTTTCATCCAGAGGTCTCTCAAATGGAGGGCCAAAAAGTACTCAAGGCATTTATTGATGATCCAGTTCGTGATTCAATCAAACAAATGAAGGATTCTATCTCTAAAGATCTCGCTGAATTTAGGTTGATGTTGCTGGACGTTTTGGGTAAAAATCCCACGACCACTTTTGAACCCCCAAAAACAGTTACGAACGCCAAATTAGGGAAGTTTCGTGGCGAGAATTCGGAGGCCCGGATAGTCCAAGCAGAGAACTATTTCACTTTCTATAAAATTAAGGAAGATCAAAAGCTCACCGTGGCTTCGTTCTATTTTGATGGTGAAGCATTGGAGTGGTACCAGTGGTTATTAAGGAATAATCAATTAATTGATTGGCCACATTTCGCTGATAAGGTGAGAATTTGATTTAAACAGAAAGGATTGGAGTCTGCGGGAGGGAGATTCGCAAATCTCAGGCATGTAGCTTCCGTGACTGAGAACCAAAGTCGTTTTGAGGCTAGCTCATCGGGCTTTGGCAAATTGGATGCACACAAGGTGTTTGATGAAAAGCCAGGCAGGAAAACTGAAAATGTTGTGGATATTGAAACACTGCTTCAAACACCGGATGCTATGAAACAAGAGGGTGAATATGAGGATACATCATTACAAGTTAAAACTGAGGGGGCTGAAAATTTGCTAAATCAAGCAAAACAGGAGATCCACAATTCAGAGGAGATAGCCAATTTAGATTTGGATGACAAAGAAGAGGATCCCTTGCCTCTTGATCTTGTTGTTGCAGATACAAATGTTCGAAGAGGCGAATCATTGCAGATCACAGAAACAGGTGCTCAGGTTATAGTAAACGAAGCACAAAAGTTGTTTGGTATTTATTTTCAAGGAGCCAGGCAACATTTGGTTAACAATGAACAAGTCGACTCACTCTAGGAAAGAAGTGACCCCGTGATTTTGAAAGGAACCAGATTGATTCACAAGCATGCATCTATGAATTTTCCATTTGATCCTGGTGAGTCTGTTTCTCCATCCATTATGTTCGAGAGCTTCGATATACATTTGGCTATATCGAACTACTTGTCTATTACACTATATTCTAGTGTATTTGTTCTTGATGGTACTGTGGAAGGTGGCAAGTTGTTTAATGATATGTCCAATAGCAAGGTGGGTGTACAAACTGGTCGGCATCAGGTCGGCAAGTGAATGTTTTAATCGATAATTCCCAGGTGTAAATCTATCCTTCAGGTTGGCTACAACTGTACAACATGGATTGAAAAGAACAAATGAAAAGCACGAAAGAATTGCAAGACATCTGGTATTACCCCAAAGAACTATGTTGTATATGAGTGTCATTTCTGTTCACATCGGAATGTAAAGAGAGGAACCCCAAGAGGCTATATGAACGACCTATATCCTGCCAAACCAAAAACTTAAAGAATTGACCCTATTATATCAGCAACCCGAAAGTTTGAACAGTTGGATACATGTATTAATAAGTCAAGAGTTGATCCTACTGAATCAGCCGATGAAATAGGCATAACATGACTATGAACACATGAAGCAGTCAGCTGGATTTGATATTTTTACATATGCAGTAAATAGAATTAGTTAGCCACGTGTAAAAGTTAGTTACAGATATTTTTTAGATGACGGTTGTAGATATTTTGTAGATGGCAGTTGTATACAGAGTAGTATAAATGTACTGTCATGAGGACAAAAGCAGTTATCAATTCATTTTTCTTCCTTCATCAATCAATAAGATCTCTTCTATTCTTCCTGGTTCTTCTTAGCTCAAGCTCAACATCAATGGTCGTCAATGGCAGTTGAGCTTCTAATATACAAATTCTATCATGGTATCAAAGCCCTTGACCAAATTTGTGGCTTCAGTTTAATCGATCTTATAGGGTGTTAATAGTCGACAAACGATCACTGTAGTTGCTTAATCAACCCAGCAATGGCTGCCTCTAAAATTGATCCTACTCATCCACTTTTTCTTCATCCTTCTGATACAGTTGGAGGTTCAATTATACCCATTCAGTTTTTAGGATCTGAGAACTATTTTACCTGAGCAAGTCTATGCGTATCCAATTGCTTGGTAAGAATAAGCTGGGGATCGTTGATGGAACCTGGAAAAAGGGGGATTTTTCTATGGATTTAGATCATCGGTGGGACAGATGTGATGTAGTAGTTATTAGTTTAATCTTAGGCTCAGTATCTCCGGAATTACACACTAGCATTCTTTATGCTCCAAGTGCAAAGATTATCTGGGATGATTTACAAGAGAGGTTAGATAAAGTCAATACATCTAGAGTTTATCAGCTGCATCGCGAGATAGAAACTCTAGTTCAAGGATTTGACAGTATCTCTATTTATTTCTCTAAATTGAGGCATCTCTGGGCAGAATTCAACAACATGATATCTCCTCCTTGTGATTGTGCGAAATCTAAAGGTTTTTTGCGACACATAGAAGGGTTAAAGGTGTTGCAGTTCCTTATGGAACTCAGTGAGAGTTATGAGCAAGCTCGCAGCCAAATATTAATGACTAGTCCTACTCCTAACATTAACAAAGATTACTCTATGTTAATTGAGAGGGAAAGTCAAAGATCGATTTCCACTTCCTCCATTTCTGGGGAGAGAATAGAATTGGGGGCTATGATGGCAGGGAAAGGCAACTCTTATCATAAGCCACAGAAAAACTGGCAAATACAGTGTGATTTCTACAAGCTTAAAGGTCATACAACGGATAGTTGCTATTGCTTAGTTGGATATCCACCTGGCTACAAAGGAACGAAGAAGGAAGGAATTCCCGGTGGTCCAACTGCACATCATGCAGCTGCTAATCCTATTACTGCACCGATATACGGAGGCACCATAGCTCATAATACTCCTGATGACTCTAATTCACATGTGAATGTAGGACATTTTCAAGCTAGATGTTCTACTAGTTGCTCAGCTGTAACACAAAATTTTCCTCGGGCACCCCATCTCACTGAGGATCAACATGACAAAATAATAATGATGCTTGACAAATATGGTTCACAACCTGGAGTGGCAAACATAGCAGGTATTGATTTTCATACTTTGTCCATTGTAGAGAAAGTACGGTGGATCATTGATACAGGTGCAACCAATCACATGTCTGCTAACTTAGGTGCCATGATTGCTATAGATAAAGTACCTACACTATCTAATCAAAGAGTTTATTTACCAAATGGTGGGATAATACTGGAAAATGCAAAACTGGAGACACAGGGGTGATCAAGAATGTGTTGTACATACCTGAGTTCAAGTATAATCTTCTATCAGTCTCCAAGATAACAAGGGAAATTAGTTGTTTTATTTCTTTCTATCCTGGTTTCTGCTTATTCCAGGACCTCATTACCAGGATGTTGAAGGGGATTGGTAAAGAAACTGATGGATTATTCTTACTGACCGTCCACACATCTATAGACAATAATATTCTTGTTGTTTTAGATGTTACAACACATATTGCAACAAAGAAGAATGAAGATATTTCCCTGTGGCATAGAAGACTGGCTCATCCCTCTAGTAATTCTCTAAGGTTACTTTTTGGTTATAATGTAGATGTCTGTAAATCAGTCTTATCTAACTATGAAGTCTGTCCTTTTACTAAACATACTAGACAATCTTTTCCTCTTAGCACTAGTACCTCTCTTAAATGTTTTGATTTATTTCATCTTGATGTTTGGGACCATATCATACTAACACTTTTGATGGGAATAAATTCTTCTTGACTATCGTAGATGATTATTCCCATATCACTTGGATTTTTCTGCTCAAGTTTAAGAGTGATGTTCTATCTGTATTAAGAACATTTCTTAAAATGATACACGGACAATTTAATGCAACAGTAAAAGTGATTAGGACATATAATGGAGGAGAATTCACTAGAAATCATATAAAAGATCTTTTTAAGGATCTTGGTATCATTCATGAGAGAACTTGTGCTTACACCTCTCAACAAAATGGTGTAGCTGAGAGGAAACATTGGAACCTACTTGAGGTGGCAACAGCATTGCGATTTCAGGGTGATATACCTTTGAAATTCTAGGGTCATTATATATGTGTTGTTGCTTATGTAATTAACAGGCTTCCCTCAGTAGTTCTTGGAGGCAAATCTCCTTATGAGCTATTTTTTGGGAAACCACCTTCTCTTGTTCATATGCGAGTCATTGGTTGTTTGTGTTAGACAAGTGTTTTTCCCCGATTGGATAAGTTAGCTTCCAGAGTTGTTCCTTCAATTTTTATGGGCTATTCCACAGTAACTAAAGGCTACATTCTGGTTGACCTTGCCTAGGAGAGGTTTTTTGTTAATGGAGATGTTATTTTCAAAGAATATGTTTTCCCTTCAAGACCTCTATTGTTCCATCTACACAACATAATCAGTTTCCTTGGTCTTTTGATAATGACATATTTGTTGATCCTCCTCTTGATCCTTCTTCTGCACCATTTACCTCTACTCTGACAACTTCTACTGAGGCAGTTTCACCTATTTTACCTATTGTTCCTGAGGTTTTTTCATGAGATTCTACTCCACCTCCTACTCCTATTCCTCTTAGGAGGTCAACTAGAATATCCAAGCAACCTCTTTGGCATGTTGATACTTCACCTTCTGCTACTATTTATCTTAGGAGGTCAACCAGAGTATTCAACCAACCTCTTTGCCATGTTGATTATGTTACCAAAAAGCAGGTTGCTCATGTTCTTTATCCTATTAATGCTTATTTGTCATATGCACACCTTTCTCCTAGTTATCAAACTTTTCTTAGTTCTCTATCCCATGTTGATGAACCCACTTCCTATCATGAAGCTATACAAGATTGTAGGTGGATTGATGCCATAAATATTAAGTTGCAGGACAATCACACCTGGGATCTAGTCCCTTTACCAGATGATAAAACTTCTATTGGTTGTCGTTGGATTTACAAAGTCAAACTTAAAGCTCCAGGGGAGATTGAGAGGTTCAACGCTCAACTTGTCTCCAAGGGATATAACCAATAAGAGGGCCTTGACTACAGTAAAACCTTTTCTCCTAGGGTTAAGATTGCTACTATAAGGGTTGTCTTGTCTTTAGCTGCTCAGTATAATTGGCACATTCATCAGCTTGATGTTTACAATGCTTTTCTTCAAGGTGATTTGCATGATGAGGTTTATATGCAACTTCCTCAGGGCTTACCAAGTCAGAAAGAGTCTTATTTAGTCTGTAGACTTACTAAGTCCCTTTATGGGTTAAAACAGGCTAGTAGACAATGGAACTTGAAACTTTCTGAGGCATTGATCACTTCAGGATTTATTCATAGTGGTTTGAACCATTCTCTATTCATCAAGAAACAAGGAACTGATATAGTCATTATCTTGATCAATGTGGATGACATGTTAGTAACAGGTAGCAATCTTGGTCTTATTGAAACCACCAAATCCTTGTTACAGAAGGCCTTCAAGATAAAAGATCTAAGAGCATTAAAATATTTCCTTAGGATGGAGTTCAGCAGGTCTGCTAAGGGTATCTTGGTGAATTAGAGGATATATGCACTTTAAGATCATCTCAGATTTGGGAATTGGCTCAGCTAAACCAGCTATGACACCTCTTGAAGTCAATGGAAAGTTGACAACACAAGAACTTGATGTGTTAACACAAACGACAGATGATGAAACATTGGAAAACAAGACACAATATCAAAGATTGGTTGGTAAGATGTTGTATTTAACACTAACCAGGCCAGACATAACTTACTCAGTACAAACTCTTAGCCAATTCCTACAACATCCTAAGAGATCACACTGGGATACAGCAGTTAAAGTCATGAAGTATGTGAAGAGAGAACTAGCCTTAGGAATCTTGTCAAGTAGTGAAACCTCAACTACATTGTCAGTCTGTTGTGATGCAGATTGGGCTTCCTGTCCAAATACCCAACGATCAGTATCAGGTTTTATTGTAAAGCATGGAAACTCACTAGTTTCTTGAAAATCTAAGAAGAAAAATGTGGTATCCAAAAGCTCAGTAGAAGCTGAGTACAGAAGTATGGCAAATGCAGTCTCAGAAGTTATATGGATAACAGCTTTGTTAAAAGAATTGAATAATGAGGTTGATACACCTGTGGTTGTATATAGTGATAGAAAAGTTGCATTACAAATAGCAGCTGTCACACCCCTTTTTTAACCAAAAAGATTAATTTGAAGTTTTGAAAGAGTTTTTATTATTGAAGTGACAAAAAGATGAAAATTTGTTTTGAAAGAGGATTATTTACATTTTTTATTCAGAGTTGCCACTTGGCATAAATTGGGTGTACCAAGTCACCATTGGAAAATCTTTTTCAAAACCATTTGACTCTTTAAACTGGTTTGCAAACAAAGATTCCGACTAAGGAATTTTGTTGACCGAGGGGAAGGTGTTAGGCACCCCTCAATCCCGTGGTTCGACCACAATCGCTTGGTGGAGAGTATTGGATAATGGACCTTCCGAAGTCGACTTTTGTTTATAATAATGAGTTAAAGAAGACCCGAATAGGAAACCTCAACAATGACGAGACCCCAACTCGGTATCGATAAACAGCTACCTGAAGCTAACCAACAATAAGTCGACCAAGCCTAGAAATAGAAATCTCATCCGAAGCAACCCAACTGTACGCCGAAAAAAATTATCGAGACGAGTAACCTAACACTGGTTCGATCAGTGACACTTGAACCCAAATAGATAACAACTAATTTCGAAAACCCCAACATTTTTTCCAACCAGATCCACTTAGAAGTCAAGGAGATGAAGAGATTATGGATCTCTAAGATCAACTCGGCCGAAATAACAAGCTGAGAATGGATTCTCGCAATGATTTCACCAAAAAAAATCTTAAAGGATGACTGGATTTCACTCTGATTTTACTGCCTCACGCTGGAAATTGCAAGCTCCCTCCATTTTTTTATTCCATCCTCACCGTGTGCGTGTGTGTTTAGGGTGGGTATGGTAAGAGTGACCATTTTAGGGTGAGAAGCTGAGAGAGAAAAGTGTCCATTCTCTGTGCTTTTGTTTATTTTTGAGAAAAAGAGACGAAGATGGTGAACCCCCTCCCCCTTGTTACTGTGAGTGTGTTGCCTATATATTCCATTCAAGAATGGACCTTCTCCAATAATCACGTGGGACCCTTCCTTTAGTTTTTTGCTTCTTTTGTGAATTCCTTTTCTTTTTGTCCATTCTGTTATGGAAAAGGATGAGGAAAACATGAGTAGGTGAGGGGTGAAAAACACGTGGCCTGAACAGAAAGTAAATCCCATTTTTGAGAAGTGTCCTGAACAGAAAGTAAAATCCCATTTTTCAGGAGGGGCCTGAACAGAAAGTAAAGTCCGATTTTTCAGGAGGGTCCTAAACAGAAAGTAAATCCCTTTTTTCAGGAGAGTCAGGAACAGAAAGTAAAATCCTATTTTTTCAGGAGGGTCCTGATCATAAGTAAAATCCTATTTTTCAGGAGGGTCCTAAACAAAAAGTAAAATTCCATTTTTCAGAAAGGTCCTGAACAAAAGTAAAGTCCCATTTTTCAGAAGGGTCCTCAACAAAAGTAAAATCCCATTTTTCAAGAGGGTCCTGAATAGAAAGTAAAATCCCATTTTTCAGGAGGGTCCTGAACAAAAGTAAAATCCCATTTTTCTGGAGAGTCCTGAACAAAAAGTAAAATCCCATTTTTCTGGAGGGTCCTGAACAAAAGTAAAATCCCATTTTTCAGGAGGGTCCTGAACAAAAAGTAAAATCCCATCTTTTAGGGGGGTCCTGAACAGAAAGTAAAATCTCATTTTTCAGGAGGATCCTGAACAAAAGTAAAATCCCATTTTTCAGGAGGGTTCTGAATAGAAAGTAAAGTGCCATTTTTCAGGAGGGTCCTGAATAGAAGTAAAATCCCATTTTTCAGGAGGGTCCTGAACAGAAAGTAAAATCCCATTTTTTCAGGAAGGTCCTGACATAAGTAAAATTTCATTTTTCAGGAGGGTTCTGAATAGAAAGTAAAATCCCATTTTTCAGGAGGATCCTAAACAAAAGTAAAATCCCATTTTTCAGGAGGGTCCTGAACAAAAGTAAAATTCCATCTTTCAGGAGGGTCCTGAACAGAAAGTAAAATCCCACGGAAGTGTTTTTCCAATGGCCGCTGAATTAAGTGAAGTGAATTTGCCCCTGTTTTAACAAAGAAAACTTGTCAATTAAAAAATTAGTGATCGTTTGCAGCACTTGACTTTCCTGACACCTGCTCTAATGTCCATTTCCCTTCATTTTATTTTAGATCGCTGGCACTTGCCCCCGTCTTGCCGCATCATTGGCCCAGACTAGATCGGGGAAATGCCTTTGACTAAAACACCGACTATTTTACCATGCCTCTGAGATACACCTTTTGACATCTGATACGCCCATGAATCCAGCAACCTGTCAGTTGATAGAATACCTTTCCCTTGTTTTGAATTATGATCATGTTTCTCTCGTGTGCTTGTCCTTGGCTTTTTCCCATACAATTGGAAAGACTGGTAGTAAGTTTTGAAATTCCTTCTTGCTTGTTTTGACACAGAATAGACACAAAGAGTGTAAAGAAATGATGGTGACTTTTCTTTTGATAAAAGACATAAAAGGACATAAATATGAATATATAAATGAAAGAAAAAGTGCAATGTCCCTCTTTTTAACAAAGAAGAAAACTTATCTGAATATGGAAACCAACTCCAATGACTATGACATGCATTTTGGATTAAGCTGCCTGATCTTCCTATCCGAACTTCCCATTTGTTGTTGATTCGTGCCTTTGTCACTGCTGCTTCTTCCAACCTGTTGGACTCATATATCTCATTCAATTGATGATATCTTGACAGATTTTCACCAACAAACCTCTTTCCTTTTCACCTTTCTTTTGAACTCACCATCGCCTTACGGTACCTATGAGGGTTTTCACCAATAAGACTCTCTCATTTTATTTCTCTCAACTCCACATCGCCTTATGGTGCCCATAAGGGTTTTCACCAGTAAGACTCTCTTATTTTTATTTCTCTCAACTCACCATTGCCTTATGGTGCCCGCGAGGGTTTTCACCAATAAGACTCTCTCATTTTCATTTATTTCCTGATTTCTTACACTGAGGAAAACAAGTAGTACCCCACCATGTATCATCAAATCCATTGCATGGTTAGCCTTAACATTATCAAAAATTGATCTGAAGGACTTTCTTTGGTTGTAAATTGGCTTTTGGATAAGGTTAGAAAAGATTGCAAGAGGCTCAAACGACACTTGAAGCGGGGGTGGGACTTACAACTTTTGGAATCGACTCAAGCAATATGTTAGCGCATGCCCCAATTTTTCGGTGACTGGGTGACTCTAAAAATTTTATTTGGTTGGACCGAGCCCAAAATAGAGTAGTTGTAACGCCCCAAAAAATGAGTCCCGGAGCGTCACACAGTGCTTGAGACTACGAGTAGCCCCAAGCTAACCCTTTGAGCCATTTTCATTCACTTCAACACAAATCAACGGGGTTTCCATAAATAACCCTCAAATATCAATAGAGTAATCATCATTCAAGAATAAAAGAGTTTCAGAAAGGTAACAAAATACGACTTAATAGTCAACTCCCAACATCTATACTAGTCTGACAAGCCTCTAAGAAAATCAATAAAACCAGCGAGCCATTGAGACATGCCCCAACTGACTCATACTCAGTTATCAAATATAAACAATTCCGTGAAACCAACATCAGACATCACGTCCTCGAAACATGAGGACTCACCACGACAGAGGATGTAGAACAGCGTGCCCGAAGAATCACTGTCGAACCTGGAAATGAGCACTTGAACCTACATTCCAAGAAAATCCAGCCCACATCCGAAGATGTGGGTCAGTACCATGGAAAGGAACCGAGTATATGGGGGTGTATGTAGTTTTATAAACATCATTATTATAAATATTTATAAGAAATATGCAGGATGTATGAAAGACTCACATAGCCCGAAGAAAATCATCATAATCATGAGAGGATGAAATACGTATAATAACACATGTGAGTCATCATATAATTTGTCAATCACTTTCAGTTCATCAAGAATATCAATTCTCATAATGTAAATATCATTTAAATCTTTTGAAAGAATAACTTTCACAATTCCACTTTCAAATCACTTCATCGTTCACCATAGACACAAGGAAACACACACACTGGGAGATCCTATAACTGACATAAACCATGTAAGTTACGTGGAGTCCAACGTACAACCCACGTTGGGGATAGTCATCCTATCCTTGCCATCGGAGTAGGACTATCGATATCAAATCTACACAAACTAGTGATCACTATATAAATCATCCTCAGGCTCACTCCTATGGGGGCACGTAGTTCTAGGGAAGTAAGGTCGCTTTATACCTCTCACTCGGTGCTAAATATTCTCCCAGACTTAGCTCAGATCATTTCAAAGACAATCCACAACAAAACAATTTCAGTAATATATAAATATACATCGGGAGCCACCATGCTTCCCATCTATCAAAATCAACCACGTTGTGGATTTCTTTCACACTCGAGTTCAAAACAACTCCATTAAGACCAAAAGGTCAAATCATTCAAAATATCTCAAATATTCAACATCAACGTGCTTATAACACACACTTTCTCAAAAAAACAAAATTTTCAATGGGGATTCCCGACCCAAATATCAAAATCATGATAAATATCGTTCAAGATTCATGCTTTATATCTCAACACATGTAAATTCATCTTTCAAAATCATAAACATCAAAACTTCATAATAATCATCATAAGATATGGGTTCATGCTTCAAATTCGTAAAAATTAAATAAAAATTATGCCTTTGTAAAGAAAATTACTTTTGGGCACAAGAACGAAAAAGAATTCTTGTTGAAAAATCCCACATACCTTGAATGATGAACTTTAGATCAATACTCGTTTTTGAGATGTTAATCGTTCCTTTGAATGATGGTTTTGGGAGTTCTTGAACTAGGAACTTGGAATCTTGAACAAATTTGCAGAATTAATGGTAAACTTTGGAGGTTCTTGAACTAGGAACTTGGAATCTTGAATAAATTTGCAGAATTAATGGTGAACTTTGGAGGTTCTTAAAGTTGGATGTAGGAGCTTGGGGTTTTCTTTTTGAGGGAATTTGATGAAATATAACATATAATACTTCTAATAGGCTTTAATATAGGGTTTGGATGGATTTTCGGTGAGGGGGATTGACCAAAACGCCCCTAAAAATTAAATAATTCTTGAATCTGTCCTTTGGTGGACTGTTTTGATAGTCTGAAGTAGATCAACCATAACATTTTACTCCGATATCCAAATTGGATTGAAACCAATTTCATTAAAAAGAGAACTCTCATATCTTTCCGTTGATAAATAGTATCTCACCCAGATCATTGTGTACGAAGATTTATGATCGTTTGAAGTTGACCCAAAAAATTGCTTTTGATAGGCTGAAGTAGATCGACCATAACTTTTTGCTCCGATAGACAAATTGGATGAAACCAATTTCACTAGAAAGACGACTCGCAGAGATTTCCGTTGATATATAGTAGATCACCCAAATCATTATGTACAAGGAGTTATGATCGTTTAAAGTTTGAGCAAAAATACGCCAGGCCTCACTACTTTTTCCTGCACGTTTTACTGTTCACTACTATTCACAGTTCAATCGGAATGTTCATAACTCATCACTCGGGTGTCCATTTCGGATGATCCATATATCGTTGAAAAGATTATTCGATACTCTACGCAATGGTGGGTCATAATCTAAGACATTCCGTACAAAAAAATTATAATTCATTCTAGAAGATAGAACCCAACATGTTTACTCACAAAATTTCAACGGGGTATTACAGCAACCTACGTATCTCACTCCTGAGAGAGGAGAATCATGTCGCAGGTAGTATCATCAGCTTGTTCATTGTTTTAATTTGATTTTTTTTCTTTTTTTTTTTAATTTTTGAACTCTCTTTTTTGCTCTTATTTTCCTGACATTTATCTTTGACTCTATTTTGAGTCCAAAAGAGGGATATGAAAGAAAAATAAAACTAAGCTCAAACGGGTAAACAAAGGATGACACAATGTTTGGGATAAAAGAAAAAATGCCTTCATCATATCAATCTTCAAAAATATAAGTACTAAACATGCAATAAAATCAACAAAGGATAAGATATCATACATAATATCTTTTGATTGCATCAGCACTGATAGCCATTTCTACCATTTTGCCTTCAATATCTATCAAATATAAGGCTCCATTAGAAAACACTTTATTCACAATGAAGGGACTTTGCCAGTTTGGGGAAAATTTGTCTTTCACTTCAACATGGTGAGGAAGGATACGCTTCAACACCAACTGACCAACTTTAAAATTTATGGGTCATACCTTTTTGTTATACGCTCGAGCCATTCTATTATGATATAATTGGCCACGACATACCGACGTCAGTCTTTTTTCATCAATCAAGCTCAACGTTTCCAATCGGGTTTTGACCCACTCATCATTATCAATCTCTGTTTCCCCAATAACTCGAAGAGAGAGAAATTCAACTTTTGCGGGAATGATTGCTTCTGTCCCATACACCAACAAATATGGAGTTGCCCCTGTTAAAGTGCGAACAGTAGTACGATAACCTAGCAATGCAAATGGTAACTTCTCGTGCCATTGTCTGGACCCTTGTATCATTTTCCGCAGTATCTTCTTGATATTCTCGGCTTCCACAGCGCCATTTTCCTTTGGATTATATGAAGTGAAATTTTGATGTGCGATCTTAAAATGCTGGTACACTTCTTGCATCAAAATGACTATTTAGATTGGAGGCATTATCTGTAATGATCATCTTTGGGATTCCAAACCTACAAATGATGTTGGCGTGAACAAAATCTACCACTGCCTTCTTTTTTACTGACTTGAAAGTTACTGCTTCTACCCACTTTGTGAAGTAATCTATGGCCACCAAAATGAATCTATGCCCATTTGATGTTATTGGCTCAATCGGTCCAATCACTTCCATTCCCCAAGCTACAAACAACCATGGAGCAGACATTGCATGCAACTCGGCAAAAGGTGAATGTATCAGATCACCGTGTACTTGACATTGATGACACTTTCGAACAAATCGAATTGAATCTCTCTCCATAGTAAGCCAGTAATAACCTGCTTGAAGAATTTTCTTAGACAAGACATAACCATTCATATGCGGCTCGCATACTCCAGAGTGTATTTCAACCATGATCTCTGAGGCTTTTTTTGCATCTACACACCTCAAAAGTCCCAGATTCGGGGTTCTCTTATATAAGATTCCCCCACTTAAAGAAAAATCCACTAGCCAAACACCTAATAGTCCTATTTTGATCGTTAGTGGCATGTGTTGGGTATTCTCCTGACTGAATGTATATCTTGATATCAAAGAAACAAGGTTCTCTATCGAGCTTTTCTTCAACCATATTACAGTAAGCATGCTGATCACGACTCTGTATATGCACTGGATCGATGTAGGCTTTATTAGGATGTTGGAGCATTGAGGATAGAGTAGCTAAAGCATCAGTAATCTCATTATGAATCCTTCGAATATGCCTAAATTTTACTGACATAAACCGTTGACATAGCTCCTGCAAGCATTGTCGATACGGTATGAGCTTCAAATCTTGCGTCTCCCACTCGCCTTGAATTTGACGGACGAGCAAATCTGAATCCCTCAACACTAATAGTTCCTGGACTCCCATATCAACAGCTAACCTCAAACCAAGAATGCACGGTTTGTATTCCGCCATGTTATTGGTACAATAAAATTAAAGTTGCGCTGTTACCGGGAAATGTTGCCCCAATTCAGAGATAAGAATCGCACCTATTCCGACTTTTTTTATGTTGACAGCTTCATCGAAGAACATCTTTCAACCTGGATCAGCATCTATAATGACTTCGTCAACACACAACACCTCTTCATCGGGAAAATATGTATTTAATGTTTCATACTCTTCATCAATGGGATTCTCAGCAAGATGGTCTGCTAAGGCTTGAGCTTTCATGGCGGTTCGAGTCACATATACAATGTCAAACTCAGTAAGCAATATTTTTCACTTGGCCAATCGACCTATCGGCATAGGCTTCTGAAAGATATACTTCAAAGGATCCATGCGGGAGATGAGATAAGCAGTGTAGGATGAGAGATAATGTTTTAACTTCTGTCCTACCCAAGTTAGGGCACAACACTTCCTTTCAAGAAGAGTATACCTGGCCTCATATATGGTGAACTTCTTGCTAAGATAATAAATAGCCTGCTCCTTTTTACCTGTGACATCATGTTGACCCAAGACACAACTGAAAGAATTGTCCATGACTGATAAATATAAGATCAAAGGCCTACCAGGATCCGGTGGTACCCTCACGGGCAGATTTGACAAATATATTTTGATTCTGCCGAACGCTTTCTGATATTCTTCAGTCCATTCTACCACAACACTTTTTTCAGCAACTTGAATATGGGCTCACAAGTGGTTGTGAGTTAAGCAATAAACCTGCTGATGTAGTTCAGTCTACCAGACGGCTTTGATTTTTGAAGGATCCAATTCAATTCCCCGACGGCTGACTACAAACCCCAACAGCTTTCCAGACGGAACTCCAAATACATATTTTGCCGGGTTGAGTTTGAGATTATACCTGAAAAGCTTTTCAAAGAACTTTCTTAAATCTTTAACATGGTTAGTCTGACTCTTTGATTTAATAATCACATCATCTACATAAACCTCAATCTCCTTATGCATCATATTATGAAACATAGTGGTCATGGCTCCCATGTATATTGCTCCAGCATTCTTCAAACCGAACGGCATCACTCGATAACAATAGGTCCCCCATGGTGTGATAAAAGATGTCTTCTCCGCGTCTTCATCATCCATAATGATCTGGTGGTATCCGGCATAGCAATCTACAAAAGAGAAAACCTTATGTTTAGCACAGTTGTCCAGCAAAATATGGATGTTGGGCAGTGGAAAAGCATTCTTCAGACTTGCTCTGTTCAAATCACGGTAATAAAAATATACTCGAATTTTGCCATCTTTCTTTGGGACAGGAACAACATTCGATAACCACATAGGATAACGAGCCACTCGAATGACTTTGGCTTCAAGTTGTTTCATGATTTCCTCTTTGATTTTAATGCTTACATCAGTTTTAAACTTCCTCAACTTCTGTTTCACAAGGGGGAATGTGGGATCAGTTGGCAATTTATGAGCCACTAATTCAGTGCTTAAACCAGGCATATCATCATGAGACCATGCAAAAACATCCTTATAATCAATTAATGCTTGAATCATTCCATCTTTTAGCTACGGCAAAGAATGTACACTGATTTTAGTTTCCCTAACATCTTCTTGATTCCCTAGATTGATTGCCTCAGTTCTTTCAAATTAGGATTCAGCTTGTCTTCAAACTGTTCCAACTCTTTTCTTATTTCCTTTAGTGCCTCTTATTCATCATATTTCTCCTCTTGCTTCATTATATCTTGATTATTTTGGATATTAAGATCAGGTTGAAAATTCTACATGCATTTCATGTCATTAGAATCAGCATAAAAACAACTGTATAAAGAAAAAGACAAAATCAAAATATATTAGATACAAAATAAGGAGACATTGCATTTTATTAAAAGGGAAATATATGAGGGTTTAAACACAAATGACAATAGAATGTAATCAAGCTAAATTCCGAATTACAACCCTGGAATAACTCGGATAAATAGAAAGAAAAATAAAATGAACTACCAAAACTCCCTCCTGACAGGGAGAGGAGTGACTTCCCAATTGTTAAGATGGACCTCAAGACCGATGAACTACATACCTACCTTACTGTTACCCTCTCCTGCTTCAACCAGGTAAACATCAATCAGCAGGTTCTAGAAGTCATCAACCAATTCATCTTCAAATTCTACAGGCTTCGTGATATCGCTCTTGACAAATGATTCACTGAGTAGCGGCATTGGGTGAGGGAGTCACCATGTTTCCTTTTTCCTTCCCTTGGCCTTCTTCAAATCTTTAGCCATAGGTTCAAATCCCAGACCAAAAGTGTCCATGTTCTCTCTTGGACATATGGGACGAACGATACCGTACAGAGACACTCCCAAACCCTTCCCTGGCATAAATCCATATTTCAAAAGCTCACTCACCATTATGATAGAAGCGGAAGAAAATTGTGGTCCCGAAATAACCTGCCCTTCAACGATACGATTCACCGACACTGTATCAAAAGTTTAATAGACAAATGTCTCCTCTGCATTATTTACTTCAATAAGGGACAAGGGAGAATCTTAGTAGGTGGAAAAATCCCCTTCACCATAAATAACCACTTCTTGCCTGTCATGCTCAAACTTGATCATTTGGTGCAATATAGATGCAACCGCCTTGGCCTTGTGGATCCACGGTCTTCCCAACAACAGATTGTAAGAGGAGTCTATATTCAATACTTGAAACTCTATGGAGAACTCAACAGGGCCTATAATCAACATTAGTTCTATTTCGCCAATGGAGTTTGATTTTGCACCATTGAAAGCCCTAACACAAACATTGTTGGGCCTGATCCTCTCAACACCAATATTCAACTTTTACAGAGTAAAAATAGGGAAGATATTTGCACCTGAACCTCCATCAATCATGACATGAGTGATGTAGAAATCTTCGCATTTCACTGTAATGTAAAGACCCCGATTATACCGCGTACCTTCAACAGACAATTCATCATCAGAGAAGCTGATCCGATTGACCTCAAAGATTTTTCCAACCATTTTCTCAAGCTGATTTACTGTAATCTCCTTAGGAACATATGCTTCATTTAATACCTTCAATATAATATCACGATGTTCCTTGGAATGCAACAACAAAGATAAGAAGGAAATTTGAGCAGGGGTTTTCTTCAACTGATCTATTATTGAATACTTTGGCAACTTCATCTTTTTCAAAAATTCCTCGCCTTCTTCTTTGGTTACAGGCTTTTTGATAGATGAAGGTCCACTCACAATTGGCTTGAAATTCCTTAAATAATTGGTAGAGCTGATGGACGATTTTGTGGAGCTTGCGCGCGCCATTGCGGGTAAGAAGGGGTTTGGGCATATGGTTGTGCGCTATATACAGGGTAAGAAGGGGGTGGAATGGTATATGGTGGGTTTTGTAGAGGGTAGCAATGATAGGGAGGAATATATGGAGCTTAGGCATAGGCTTGGGCTTGGGGTTGGTGATAGGGGCGAGGCGGTCTTTTGGGATAGGGATAGGATCCAACTATAACGGTCGCCACGTCCTCTTTCTTTTTTTTACCTCCAAAAGTTCCAGATCCACCTTGAATTGGTTGGGTGGTGGACTTTAATGTGGCAAAACTCACAATCTGTCTAGTTTTGAGTTTGTCCTCTATCATCTCTCCCATTTTTAGGACTTCAATAAATAAATTTCCCATCGTCGGAAGTAAACATTGAAAATAGTCTCATCCTGTGCCTAAATGAAGACCTCTATCATCTTACTCTCTTTCATTGAGGCTTTAACCTGGCGGCTTGTTCACGCCACCTTATTGAGTATTCCCTAAAGCCTTCAGTGTTTTTCTTCTTCATATTGACCAAGGATTTTTCGTCGGGAATCAGGTCGACGTTATACTGAAAATGTTGCACAAACTCGGAAGCTAAGTCATCCCAGTTGTTCCACTTATCGATATCTTGATCGACAAACCATTCTGAATCCAAATCGGAAAGACTCTCGCCAAAGAAAGTCATAAGCAACTCTTTCCTTCCCCCTGCAACCCTTAATTGGTTGCAATAACATCTTAAGTGTGCCACGGGATCACCGTGCCCAGCATACTTCTCGAACTTGGACATTTTAAAACCGAGGGAAAGGTTGACGTCTGGGGACATACAAAGATCTTTATTGGAAACACTCTTATAACCTCTGATTCCCTACAAATTGTTCATAGCCTGTTCCAAACTTTTCACTTTCCGTGCTATGACCTCCTATTCCTCTGTTGCAATAGGTTTATCCGTATCAAATGGAAATATAGGTGGCTGAGCATACCCATATGGTTCATTCATTCTCAAAGTAGGCTTCGGGGCATAATACTAACTATCTGAAACCTTCAATACTGGCTCACTGGCAGACCGAGGAAGCACCATTATCGGACGCACAACATATGTGGGAGCTTCAGGTGGTGACGGAGCCACGAACACAGGCGTTGCTGGTGGTGCCGGCAGAGTAGAGGGCCTTGGTTGGGGTGCTGCTAGGGGCACACTAGAAGTGCTCGGATAATATTATCATGGAGTGAATCCTGGCACATGCTCGGGTGACTCAATAGGAACAGAGAATTGCGCTTGAGAGAGCGGTAGGAAATTTGGATATTCCCAAGATCTTCAGAGAGTGGAGGAGGAGTCATGCCACTAGCCCATGCTCGGTGCAGATCTAAGTCGCAATACCTCATCATTGCGTTCTGAACTTTCTTCCTTGGGATCCTGATCTGCGTCAATGAGTGAATTTTTAATCTCCCTACTAGCTATGGCAAGCTTCACATTTGATATATAGTGAAGTATGGATGACAGTCAGAGTGCTACAAACCAACCACTTATCTGAAAGAACATGCTCATCAAAGACAAAACCCATTAGGATTAGGTCAAGCAACAAGCATAAAAATCACATTGTACACACCCTAGGTTTATGCACATTTCTACCGGCCTTTGAGGGTAATGAGGCTATTTTAACATCATCCTGATTTCCCCCATTACATTATCACACCTCGCTCTTTTTGCTTTTCAACCTCATTTCTCTCTTCTTTTGCATAAGTCTCTTCTCTTCTTCTTTTCTTCTTTTCTTCTTTTCTTCTTTTCTTCTTTTCTTCTCTTATTGCTCTTTCTTTCTTTCCTGCTCTCGCGACCTCATTTCCTTTTATCATTCTTTATGGCTTTTGTTTTTCTTGCGTAGTTCGGGCAATGCATGCATAAACACCACAAAGTTGAATTTTTTTTTCTTTTTTTTTTAAGAAAGAACACACAAAAGGAAATAATTCCGCAACTTCACTACATTTCATAAAAAAGACGACTAAAACAAACTTCGAATTTAAGAAAGCTTAAAAACTGATCAACAAAGACTAAACAACATTCTAGACCCATAAAATAACATACGTACTACTCCTAGTAAAGACTCTTAACGTTTAAAATGAACTTGACCCCAACTGAACAAAGACACAACAATACAAGGACAAAAAAATAAAGGACTCAAACTAAATAAAAGATAAGAGTTGCTCCTTCAAATTTGTACGATGTGAGATGACCCTGGCTGAGATGGACCTGTCTGTGAAGTTCTCTTTCTCCCATTCAAACTCTATAGCGTATCCTGCAAAGACACCCTGATATTTGGGAAGAAGTTTCTGGCACGTACCCCCGCCTCATGAAGAGTGCACCTGGAAAGATTGTTCTGACACCTTTCTACAATCTTGAGCAAATCTGATAACTGAACTCTCAGTGTCTCCACTTTGGCACACGCACGTTTATCCTGACTATCATCGACAATGTATTCTTCATGTATTGTTCCTCTAAGTTGCAAGGGAAATTGTCTTCTAATACCCTGAGGTATGGTTTGCATCCAGATCTCATATCTTTGAGTGTACCCCGGATTATCCAAACTTTCTTTGAAAGTATCCACTCCTAGCTTTGTTGCATGATTCCAGAAATGCTCGTATTTGCTCTCACCTAAGGCTTGGTCCTTGAAGTACTCGACGTCCTGTAGAATATCCACTACTGGTGGCACATCCTGCGACCTACCCAACTGTCGCATTACCCTAGAAGGAGTGTATGGTCTGGTGCAATTAAGCCCTAACATAACCAGAAGGAGTTGCATCTGACAACCCAACAAGATTACTTTTGGACAAAGCCACAAAATAGGTCCACAAAATATTATCCTTAGACCTTGACTCAAGAAAATCAATCCAAGCATCGACTCCCATAGGTAGCGAGAATTTATCCAATCGCATCCTGAGGTCCATGGCTTTCACTCGATTGGGCATGCAATGATCAATCACGTTCGGTCTAACTAAGAAAGACGTATACAAATGCTCCATCATCCACAGTTGCACTATCAGGTTACTGCCCTCAAAAAATCTCATCCCCCCTTCACCTCGGTTAAAGCCTTGTATATTTCTGTTAAGATCATGGGTACGATAGTAATCCCGACCTTGTCCTTTTGCTTAGTGACCTTGTCCTTTTGTTTAGCGCCCTTGTCCTTTTGATCCTTATGAAATAGAGTCATCACCATAGATTGGAAATAGTAGAGTGCCTAACAAGACGAGGGTGAAAGCTTCAAGACGCTTTCTCTCCCACTTCTGCTTAGTCATATAAAATTCATCCCAAAAGCAGTCAAAACCTTTCAAAGACCCAAATCTCGCGAATAAAAAATCCAAGGAAATCCATGATTGATGCAGACAACCCAAATTCCTGTTGTTCTCTTCAACCCACAACCTTGCAGAAACCTATTGCCCGAGTGGTTCCAAGCTCGGATCATGCTTTTATCAATATAAGGCAAATGGAGCAGACCGGATATTTCTGCCAAGGTAGGCGTCATCTCACACTTTCCGAACCTAAACACCAAATTACTAGGATCCCAAAAGGTCAATATAGCATCTCTCAGATTTGGCCAGGGCGAGATATACAGAAGCTCTGTAAGATCACCTAATACTTTAATTAGCTCTTGCTGGTCAACGTAGTTGAACATGCCCCGCCACTTGATTAACTTTTTAGGCACCTTGCCAACCATCCGGACTTTAGATTTTGTGGACAGATCCATCCTGTAATGACACATAAAACATTATCTCAAAATTCGATAGGAACGAAAGATTCCCAACCCTTGGGACTTTGACACGGACGTATGTTGAAGGGATAGACCACTTTATGACTCCAATTCACCGAATAGTATCGCTGAATAAAATCAGCCTACTTGGCTAAGACTTGCTAATAACACTAAATTATGAAGAAAAAGACCTAGGCTAAGGCTAAGACAAAGGCAAAAATAAAGATTATCGGACCCACCGAGGGTTGCCTACGTATCCCGCCCCTAGGGACGGGAATCAGGTATGTGTTGTTCGTCCAAGTTGGACAATTAAGGATTAAAACGGACTGAGACTTGACTTAAGAGACGCGATTACAGACGGATGATGAAAATAAAATCTTTTTGGGGTTCTCAATTAGACACATCATACAAAACTGACACCAACAACTATGAAAAAAACAATCTTTTTGGTATTTTCATTTTATGAAATGGACACAACTACTACCATTTTTTAAACTTCTAAAGAAAATCTTTTTCGAAATTTCATAATTATGAATGCATGCTAATTGAGATAAAAGGAAAATCTTTTTGAAGTTTTCGAATTATGAATGCATGGTAAAGGAATAAGAGGAAAATCTTTTTGATGTTCTTGAGACAACGAATGCGAAAGGTAAAAGAAATCTTTTTTTTTTGAATTGTGAAAAATAAAAGCCATAAAGAACTCTAAAATCACGAAACTCTCTTTTTTTCTTTTCGACTCACCTTTTTTCTATTTATTTTTCAACATTTCTTGCCTACGCACTTTACTTCTAACACATGCTTTCCCCGAATCAGTCCGTCAAAGGACCACGTTACCCTCAAAGATGCAACAATTAGAATGTAGGGATGCTTTAGAAGTGAGTCACCTACGAAAGACCAAGTGGGTCCCGCTAGGTCCCAAAATGATCCAGATAAGTATGACCTGAAGGCTGACCTACGCTGGGGTTTACTAACAAGGCTATTCAGGGGAGCGTATGGTCGATAGCGGCTTGCTTTAGCTGGCCACCTACTCCATACAACCCAATGGATCCCCCCCCCCTAAAATAAGGGTGACTCAACTATAGACCATGTACACACGTGTACTACGGACTTGTTGCAGAAAGAATGACTCAAGTTATGCACATGGTGCCAGATATAAAGCGATAACACATAAAGAAAAATTGTAAACAAAGAGCACGAAAACGCACAACAGTGATAACAATAACACAAACAATAATCACAAACAATGTTTACACACCCATAATGTCAAACTAAGCCAATACAACTCCAAAAAATAAGCTCGAATTCTAGAAAAATTCCCCAGCAGGGTCGCCAGAGCTGTCACACCCCTTTTTTAACCAAAAGGATTAATTTGATGTTTGAAAGGGTTTTTATTATTAAAGTGACAAAAAGATGAAAATTTGTTTTGAAAGAGGATTATTTATATTTTTTATTCAGAGTTGCCAATTGGCATAAATTGGGTGTGCCAAGTCACCATTGGAAAATCCTTTTCAAAACCATTCGACTCTTTAAACTGGTTTGCGAACATAGATTCCGACTAAGGAATTCTGTTGACCGAGGGGAAGGTGTTAGGCACCCCTCAATCCCGTGGTTCGACCATGGTCGCTTGGTGGAGCGTATCGACTAATTTTGCCACTACGAATGTACAAACCATACAAAACACGTAAAACAATCAAACAAAATAAAAACGAATAAAAAGTACAGTGTCCAGTCCAACTTATACATTCCAAAATAGAAAAATGCAAAAAATAAATCCTATCTAACCTACACTAATACTAACTACGCTCCCGTGCTTTACCCGACACTTTGGTCCTTCCTTACGAATGTCTTTCCGCCAACATAGTACGTCGGGGCATTCCCCGGTGAACAAACACAAATACCTCGGGGCATTCCCCGGCCAAATGATACATTTTGATCCAAAACCATAAAACCAAGCCCTCCAACACATATTTTAACATTCAAACATACCACGAAACACTTATTCCTAAATTTTGCCTACCCGAACCTATATTTGCCTATTCAGTTCGTTGACATTTACGGTCAACATCACAATAAATCAAAATTTATCCGAATCTAACCTTTCGTCAATTTTCAATTCCAATCCCCAACTTCCCTTTTACCAATCCATTAAAACATGATCAAGTTCTTTCCTCAAACCTCCAAAGTCGAATCACCAAACGTCATGATCATAACATTAACATCAACAAAAGGGCAACAACGCATAGTCACATCACACATAATCACAACCAAATCAACAAATAAAAATAAGTAAAAGAAAAGTGGGTTAAAGAGATGGACCTTTCAAAGTCAACTTTCGTTGATAATAATGAGTTAAAGAAGACCCGAATTCAAAAACCCGAATAGGAAAGCTCAACAATGATGAGACCCTAACTCGGTATCGATAAACAGCTACCCGAAGCTAACCAACAATAAGACGACCAAGCCTATAAATAGAAATCTCATCCGAAGCAACCCTACAATACGCCAAAAAAAAATTATCGAGACGAGTAACCTCCGGTTCGATCAGTGACACTTGAACCCAAATAGATAACAACCAATTTCGAAAACTCCAATGTTTTTTTTCCAACCTGATCCACTTAGAAATCAAGGAGATGAAGGGATTTTAGATCTCTAAGATCAGCTCGACCGAAATAACAAACTGAGAATGGATTCTGGCGACGATTTCACCTAAAAAATTCTTAAAGGATGACTGGATTTCACTCTGATTTTACTGCTTCACGCCAAAAATCGCAAGCTTCCTCCATTTTTTTATTCCATCTTCACCATGTGTGTGTGTGTTTATGGTAGGTGTGGTGAGAGTGACAATTTTAGGGTGAGAAGCTGAGAGAGGAGAGTGTCCGTTCTCTGTGCTTTTGCTTATTTTTGAGAAAAAGAGATGAAGATGGTGAACCTTTTCCCCCTTGTTACTATGAGTATGTTGCCTATATATTCCATTCAAGAATGAACCTTCCCCAATAATCACGTGGGCCCCCTCCTTTATTTTTTTTGTTCCTTTTGTGAATTCCTTTCCTTTTTGTCCATTCTGTTATGGAAAAGGATGAGGAAAACGTGAGTAGGTGAGGGGTGAAAAACACGTGGCAAGGTAGGAGGTAGGGGTAGGTAGGGTGAGGTAGTGAGGTGTCCTCATTTGATAGAGAGGGTTGTTAATTTTTTTATTTAGAGAATATTGGGGATTAGGTTTGTTAGGGGTTTGTTATTTTTGTCATTTTGTGAAAAAAAAAATTATAGAATGGGTGAGGGTACGTGGTAAGGTGAGATAACAAAAATGAATAAATAAAGCTTCGGGAGGGACAAAATTAGGTGTCTACAGCAGCAAATTCGGTGTTCTATGAGAGAACTAAACACATAGAAATTGACTGTCATTTTATTAGACAGAAAATTCAAGTAAAGCTGATCAAGACAATACATGTTGGTTCAAGAGATCAATTAGCAGATGTGTTGACTAAAGGATTAACAAGATGTCAACATGAATACCTAGTGAACAAGCTTGGTATGTTGAATATTTTCATACCTACCAGCTTGAGGGGGAGTGATGAAATAGGCATAACATGACTATGAACACATGAAGCAGTCAGCTGGATTAGATACTTTTAGCAATGCAGTAAATAGAATTTGTTAGCCACGTGTAAAATTTAGTTACAGATATTTTTTTAGATAATAGCTGTAGATATTTTGTAGATGACAGTTGTATACAGAGTAGTATAAATGTACTGTGATAAGGACAAAAGCAGTTATCAATTCATTTTTCTTCCCTCATCAATCAATGAAATCTCTTCTAATCTTCTTGTTTCTTCTTAGCTCAAGCTCAACATCAATGGCCATCAATGGCAGTTGAGCTTCTAATAAACAAATTCTATCATCAGTAATGCAAAAGTCTGAACATTTGGATACATTAGTGACTAGTATCGATAAGGCAAGAGTTGACACTATTGCATTGTACTGTTATTTGTTGAGCACCCTTTAGTGTTGATACAATCATACTCCTGTTAGTTGTAAGAGTACTTATGTATGTAACGGTGGCAATGAGCCGCATTGCCATTTTAAGATAGGTCAAAAAGGTCTAGACTTACCAGCTACACATTTTGGTCTTGAGGGAGTATATTTTTCATAATGAATGTGAAAAGATTTAGGACCCATTTGGTCATAAGAATTTTTCACTTTTTCTCGGAAATTTTTTCACTTTAGTGAAAATTGGGGTGTCTGGCCATGAGAATTTTAAATTCAATTCCAAATTATTTTTGATAAAGTGAAAACAAATTTTACATGTTTTCATTTTTTTTCAACTTCAATTTCAACGTTGTTTATTGTTACAAATGACCTCACTTTCTTTTATTTTTACAAAAACACCCTATTAATTTTAACCTATAACCGAAATTAAATGTCTAACTATCACATTAGCCACTTCTTCCTACTTCCATCGATAAAAGACCTCAAAATTGAAGACAACTTCAATTTTTTTCTTCTTCTTCAAAACCTGTTTATGATACAACGGAACCTTAATCCGTCAATCTTGCGACTTTTTATGCAACACCAACAACAAACGCAATATTATTGTCTTCTCTCACATTTGGTTGTATCTTCTAGGTAAATTAGTTAAGTTAGATGTTGTTGGTGTATATGCATTTTATTATTAAATTAATATATTAAGCGCATATGTTAGTGGGTATAAATTGTGTATTATGAGTATTATTACTTACATTTGTTAGTGGAAGAATGTGGTCACGAGTTTCTTGAAACTCCTATAACCAATAAGTTTCTATTTGCTCACTATACTATGTAATTATGCTTGTAACTCATGTAACATCCAACCATTCACGTACCCACTTTGCTACACCACATTCTTCCTATTCAATACAAGGATGGATACCCCACCTATAAATAGAGGTGATCTTGCATGCACAAGGAAATATGCTAAGGGGTCGTTTGGTACAATGTATTGAAAAAAATAATGCATGCATTAATTAATGTGCATTACTAGTACATTGTTTGGTACATTTTTTTGTCTATGTATAACTAATACAAACATTAATTATACACTCTATTGTGTATTGAGGTGTGTATTAACAATAAAAATCATTTCTCATGTATTAGTAATACAAAGATACTAAACACATGTATTAACTTGTTAAATGTCAAAGTTACCCCTCCTTTTCAGCTTTTTTGCTGCTATGATTTGAGTTGCTGCTGACTCCATTTCAATATCTCACCTGCTGCTAGCCATGAGCATGGTAGTATGTCAGCTGAGATACTGAAATAGTAGTATCATTGTGATTAGAATTAGTCCAATTTTATGGACCTCATTCTCATCCTTAAGAACAAAAATGTCACCATTAATACAAGCTTGAGATTTGAAAAAACAAAAGGCAAACTATCATATGAAAAAAAAAAACTACTAATGGCCACAATGTCAGTTTGACGGGAAATATATCACTCACTATCGAAGTGTAAAAGTTGGATGGTAATATGAATTTGATTCTTGAAGTTGTCATGGTGATCTGTTAGGAATGCAGAAACTCTTCAAACCTTATGCAGTCATGGGTGCTTCCTTAGATTTTTTGACAAGTAGCTGCTGCTACTTTTATGCTTGAAAAAAAGGATAAAACGAAGGGTATTTTGGTAAATAAATAATTTTATATAAAAATTATGTAAATATATATTATTTTTAATACATCAAATCAAATACTGTGAATGAAATAATATCTGCATTACTAATACTTGCATTTGTAATGCAAGCATTACTAATACACTTTATTCAGCATTATTCTTATACACTCTACCAAACGACCCCTAAGTGTGAAAAAGATTATAGTGTGTAGTAGTGAAAGAGATAGTTGAGACAAGAAAATATTCTAAGTCTACAACTATATTCACTATACAAAAGTCAGTTGTAATATTAGTGAAAGAAAGAGTTAGAGACAAAGAAAATATTCTAAGTCTTTAATTATATTCACTATACAAAGAGAGTAAATATATGTTGAAGGAAGGTGTTTTTATGGTGGAGCTTTGAACTCTACAATTAATCCGAAGTTGTTTGAGTTGTACATCGTTGATGGGTTGTTGTATTCTGGAGGGGACAAGTCACGAGATATATTGTTAGATTGGTGTAGATTATGCCGCAATGGGCTTGAATCTCCTTAAAGAAAGCGAGATATCAACGCCTCAGCCAAGAAGAAGATTATATTATTTTCTTCATTTTTTGTTCTTTTTATTATTTCAAGTGTAATTATTGTAACTGTGGTATATTACACCAACATGTGCTATAGGTTTAAAAATTGAGGGTATAAAATTATATGTATAAAAGTCTTTCCAAAAGTCTAAAAACAAAACTCCTAAAAGAATGGCCTAACACAATTCTAACTTTAATAATTTTTAGTTTTAATGGCCAAATGTTTACTTAGTCTAGCGAAAGTATCTTTTTTTAGTGGGTGTGAAAAAATAAAAATAATGATTAAATTGAGACGAAGGAAATAGTATTTTAATTTTGTCCAAATTTGTTGGGACTTAGCCTACTAATTGAAATAATCGAGCTATCTATTGGGAGATCTTATACTTAATGATTGCCACAATAAATTAATTACCATACTTTGGCACTTTGCATTTGGTCACACTTTTTTTGTCATTTTTTTTATAGTATATAGTTGGTTGTATTTTTAATTTTTAAAAAATTGGTCTACCACATTTGACTCCAATATTGTTTGCACTTTGCGTCACTTAACACAATTGTACTAATTCAATTCTTAAACTTTTTCTTTAGATAGACACGCATTACATATGCACTGAGGTAATACAAACATCATTGTCTATATTTGTTTACTAAATGTTCAAAAATATATTAACTTTTAGCAAAACTTTGGGACTTTTTTTTTTTCAATTTATTGTAATCTTAAATTGAATAAAGTGATATGAAATCATTAATGCGATATGAGTGACTTGTAGGTGCAGAGCGGATTTACGTAGGAGCTCGAAAATACCACGGTACTTAGATATTCGGAAAAAGAATTATATATAGATAGATATTTTTGTATAATTAAGTTTATATAAGCAGAAATTGACACTTCATATCAAAAATTAATTTAATCGAATAAAATTTAAACTTTTTAAAAATGTCATAAAGTATCTAACTTCATAAGATATACAATCCTAGTTTTGCTCCCTTTTCTTTCTACCTCTTTTCTTAAATCCCTTCAATTTCCTCTTTTAGTACATTGTTCTTATTATTAAATGATTATAAGTTTACAATTATTAGATCGATGAAATTTCTTTTAGTCGATCGGTAAAGAAAAGAAGTGTTTATTGTTAAATATATATTGTAATAATTTTATCAGTAAGTTCTAATTCAATATTGATGTATTTATAATTTAAATTTTAAGGATTTAAAATATTTTTGACTACTTACAATAGACGATTAAATTTTAATTTTAACTCTAGCAGCTGTTATAGCATGGACTTGACATCTATGAAGGTACAAAAATTTTACTAGTAAAGCAAATTAGATAATTTGATACTGTTAATTAATGATTATACTTTTATCATAATTACTTTAATCGCTCAGCTTGACTAACAATTATCATTATTTTTTTCTTTTTATGATATTATTGAACTTTTTTTTTTCTTTTTGATGTAAATTATATGCAAATCAATGACTTTGTTGGTATTATGACACATTACTTTCTAAAAAATATAATAAAATAGGTTAAACTCATCGATAGCCCCTTAAACTTATTCCTAAAACTCACTTAGGCCCCTAAACTAAGGCATGTACCTATTATAAACCCCTAACCCTCCCTTTCCCCCCCAATTTGGTTCCAATTGAGCATTTTTTGCCCGATCAGCAGAACGTTCAAGTGTGTGTAATTCACACGTGATGACGTGACAAAAAGGACTAATTAGAAGCTGACACATGACATTGTGGGTCCAATAATTATTAAAAATTAATTATAAATTTTTTTTAAAAAAATAAAATAGGTCCCCTTCAACATCCCCCACCCCACCCATTTGTTCTTCTTCTCCATTTCTTGCCATCTTCTCCATCTTTCATTTTTTTTTAATATCTAATTAATCAATAATAAAAAGAAAAAGAAAAGGATGTTTTCCACTACCTTGCCCCCCAACCCCGCACGGGACCCCCGCTCCATCTTATCATCTTATTCTCCATTTCTAAAAAAAAATAAAAAAATTCAACATTTTTTTAGAAATCTTATTTCTTTTACAATCTAATTCATATTTATTGTTATTTTTCTTCTTCTTGTGTTGTGGGTTCCTTGGAATTTGAATTCTTTACCAATAAAGTAATTTTAGATTCATATCAAGTTAGCTGAAAAAAATGGAGTTCGCCGGAATCAAATTTACTCCTCAAAAATATATCAAATTTGCAAAGAGAAATGTATTAATATGTTAAAAAGTTCATGACTTTCACCGTATCTTTTTAATTGAAAATCGTTAATTGTTAAGAATTTAAAAAGAAAAAAAAATAGAGATGAAGAGTGAAGAAGATGGCTAAGAATGAAGAAGATGGCTGGGATCTTTGTGGGGGTAGGGCGGGAGGTCAAGGGGGGCTGGTTTTATTTTTTTTTCTTTAAATTAAAATTTGTTATTATAAAAAAATATATTAAATAAGTTAAAATGTGATTTTTTTTATCAAAAAAAAATAAATTATAATTTGAGACCCATTTACGCGCTCAAGGAGAGTGTAACACACTCTTCTTGCCAAATCAGCATTTTGTGCTTGATAGGTACTAATTTTAGCATTTGAGAGGTCTGATAGGTACAAGCTTTAATTTAGGAATTTAAATAAATTTTAAAGATAAGTTTAAAGTCCTATCGATGAGTTTGACCAATAAAATATTATCCACAAAAGAAAAGTGGTCCTAATGGATATAGACCATTCAATCAAAAGGTTCCTCGTCTTTTTCCAAAGTGTTATGACATGTATTTTTTTCTCATAATTTAAAATTATGAGATGAAATTATTATTTGAACTATAAAATAAAAATAATATTCATCTTTTTTTATTTATTTAAACTTTAGCTAGCCTTTTCAAAAGAAAGACATAACATGATAAATCTTTAGCTTATTAAGCATATGATTCATAAATTTAAAAAAAAAATAGATTAGAAGAATAATAGATGAATGTGTGTTGTAGTACTTTTACAAGGGGAAAGCATCGAATTAATATCCTCCTCTCGTCTTCTCTTTAATTAGTTGTCCTGTATGATATTTATATAATATATTATTCTTCATTCTTATAATATGTTACTTCAATTGCTTCGTTTGTCTTGTTATTTTATTATTGCTATTTTTATTTCTATCCTTCTCTGATTGCTTTTTTTGAAGCTAAAATTTATCAGAAATAATCTTTTTATCGTATAAAATAGAGTTTGAGTACATCTTAGTATTTCAAATGCAGTCATTTGAGATTACATGAAGTTTTTTTTTTGTAGCTAGCCTTCCAATAAGAAATTTAATACATTTTCAAAAATCAGATGAATATTTTAGAGATATTCTTTTCGAAAAAAAAAAAATTCAAAAACGTCATGTATATTTTTTTTCTAATAATATAAAGTGTGCCTTTTGTTTGTACTAAACCCAAATTTTAATCAAGAAATGTATTCACAAATATAATTAATCCTTTATTATTTTTTTACTTATGTTATATTTTAAACCCCGGCATTCCAAAAATAAAAATAAAAAAATAACAAAATCATATCCAAATGTCGATCTCTTAAATATACTAAATTCCATTATTTTTATTTTTTAAAATCTTTTTATGTCTGGTGATTATAAAATATTTTATTTTCTGCAAGCAAAATTAATAAGCTAAATTAATTTTTTTATCATATTTAACGAAGTTTAAAATAGATAAAATCCATGTGAAAGCATATATTTATACTTTAATTCGAACATGAAAGCATAGGCCAATTTTGGGAATCAATTCCAATTAAACGTGGCACAACTCAATAACCAATTCTTTCAAATATATAGTACAACCATGTGTCTTTTTTTTTAAAAAAAAAAAAAAAGATTTATTTATATCAATCAATATTCAAACATTTGAATTGTGTGTCCCAGTATTAGCTTTATTCTTGTAACTTCTTACTTTAAATATCTAATCGTTATTTATTATTTATCATGTTTCGATTATCGTATTAATTTAAGTATATTCAATTGCTATTTGAAAAAATCCAACTTAAACAATCTCAAATGATTTATATATGAAATTTATAGAGAAGTGTTTTCATATGTTATGTGTGGAAATGATCGAGCATAGGCGATCTTAAAGAAAAGAAATAGTTTGGAGTTTTTTTTTTGCGTTTGCTATAACAGTTAGTTTGTTCAAATCTTTAATTTGTTATATCTCTGCTCTCAATTTCATCATTTGTTGAATTCATTGAATGATCAACTTTTTTTTATCAGCGATTTACGGATTCTTCACATTTCTATCAATATTTTGTTGTTGCTATTGTTTTTTTCTAAATGCTTTGCGCTACTTTTATATTTTTTTTTTATTATTTGGGCTCACTTTTATAACTACTTTAATTTGCTGGATATGCGTCAATACTTTTTTGAAAACAAATTCTTTATCTATATGAAATAAAGATAATATATATATATATATATATATATATATATATATATATATATATATATATATATATATATATATACTCTATTTTCTTCAATTCCCACTTATAAAGAATATACTAAATATATGTGAAGCCTTCAGTATTACATTTAATAATCAATATATATTAATATCCCGATTCATGAATCTCTCGATTTAAGAAACCAAACTAAAAGAAAGAATATTAATATAATAGACGATTGTCAACAAATACATTATTTGAAGATTTTTTTTGGGTTTCCCTTCTCGTATATGATACTCACATTAAAACTTAACTAAATTCAGATTCATGTCAAATGATATCATAGTATTAAAAAATAAAACGCCTTTGAACAAAGAGTTTTTTCTTTTTGGTTTCCCATTCGGTGTTCGGTGTCTGCATTGTAGTCCCGATTAATTCGAATCGTGCGTTGTAGGGTCCATTAAGATGGCACCGCTCTCAACAAAGTTTTCTCCATATCTCAAGTCAAACTCTAGATCTCTGATTGA
The DNA here is from genome assembly GCA_030864225.1 of Capsicum baccatum var. pendulum. Lineage (NCBI taxonomy): Eukaryota > Viridiplantae > Streptophyta > Magnoliopsida > Solanales > Solanaceae > Capsicum > Capsicum baccatum. Next base: position 6,794,786 of record CM061550.1, read on the forward strand.
GGGTGAAGTAGCCCCATCCACCACAACAGAACCTATGCAATGAGGAGATTCAAACTCGAGACATCTTGTTTATTATTTTAGGATTTTTTTTAAGAATGAGGTAACATGTTGTCATCATAAAGCAAGCAAGAGGGACCACAGAAAAATTTAACAATGGGATAGTACCGCACCTTTTAGTTCTTTGTGCCAACATTAGCCGTTCTTTTTCATTCAATCTTTCTACAGTAACCCCCATGGCTCAACAAAGAATAAAATACAACAAAAGATAAACCAAGAAATGGGAGTAATTGAGCTGTAGCCGCCCCTTAGCACACCAGGAAAACAATCCTAATCATTTTGCTGACACCCAATTTCTCTCTATATATATATCTTGAAGAGGTTCTTTCAATTTCCAGAACAAACCCTATTAAGTTCTTTTTGTGTGTGCGAGTTTGTTTGCTGAGCTAAGGTATATTAGCTTTTTGTCACCTTTATGATGGTCTAATTTTGTTTTGATAATCAAGATTCAATTTTTCTGCAATACCCATGGTTATTTTTCTCTGTTTTTTGTTGCATGTTCTGTTAAGTTTAGCTGGTTTCATTTAGTTTTGTTAATCAAGATTCATTTTTTCTGATATAGCATGATTCTTTTGTATGATTTTGTTGCATTTTATGTTCAATTTTCATTTTTGGTTAATCAAGATTCAGCTCTTCTGCAGAACGCAATGATTTTATTTGTCTGTTTTTGTTGCATTTTATGTTCCTTTTTTTTTTAGTTTTTGTTGCATGTTTGTTTATATTTAACGTTGTGTCTGGGCTAGCTGTAGCTCACCTCGACTAAATAACGGAATAACTGCCACCCCACCATCAGGTAACTATATCCGTCAAGGCTAAGAAAGATGAGAAGAAACCACCTAGTGCTTTTTTGGTCTCTGCTGGGGTTTGAAATTGAGACCTCAAGTTCTCAACCCACTTCATTGACCACTAGCCACACACTTGGGTGCTCATTTTTTGTATGTGTCTGTTAAGTTGGTTTTGGTTAATCAAAATTCAATTTTTCTGCAATACCCACGATTCATTTGTATGCTTTTGTTTATGTTCAGTTTTCACTTTTAAGGTGGTTTGATTAATCGAAGATTCAGTTTTTCTGCAAACTATGATTCTTTTTAGAATTTGAGAGAACATCAGTTTTTTCTATGTTGTATGGAGCAGAGTTGTCCAGTTAAAAACTCGCATGTCCAAAAGATGGGAGTGCTAGAAATGAGTATGTTGAGGTGGATGTGTGGTCATGTCATGCTAGGAGAGATAAGATTAAGAATGAAGATATTCCGAACAAGGTGGGAGTGGCCTTCGTGGTGGACAAGATGAGAGAAGTGAGACTGAGATAGTTCGGGCATGTCAAGAGGAGGTGTGCAGAGGCCCAATGAGGAGGTGCGGAAGGTTGGCCACAGTGGTATCTAGGAGAGGTAGAGGTAGACCAAGGAAGTATTGGAAGAGGTGGTTAGACAGGACATGGTGCAGCTCTGACTTTCAGAGTCATGACCTTAGATAGGAAGTTATGGAGCTTGCGGATTAGGGTAGAAGGTTAGTAGGTAATTGAGAGTTGACTCATTTCCTAGCAGGATAGGTTGGTGCATTGTACCCGTTTCCCGATTTTTTCTTCCAGTAGTAGCATCATTGGTCTCGAAGTTGGCCTATCTTATGACTTTTGTTATTCCTCGTTATTTATTGTGCTTCAGTTATCATGCTCCTCTTTGGCATGCAATGTTATGTTTTCCTTATTATTTTCTATGTCCTCTTCAATTATTTTAATTTCCTCATCTGTTACTAATTTAATACACAAGTCAAACGATAATCTGACTGAATTCTGTGCCCACTCATATGGCAACATTCTTGTTAGAAGTGGTTGACAACAGTTTTTCCTGTGATTTTCAGGCACAAAACATGGCCTTGATGTCTCAGGCAGGTTCTTCACATTGCATTTACTCTGAAAAACTAAGATGTATTGGTGGACATAGCAACATCATGAACAATATGGAGATGTTCAAAATGAAGGACATATGCTTTGGCCTGGATATTTCTTCACTGAATTCTTCAAGGCGAGTGCAAGGGAATTATTTGAATCGCATAGGAGTAGAACGTAGACGAGGAGGCCTGGCAATTGTTGCTGCAAGTCCTCCAACAGAAGATGCTGTTGTTGCAGCAGAGCCATTAACAAAAGAAGACCTTGTAGGATATCTTGCTTCTGGATGCAAATCCAAAGAAAAATGGAGGTGCGAAGTTAAGCTTTTCTTTGTGTTCTTAAATTTCAGTTGCATATAGTTCACCCAAAAGATGAGTATTCATTTTCTCGCTTGGCCTTTATAAGTAGATTAGTCTGTTCATTCATGATTCACCACATATATGCCTTGATTGTCTTTCAAGTATGTTGCGTAATTCATGGATCAATCTTTATCACTTATGTATTTTTATTAGACGGTCCATTTGTGATGCAGTTATTCTTTCTTCAGCTTCTCTGGTAGTGGTGTGTATGATACGGTAGATGTGTAATATACTTTTTGCTTGTCATCATTGTGGTTACATTTCATTTTTCCATTTCGAAAAAATAAAAATATCGTGGGTAAGTTTCGGTACAAGGGAATTAGGACTTGACACAGTTCTTCTTCATTGAACTTTCAAGCTGTACCATTTAGGCAACTTGAAGACCGGAAACATTAATCAATTTCCTAGGCATTGCTGTTTGTAATTTTCTTACAAATTTTGAATTGTTGAAATTATGGTAATAAAATTTATGAACATGGATACGAGGTGCCCACAATTGTTAATAATATTGTTTACCTTATCAAAAAGAAAAAAGGAATGAACATTGAGTTTTGGGAGCCATTTCTGTGGATCGGTATTTTTGCATAATGTGGCAGCTAGGATTCTGCCTCACACATAATTTGGATATTTTGATTTACTTAGCTATGTGTCTGGATGTAGACCATATTAATCATTTCAAGCTTTCTTGTTCTCTGAAAACTTGAGCAGGATAGGCACTGAACATGAAAAGTTTGGTTTCGAGTTTGGAACTCTGCGACCTATGAAGTATGAACAAATAGCTGACTTACTAAATGGTATTGCCGAGCGGTTTGATTGGGAAAAAGTAATGGAGGGTGACAAGATTATTGGCCTGAAACAGGTAGAATGGAAACTTGGTGCATGCAAACTTTGTTTTGAAATATTCTAGAATGAATTTGTCATGTCTCCATACAATGTGTTCTGCAACTTGGCATGGATAAAAGATAATTTCCTGATTGTAATAACTGTTTAAACTTTACTTTAGCATAATTGATGGATATATTTGCACTGCCTTCGCACAGGGAAAGCAAAGCATATCATTGGAACCTGGTGGTCAGTTTGAACTTAGTGGTGCACCACTTGAAACACTGCATCAAACTTGTGCAGAGGTTAATTCACATCTTTACCAGGTTTGTACTTTTGCAACTCCATCAATTTCCCTTGTAATGTAATATTGGGTAATTTATATCTTTGTAACTATAATCTGCACTGGTGATATGTAAGTCAACTTTAGTTATGTGAGAGCTTGGCTTTGGATGAAAGGGAATCTTGTTTTCTTGAGTTGGAGAAATCCTACTAATTTCTCTACTGTATTTTCTTTTCCTACTTTCAATATGCTTTATTTGAACCGGGGATCTACCCAGAAACAGCCTCTCTCAGATCATGAAAGTTAATTACAACAAAGTACCGAGATCATGAAAGTTCATTTGTTTACATTTTTCTATTGATACACCACAGTATTATAGTGATAGTAAGCACCCATGCATCTGTACAAAGATCATTGCTCCAATTATCACATATATAACAACAAAAAAAAAAAAAATCTTTGCTCCAAAACACATATACACAACAAAATATATCTCTTAAGCTTCCAAGAGAACTTTCTTCAAATCCTGCATGCCCCTTCTGCCCTTGATTTTCATTTTTGGAACTTTCTCACAGTATGTGCCCATCTAGTGTACTTGCCAAAGGACATAGGTCCTGTCTCTCTCCAACCCCAGGAAATATTTGCACGGAAAAAATTAAGTTTTGCTGATTTTGTAAAAGTTCTCTCTTAATGTTGCAGGTTAAAGCTGTTGCAGAAGAGATGGGAATTGGATTCTTAGGAACTGGATTCCAGCCAAAGTGGGGGCTGAAAGATATACCAGTAATGCCGAAGGTAAAAACAATATGCTGATCGATGTTGTAACCAAAAGATTTATTTGGCGTGCTGGTAACTTAGCATCTTTTCTGGTTGAGACTTCTATTTTAACAGTGAAAAGATGTTAAGATTTTGTGCACAATCATTTCACATATTGGTTCAGCATGTCAAGTGCAGTAGAAGTCCTATTGTAATTTCATGGTTCATTACTATTTGATGAAACTACTGCGGCCCTGTGCTCATACTCTGATTCCATTGCTTTGCAACACCTCATTTTTTTACCGACAAGCCGTACCAAACATGCCTATTTCACATAGTTATTATTGAAGTGAAATATCTTTCAAATCCTCCTCCTGATCATGAAAATGAGGAATAAGTCCGTGTGTGTATCATCATCCTTGATATTTCTAGGAGGCAAAAGATGACAGATGAAATATTGTTCAAATGATTACTTATTTAGATTGACGGTTTAGATGCTGCTTGTCCACATCTCATCCCTATCTAAAAGACAGAGGGGACAAGTGAATAAAGGTGTAAAAGTTCAGTTAGTTCCTTCTAATCTAATCATGCATCATCTCCATTAGGTAGATTTTGATTATTAGCAATTACTTAATAAAAGGATGAAGGGAATGAAACTTGATGGTCTTCTTATAGTGGTTAGGTTTTGTTGAAACAGTGTTTCATTTCACTCCAGAATGCGGATGATAACTTAATTGACAATTCTCTGACATATTAGACTAAAAATCGGAAATGGTGAATTGTCCTCTTTGACCAATAGGGTAACGAAGAATACATGGCTGTCAGCATTTGGGGTGCATCTGGGAGATCCCCACTCCTCGACTATTCTCTTAAGGACTTAACAAAAAAGCATGAAGAAGAAAGAACCAAAAAAAAGCTAAAGATTCATCTTTTAGTTGCAGTACTATTCACTTTTGGTCAACTCAAGATAAAAATCTTTAGCGTTATTTTTCTATATATCCTGATCAAACAGAAAACTGAAGTTTTTATCTGAGTTGCACAGTAAGTGAATACTGAACCCGATCTTAGACCAGATCTAGTAAGTATTTTCCAATAATCAGAAATTGTGACTAGATCTTTCCTACCTCTTTTTTCCAGCATTCTTCACAATTTAGAAGCGTAAATAGTTTTCCCCCACTTGTTTCTTTTATGTTCTTTACTTATTTACTGAAGGGGGAGCCTTGGAGTACTGGTAAAGTTGTTGCCATGTGACCAGAAGGTCACGGGTTGAAGCCTTGGAAACAGTCTCTTGCATTTCTGCAAGCGCACAATAGATCCTTGTGGTCAGGCCCTTCCCCAGACCCTGCGCATAGCGGGAGCTTTAGTGCACTGGGCTGCCCTTTTTTCTTTACTTATTTACTCTTAACTAAGCCAGAATATGTTGCTGGTGTTTTATTTTGATTTGCAGATGTAATTTGTAAATAATTTTGCACCATCTACCGCTATTCATATTTTATATTATATACTATACATCATTTGCTTCTCACACCTCAAAATTATGTGTGTTTTCATCTGGTCTTTTTGCTCTGAAAGAATCTCTGGTTTTTACCTTTTCCAGTATGGTTTGACCTCTGAGATCTGCAATTAGCTAGTATCTTCACTGACAAAGTACTTTGACTCAGGGGAGATATGAGATTATGAGAAATTACATGCCCAAAGTTGGCACACTTGGGCTGGATATGATGTTTAGAACATGCACTGTTCAGGTAAGCTAAATGGTTTTTTCTTCTTTTTTTCCTTTCATTTTGATGGGATGCCATTGCCCCTTGTCTATTGGAGTGTGTGCCCCTGTGCAGCATTCAAAAGCTATATTTAACTCATCATTTTCCCATTTGTGTCTGGGGCCCTGTGTCGTGCCCTGCATGGTAACATTCGTTAGTAAGCTGAACCAGTATTTATGAATATGTTGTTAACAGGTAAATCTGGACTTCAGTTCTGAAGCTGACATGATCAGAAAGTTTCGCGCTGGTCTTGCCTTGCAGCCTGTATGGAACCTCTGTCCTTTCTGTCCTCTCTCTTTCTACATAAAATTTATGTAGTTACCTGACTATATAATGAAACAGATTGCTACAGCACTATTTGCAAATTCGCCTTTCACTGATGGAAAGCCTAATGGTTATCTCAGCATGAGAAGGCACGTGTATTAGAAAGCAGTTCTTGTTTCTCTGAGGACTATAATCAGAGTTGTACATAACAAATCTTTGTTTGTTTCACCAGTCACATTTGGACCGATACAGATAATAACCGCGCTGGGATGCTTCCCTTCGTCTTTGGTGACTCTTTTGGGTAAGCTCTCTTATTTTGGCAAATTCTTGTAGTTTCTTGAATTGTTGGCATATTACTTTCTCTCTTCAGTCTAGATTTTGTTTGCTAAAGTTGGAGGCTAATGGTAGGGGCATTAGGAATCACATTTGCATTTTCTTTGTCTTGTGGTACAACAACAACAACAAACCTAGTGTGTTCCCACAAAGTGGGGTCTGGGGAGGGTAAGATGTACGCAGTCCATACTGCTACCTCCGAAGAAGTAGAGAGGCTGTTTCCGATAGACCCCCGGCTCAAGTGTTTCTTGTGGTATTCGTAAATATATTCCTTAAAGTTCTTATATGTCTAACCTGATTGTTTTAAGAAAAGGAAGAAACACTTCCACCTTTTTACTTACAAAGAAAAGGGTAATTCAATTTATACTATCAAACCGCACGTGTTGCGCTGGTGCGTAATTATAGCGTACATGTGACCACAAGGAGGAGTGTTTAGTGTTTACTTGCAATCAACTTCACTTTTTTGAGTGCTGGGTTGAGGTTCATTACAGGCTGCCTTCACACTATGATTTTTAGCTGGAACTGTGCATCCTCTCTTTTGTCACCTGCTAGTCATCTTTGAAAAGGCTATTTGATTTGTCAGAAGAAAGGGTGTTCCCTTGTATTTTAAGCCCGTGGTACATTTGTAAAATGTATTTCACAGTGAATGTACTCGTTGTACATTATATACTCGATCTAGGTTAGGGAGATGGATAAAATTTATTGTAGTTCGAAAGCTGTTGTAGCCTACATTGAAGTCTGTTCAACTGAGTTATGTGATGGTTAGAAATTGAATGAAAATTTGTATTCAGTGTAAATGAATATTTTCTCTGTCATCTCAAAAACTTTCATTGTCACAACAAACACTTACTGTTCTGATGGGCACAGGTTTGAGCAGTATGTGGAGTATGCACTTGACGTACCTATGTATTTTGTCTATCGGAAGAAGAAGTATGTTGATTGTGCTGGAATGTCTTTCCGGGTATGTTATTTACCAACATTACAGATTTATAGATGTCATTCTCTTGTGCCTACTTAACAACATTGTTGCAGGACTTCATGAATGGAAAACTTCCGCCTCTTCCCGGAGACTATCCTACTCTTAATGATTGGGAGAATCACCTCACAACAATATTTCCTGAGGTATGTGAGCTTCATCCTAGAAAATGTCCTTTTTGCTGGTTTGTCTACGTATAGTTATGGAAGTTTGAACTTGGGTTAACTTTATCAGGTCAGACTCAAAAGATATCTGGAAATGAGGGGTGCTGATGGAGGGCCTTGGAGACGGTTATGTGCATTGCCTGCATTCTGGGTATGAAATCTGTTTCTAGGGATTACGATGTTGATTTTTGTAAAAGAAGGAAATAGAAAGCTAGTATTACTTGGTAAAGCAACTAGGAAATTGGATGGTTATGCTCCCTCCCCTCCCACTGAGATGGTTATGCTCCCTCCCCTCCCACTGAGAGGAACTTCTTACCTTTTCTCCTGTTTATTGGGACACTTCCGATGTTTGTTATGGGCTACTTTGAACCAAATAGCCCAGTTAATCGTTTTTTGGTTAATTTGCAGGTGGGTATACTCTATGATGAGGCATCTTTGCAAAGCGTCTTGGACATGACATCTGATTGGACTGCGGAAGAAAGAGAGATGTTGAGGAATAAGGTAATATGTCCTTACTCATTGAATATTATCAGGCATTTTGTATCTAATCTGTAGTTAGCTAATGTATCTAAGGCTCATATGTCTGCATTTTGTGGTAAAACTGTCTATTGTTTTATTGTAATGTAATAATTCCTTCTTTTTTTCGGGTGTTTTTGTTAATTCCTCTCATGATGTCAAATTTGAATTTCAGAAATTGTCAACATGTTCGTGCTTGAGAAAATGAGAAAGCATCCAATTGCCTAATTGTTGAGTCACTATTCGTTTTAATTATGTTATCTTCTTGATGATTTCAATGTTGTGTTGGAAATCATCCAAATGTTCATGCTTGAGAAAAGAGAGACTGTAATAGGCCTTTATTTTCTAAACTCTGAAATCCTATCTGTATGAAGATATGCTTGCTTTGCTCTTCTTTTGGATCTTGGACAAGCAAAATGATTCAGAAACAAAAAGGGACAATGTGATCATGGACTCTCCATCTGATAAGCAGTTGCATTTCATCAAGTTATAATTTTCAATTCTTCATATTTGTCGTTGTAACTTGTTTGGAATATAAGATGACTAATATCACCCCTTTTAGTAGGTGCCAAAAAGTGGTCTGAAGACACCATTTCGAGATGGATTGCTTAAGCATGTTGCTCAAGATGTTGTCAAGTTGGCAAAGGTGGGTTAAAGCTTCTAATGCTTTCATGGCTCGTCCCGTTTCTACATGTTTACTAACTTATTAGTTGATTTCTGATCTTCAGGAAGGTCTGGAGAGAAGAGGCTTTAAGGAAACAGGATTTTTGAACGAAGTAACCGAGGTTGTCAAAACCGGTAAGTAACTTATGGAACAGCTTAAAATGTTGGTTGAAAGGTCATCTTTTTGAACTCGTGTTAGTATCTCGTTGCTTGTTCTACAGATACAACACAATGTCAAAATGATAGTAATACATTATTTAAACTGCTAGAGCTGTTTAGAATTCCAAGTGAACTCTTCTTTATTCTGGTAGGTGTAACACCAGCTGAGAAGCTACTGGAGTTGTACCATGGGAAGTGGGGACAAAATGTGGATCCTATCTATGAGGAGCTTCTCTATTGAAGTTGTTTTGAGAGTGCATTTTCTGTTCAGTTCTTTCCCTGTGCTGTAAATGATTTCTCGATTTCTTTCTGAGGGTTATATCAGCCGATTTTGTCTATCACGAGACGAATAATCTACTAGCTAGATTAAGATATGTAACTGGCACAAAATGTCATATGTAGCTCTCCCCTTGGATATGATCAATCTGGTTCAAATAGCATCTGTATACTCTGGGGCATACATTCCCCAGGACATAAACATTCTCACGCTAAAGAAATAAATGAACCTTGGCTGACCACTTTTACTTGTTTCTGCTTAGAACCCCACCCCCCACCCCCCCTCTATCTCCGTGTCATCGCGCGCACACTGTGGCACAGCGGAGTTAAATTCTCCAAGTGAGCGACTATAGACAGCATTTAGCAGCAGAGTTCGTTGTAATTTTGTCAGGTAGATGCTGCATTGTTGTTACTACAGCCTACTGGTAGCAGCTACATTATTATTTTGTTTTTGATAGTTGTGCTGTCCGGGCCAGCTTGTGTACACCTCGACTAATTTTGTGGGATACCTATTGCCTCTCACCAACAATTGGTACGAGGCAACTCTGTCCACTGAGGTTGAAAGTAGCAGCTACATTTGCAACCATGCTTAGATGCAAGAGTGCATGTGATGCATAAGGTTCAGCCTTATTCAATGGTTAATTATCCACATTGCTTGAGCAAGGTAAGTAGCATGCCTTGCTACTTACCTTCATGAACATAAGCTTTTGTGAAATTGGTGCAAGCTAAAAAGTATTTAGTGAAATAGTCGAGGTACATGAAAAGCTAATTCGAAATCCCCATGTTATAATTACTCTCGTGAAATTGGTGGAAGATAACAAGTATCTGGTGAAACACGGAAGACTTGTGAGCTAGTAAAAGGTAGAAGTATGAAGTATTCAGATGAATAGCCGCGACATATGGAACCTAACATGACACCTCCATGAATATATCTTGTGAAGGTGGTGGAAGCTATCGAGTGAAATAGTCAAGGTGTATGAAAGCCAATTCGATGCTGCCATCACGTAAGTAGACTCTTGTGAAGTTGGTGGGAGGTAGCAATAATCTGAAGGTACCTAATATACTAATATAAGTACTCAGGTGAAATAGTCGAGGTAAGTGGAAGCTAACTCGACACCTCCATGAACATAAGTACGCTCTTGTGAAGTTGGTGCAAGGTCACAAATATTCGAAATTATACAAATACACTTGTGAAGTTTGTGGAAGATTAGCAACTATGAGGTGGAATAGTCGAGGAGACTCTTGAGAAGCCGGTGGAAGGTACCAAATATATTGATATAAGTACTCAGTGAAATAGTCGAGGTAAGTGGAGGCTAACTCGACACCTCCATGAACATAAGTATGATCTTATGAAGTTGGTGCAAGGTCACAAATATTCGGTGAAACAGTCGAGGTATGCTAAAGCTAAACCGCCGACACCTTCATTATACAAGTAGGCTCCTGTGAAGTTGGTGGAAGGCAGCAACAAGCTGACCCCCGATGAAATAAATACAGAAAGCTAAAAGCTAATTCAGACACCACGATCATTTTGTCTGAATGAGTCACATACCTTTACAGACCACTGTTTTTTCCTTCCTGGTCAAGAAAACCAGGGGCCAATCGGTGAGAAGCCCTAGACATTTCCCCCCCCCCCCCCCCCCCCAATTACACTGTAATCATAACTGCTACACGCGCCTATGAAGAGCGTGCAAACACGCCAAAATCTTTGTGTCCATCAACTGAAAAGTCAAACAAATAGTAAATAAGTAGTACTCATCAATATTGACTTCACTTGAGAGGGATCAACCTCAATCTCATGGTGATCAGAAGACACCTCTGATCATTCATTCAATGCTCGAGTCACCATTGCTATCGTATTCTCCATTATTTTGTACATAGATCCTGCACTATTGTAATTTTTATTTTATTTTTTTACTGATTTTGATTTTAAAAAAAATTCAATAGCAAATGAAGAGGGGTTTGTACAACGAGAATTCAAACTTTACCAACAAGCTGAAAGTTCAGGTATAAAAGAATTTTCACTTGAGTGATCTCTATTAGGTTCGATTTCTAATTTTAATATGTTTTACTTGACTCTTAGATTTACTGAAAATAATCTTTCTGTTTTCATTAGACAATGATAAGTCTGCGTATATTTAAAGAGATAAGTACATCATCCTCTATCGATAGCTACAATTTATACAAGAGATAAATACAAATAAATAAGATTCCTAGTATGACCCCTCAATCTGAACGGACAGATTGTCTCGTAAAAAACAAAACTGAGATGAGGATAATCCTTTTGTGAGGATATTAGCAAATTGTAAGCGGGTGGGCACATACTGAACAACAAGATCTCCTTAAGCAACTTTATCACAAACGTAATGAAAATCTACATCAATATGTTTAAAGCGATCATGAAACATCGGACTGCAAATCATATACATAGAGCTAACATTATCACACATTACACGAACTGGTTCCCAAAGGAACACACCGAGCTCAGAAAGAACATGCCGAATCTAAGTAGTTCCAGCAACAGTGTAGGCAATCGCCCTATACTCTCCTCCAGTAGAGGATCTAGAGACAGTTGGTTGCTTCTTTGCACGCCAAGAAAAAAAATTATCAAGAGACCGTTGATTGCTTCTTTGCATGCCAAGAGAAAAGATTATCATTCTCTACTGATAACTACAACTAATGCCAGAGATAGATAAAAATAAATAAGAGTCCTAATAGTAACACCATCCTTTTCAAACTTTTCTTATAATCACACTGAAGACCTAGTGTAGCACTATACTACAAGTAGCAATTGTATTATTTCAAGTTGGGCGGTAAGAAGTTCAAAACGATTTTGATTTTAAAAATGATCGATTAGTTAAAAATATATGTTTTATGAGAAAAAGATAACTCTGGTTACAAATAATTTGTGTTGAATCATTTATAATGAGATTGTAAAATTTGAGTTCATTTCTATATGATGGAGAAAAAAAGTGTCGTTTGTCATTCTATATTATTTTAGTTTTCAAATATATGTATTTAGGGCTGGACATAAAATACCGAAAATCAAATTACCGAATCGAATAAAAAAATTTGATAATTGGTATTAGGTAATTCGGTATTTGGTATGGTATTTGAGGGTAAAATTTTAATATTTCGGTATTCAGGATTTGGTTTGGTACAAGATATTAATACTGTTTGGTATTCGGTAACCGAATATCAAATTTCTTTGTATATATATATAAAACCAACCCAATAGACAATAGTATTAGTCTTCCCAAAGAATCTCTTGGACCTTGTAATATATTCATAAAAAACAACAAAAAGAATACTAAATAGGGTTTCTATTAAATATACTTTTTGAGGTTTAAACGTACATTTACACATCTCCACCTTTAATATAACATTACCAAATACCGTACCGAACCGAATTTTGATTTATCGATTATCGAATTATCGAACCGATGTTATAAGTATGGTATGTGATATCTAAGTTTAAATACCGATTACCGAATTACCGAATTTAAACTTTAAAAATATCGAATCGAATACCGAACGTCCACCCCTAACTATTATCTCGTACATGATGCTGACGTTGAATCAATTATTGAGAGATATTAAACTAGTAATTCAACTATATCCCACGTGAGAAACTATGTTTGTTTTCCATGTATATCACATTGCCATCCACCAATGTGTACCAGAAAAAATTACACGTTTATATTTGATATATGATTGGGAAAAAACTTAGATAAATATTGGTCTGGTAAAGTTTATTGGATAGAGCTATGTAAAAATAAATATAATTCTTTTTGTTTTTTATTAAAAGTTTGGAAGTAAATTCAGAATTTAAATTTAATTAGTTTAATTTTTAAGATTCTTAGTATCGTATGCATTGTCTTGTTAAAATTGTAAACAATAATCATGTGTTGTAATGAGCATTAGGGAGGAAAGATGTACACATTACCTATCTTTGTGGAATAAAGAGGTTTTATGCAACAGACTCTTAACTCAAAAGAAAATTATCTTTGTATAATATGCGTCGCAACATATACAACTGCACGTCTCCTAAAATGTATGAATAAACATGCTTAGGAGAGAGGGAAGGACTAGCCCTCTAAGGTACGACTAAACGGACCTAGGGAGAGGAAAGGGCTAGCCCTCTACCTCTTTTCACAAAAAGTGCGATAAAAATAGCTACCTACTAATCATTTATCTTGATCCTTGATCTCCACATCTTACTAAAAATTACATAAATATACAACTTATGTTTTCAATATTACAGAAAATCTCACTCCCTAAACATATTACAAAAATCCCAACATATACACAGAATGTTATGTATATGTCAATTTTGTTATGTATATTAATAGGGAGAGAGAGTAAAGTAATTAAAAAAGTGGGAGAGAGTATAATTATTTCCAAAAGAGTTGGTATTTATGTTATTTATACTTTTATTTAAGTCATATCTTCATTGAGTTAAAGTGGTGTCACGTCCTGTCTAATCACATTCTCCTGATCCTTTTTTCCTCCCACCCTTTACATCTTCTAGTTCATGTTATAGCAAACCTCTCACATCTAACATTTTTGTGCACCTCTGATCCTCTTCACATGCTTGAACTGCATTGGTTTAATTTTGTTTCCCTCATTTTATCCTTTACGGAGTTTATTTTATCTTTCCTCGTATAATTTCGCTCCTAATCATATTTCTCCTAGTATGCCAATGCATCTATCTCAATATTTTCATCTCTCTTATTGTGCATTTGCAACAGAGGTGAGCCTTCACACCACACATCTCCCTCCAATACGATGTGCTATATCATCATCGATTTCTTAGTCTTGTTGAATTATGGATCCAAAATACTTGAAATTGCCTTTCTTGAGTATGACTTCTGCATCAATCTCCACTTTCAACACCCTTCTTGCATTTAAAGATTCAAATATATTTTTTCTTATATTTTAATAAGTTCGTACATATATATCTATACTCCATGTCAGAAGTTATAAGTCCACATAAATCCATAGCATAAAGGCAATATCCATCCCCAATCTCGAATCGAGTCCTAATTAATGTATAGATTTTTTGATTGGAAGCATTTCCCTATTGAACTATCCAATTAGTCGAGACATTAAGATAGACCGAACATCAGCTTGAAAATTAAAATTTTAAAGCAAATCGACTCACCAAAGTGAGGTGATTAGATATGATATGACACAATTACAACTTACTGAGGATCACCGTGACATTAGATTATGAAGAAGGTTGTTGAATGTAGTCCCACTTATCCTCCCACACTAGTTGTCGTAGTATTATTTTTGTAGGTATTTGTTCCTTTGATTTCTATTACTCTATATTGTCCCCTATAATTCATTTATCATATTATTTTGTTGACTTATATTTTCTTGCATTGTTCTAAAAAGCGTGATGCAAAGAAAAGAGACAAGGCTTCGCATCACGCACTATGCGCAGCGTGAAGCTATGTGAGCGTATCATTGAAGTAAAGCAATGACAAAAAAGAAGAAGGCATAGTAACTGTAGTCACACAATGAAGAAGAAGAAGTCGCAACAGTGGACTTCAAAGTCAACCTTAGAAAACTACAACAGTGATAGTCATCGTAGTAGACTTCTTTCTTATTTTTTTTTTATAATTAATCCTAAATATAAAATTAACATGAAGTGACTCTTTTTTAATTTAAAATTGACCCTAAAAATTCTCGCTTTAGCCACACGCAGCGAGAGGGGCTCGCATCTTTCGCATCATCGCATTATGCAACGATGCGAGTGCATTCCTGCACACTATTTCCTTGTGTGGTATTTCATCTTGGTTTCCACTCCTATTATTTTCTCGAGCCGAAAATTTATCAAAAACAAACTCTCTACCTCACACGCATAGATAAAATTCGATAAACACCATCCTCCCGGAACACCACTAACTTGTGGAACTACCTTCTTCACAAAAAGCCAACCAACTCGCGTGACCACACGCTCCTTAGATTCCTCAAATCCAAGAGATTCCTGGACATTCTCGTAATTTTACAGAATTCTAGACCTCTTTACACAAAATCCAGTTCTCACATAACCTACAAACAAACTAACCTCAAAAAAAAAAAAAAAAAAAAAAAAGTAAAAAGCTAAAAGAAGACTTGACAAAAACACCGTTTCTTGGTTTCCAACTAAAGACCAAACAAGAGAGATCTAAAACACTAAAAATAAAACACACCCACGTTCAGAAAGATAGTTTTTTCTTTTGTTGGGAGGGACAAGAATCTATCAAGACTCAATTTTTATGTTTTCTTTATTCAAAGGTATGTTAAAGATTTCATTTTTATTAGTTTTTGTTGCTTTACATTTCAAGAATCTTGAATTTTATAGCTATTTGAGACATATATGAATGTTGGTATCATGGTATGGATCTTTATCAAGATTGTGATTTATCTTGATGAAATAGTTGTTACATTAATTGGAAGAAAGGGGTATTAGGGCAAAATACAAAAGGAGGTATATTTTTTAGGGACAAGAATCTATCTCAAGACTCATTTTTTATGTTTTCATTATTCAAGGGTATGCTAAAGATTTCATTTTTATTAGTTTTTGTTGCTTTACATTTCAAGAAACTTGAATTTTATAGCTATTTGAGACATGTGTCATTGTTGATATGAATCTTTATGTAGATTTTGTATTAGGGTATTGATTATCTTGATGAAATAGTAAAAAAAGGGCATCCCGGTGCACTAAAGCTACCGCTATGCGCGGTGTCCGGGGAAGGGCCATTAATATGGAGAGGGAGGGCCTAGGGCTGTAGAGAAAGGGGTATTAGGGAAAAATACATGTACATCCCTAGGAGGTCATGGGTTCAAGCGGTGGAAATTGCCCGTTACAGAAATGTAAGGTGAGGCTGTGTACAATAGTCCCTTGTTGCCCGGACCTTCCGGGATCTCGTGTATAGGGGAGCTTTAGTGCACCAGGATGCCCTTTTTTTTATCCCTAAAGAGGTATATATTTTAGGGACAAGAATCTATCAAGAATCAGTTTTTATGTTTTCTTTATTCAAGGGTATGTTAAAGATTTCATTTTTATTAGTTTTTGTTCCTTTACGTTTCAAGAATCTTGAATTTTATAGCTATTTGAGACAAATATGAATGTTGGTATGTATCTTTATGCAGACTTTGTATTTGGGTATTGATTATCTTGATGAAATAGTAGTTACATTAATATGGAGAGGGAGGGCCTAGGGCTGTAGAGAAAGCGGTATTAGGGCAAAATACACAAGTGGTTATATATTTTAGTGACTATCAAGACTTAGTTTTTATGGTTTATTTATTCAAGGGTATGTTAAAGATTTCATTTTTACTAGTTTTTGGCCCTTTACATTTCAGGAATCTTGAATTTTGTAGCTATTTGAGACATATATGAATGTTAGTATGAATCTTTATGCAGATTTTGTATGTGGGTATTGATTATCTTGATGATATAGTTACATTAATGGGGAGAGAGAGGGCTAGGGCTGTACGGAAAGGGGTATTAGGGAAAAATACAAGTGCATCCCCTAGGAGTTCATGGGTTCAAACCGCGGAAATAGCCCGTTGCAAAAATATAAGGTGAGGTTGCGTACAATTGTCCCTTGTTGTCCGGCCCTTCCGGGATCCCACGTATAGAGGGAGCTTTAGTGCACCGGGATGCCTTTTTCTATCCCCAAAGAGGTATATATTTTAGGGACAAGAATCTGTCAAGACTCAGTTTTTATGTTTTCTTTATTCAAGGGTATGTTAAAGATTTCAATTTATTAGTTTTGTTCCTGTACGTTTCAAGAATCTTGAATTTTATCGCTATTTGAGAGGAATATGAGTGTTGGTATGAATCTTTATGCAGACTTTGGTTTGAATCTTTATGCAGACTTTGTATTTGGGTATTGATTATCTTGATGATATTTTAGTTACATTAATGGGGAGAGGGAGGGCTAGGCCTGTAGATAAAGGGTGTTAGGGCAAAGTACAAGTGCATCACCAAGGAGGTATATATTTTAGGGACGAGAGTCTATCAAGATTCAGTTTTATGTTTTCCTTATCCAAAGTTATGTTAAAGATTTTATTTTTATTACTTTTTGTTGCTTTGCATTTCAAGAATCTTGAATTTTACAGTGATTTGAGACATTTATGAATGTTTCATGCAGATTTTGCATGTGGGTATTGATTATCTTGATGAAATAGTGGTTACATTAATGGGGAGAGGGAGGCCTAGGGCTGTAGAGAAAGGAGTGTTAGGGCAAAATACAAGTACATCCCCATGTAGTGGGATATTGAATATACCATCGGGGCCAGTGTATTATCCAACTGAGGATGAATTCAAGGACCCTTTAGAGTTTATTTACAAGATCAGGCCAGAGGCTGAGAAATATGGTATTTGTAAAATTATCCCACCTAAGAGTTGGAAACCCCCTTTTGCATTGGATTTGAATTCCTTTACATTTCCAACGAAAACACAAGCTATTCATCAGTTACAGGCTCGGTGCGCGTCCTGTGATCCGAAGACATTTGAATTGGAATACAATAGGTTCTTAGAGGAGCATTGTGGGAAGAAGGCGAAGAAACGTGTTGTGTTTGAGGGTGAGGACCTAGATTTGTGTAAGTTGTATAATTTTGTTAAACGGTTTGGAGGATATGATAAAGTAGTGAAGGAGAAGAAGTGGGGTGAGGTTTTTAGGTTTGTTCGTCCTGCTGGGAAGATTTCGGAGTGTGCCAAGCATGTATTATTCCAATTGTACCTGGAACATTTGTATGATTATGAAGAGTACTATAATAAGTTAAATAAGCTGGGAAATAGAAGTTGCAGGAGAGGAAACCAAAGTGAGAGGAAAAGGGAGTCAGACTCTCAATTCTCAAGTTCTAAGAAAAGGAGAAAGAATAGTGAGTCTGATCGAACTGAAATATGTAAGGTGAAGGAGGAAGCACACGATCAAATATGTGAGCAATGCAAAAGTGGATTACATGGGGAGGTGATGCTTCTCTGTGATCGATGCAACAAGGGATGGCATATGTACTGTTTATCACCACCTTTGCAACAAATTCCACCCGGAAACTGGTATTGCTTGCAGTGCTTGAATTCCGAAAAGGATAGCTTCGGTTTCACACCTGGCAGAGAGTTACCATTGGATGCATTTAGGCGCATCGCTGATCGTGCCAAGAAGAAATGGTTTGGTTCCACATCAATTTCACAGGTGGAATTAGAGAAGAAGTTCTGGGAAATCGTGGAGGGATCAGCTGGGGAGGTTGAAGTGAAGTATGGCAGTGACTTGGATACTTCCATCTATGGCAGTGGATTTCCACGTGTAACCGATGAAAAACCATCATCAGTTGAACAAAGTACATGGGATGAATATTGCGCTAGTCCATGGAACCTCAATAACTTACCCAAGTTGCCAGGTTCGATGCTTCGAACTGTACATCATAGCATTGCTGGTGTTATGGTGCCTTGGCTGTATATTGGGATGCTATTCTCTTCATTCTGCTGGCATTTTGAAGACCACTGCTTTTACTCCATGAATTATCATCACTGGTACGATTGCCAATTATTCTTTTTATCTTAAGTCCATTTTTCGTTCTTACAAATTAAATGACTACATGCCAAGTTCAATCAGAAGCATATTATTGTGTAATTTCTACTTCTTTGTATACGGTTAAATGACTACACGCCAAGTTTAATCAGAACCACAGTATGATTAAAGGCGAAACAGGTTATGTAGCCTTGCTCTTTTTTTCGAGTGACCTTTTCATTCTGTAGATTGCGATGTGATCACTTTCTAGTCAATCGAGTGGTACTTCCCTTTTCCCTTCTGCACCCCTCCCCGAAAACACACGCACACACATATGTTTCATAGTTCATGGATTATTGAAGCTTAATTACAAGAATGACTATACCTCAACCCTAGAGATGGGACCGACTATTTGGAACCTCAATAACCATTACACTTCATTTGAGTCCCTTCCATTGTAATACCCGAGAATTTTTCTGTTAGGACAAACTATCTCTCTAATACTAGGGATTCTTTCTCCAGTAATCCATTCGGTGACATATAGCTTTTACTAACTAAATGATATCAACTGTAACTAACTTTTCGTCCTAACTAGTTGGTATACCTTATATGGATACATTGCTTCCATTGTGTTCTATACCTTGCTAAGTCATGTGAATTTTAAGAGGTTTTAGGTCTTTAAGACAACTCAAGGATATGTGATTTTAGGTTTAATTGGTCTTTTTTTTTTCTTTAAAACTCTCAACTCAATGAAAATGAGCTCAAAAAGTCAACCATGGCATCTACATTGTTGCGTAGCCATGTTGCACATGAAAATGTTTTGCAACAATGCTGACAAACCCTGTTATGAATATTATTGTCAGTTTTTTTCTTCTGTAATTCATTGTTGACACTGGCAGCAATGGTGCTAAACCAAGCAGAGAGATTTGGCATTATGAAATGTAGGTTTGCATTAGGTTCCACTTGCTTTAGTACCATTCTAGAATTGGTGTCACCTCATTATGGATGAATGAATATTTTCTAAAAAAGAGGCCTTGCTTACTTCTTTATTCCTTTGTTGGTTGCTCCTGTTTCTCTCCCTTCATGGCCCTAGAAAAAGCAAATTCTGTCATCATGCAACTTCAGTTGGTACCTAGGATCCGTTTGGTAGGCTGCACTAATTAAAATAATCCTTGGATTAAAATTTAGTCTCATTCAATACATTGTTTGGTTACTTCTTTTAACTTAATACATGGATTGCTTATACAACCTATGTGGTCTTATTTTATCCCTAGTAAAATGGAAGGATAACTTATCCAAGGTTTAACAATCCATGGATAAGACCCTTAAATGACTAAGTTATCCCTCAATTCCTTTTTCTAAATTTCTTTTGTAATTTGATGTCCTCTTTAATTATATTGAGTTGATTATAAATATCCTATTTAATTACTTCATCAAAAATAAATGTCCTATTTAATTTTTCAAATCCGGTTCATTATAATTTGATGATTTCATAAATCAATGTTTGATTTTCTTCTCCATATTTGGTTTGCTTTGCTTACTGGGTTGAATTTTTTTGGTGGGGAAGTTTTTTTTTTTTTAATAGTTCATGGATTGGTCACTTGAACATTTTTCTTAATAAGCTTCAGGTATTTAAACATTAATGTAGCCTTAAATCTATGGTAAGTTAAGGCGTATTTGACCAATAAAAAAATATTGAAAATACACTGTGCTATTAAGAATTTCCATGGTGGCACATCATACCTAAAAATTAGTAACTTGTTCTTAACTTGACTAATTTATTGTAACAGAAAATCCCACAAAAGTTTAAGGGTATAAGTGTAGAGGAGATTTTTGTAGAGTTTTAAATCAAACACAATACATGATATATCTAGTTTTTAATACAATGAACCAAACACTTGATAAAAAATAATCCAAGCACTATAATCCCTGGATTCGTTGCTAATCCCTGCATTACTTATATTCGTACCAAACGCGACCTCCTAGGGGATTAAATGTTTGCAAAGGACTGAGGGTAATGAAGTTGCTCATGTTGATGCAGTTGAATTGAATTGATCAGAAAGCTGAAAGGTTGAGAACAACGTTAAGTAGAATACCGTAGTAAAAAGAAAAAGTAGATAGTACTGAACAAAACAAAAGGATAGTGCAATAGTAATTTGAAGTACTTGTTGACAGCATACCAAGTGTATCAGACAACTCTACTTGGGGTTTTCCTCTAGGCATATTGATAATTTAGTTGGAAATGTCTTACTGACATATGTGAGTTTGTGTATCTTGTCTTGTAAATTCATTTGCATTTCTCTCTGATATCTTTTCTGCAATCACTGATTGATCTCATGATGTTGTTTTGATGTTTTTCTTATCTTTGTGCATGGCCAGTATCTTGTTAGTCATATAAAGAATCTTGATAAATTTATCAGTTAATGAGTTCTTCTTGCTTTCTTTCAGGGGAGAGCCAAAATGTTGGTATAGTGTTCCTGGAAGTGAAGCCCAAGCTTTTGAGAAGGTTGTTCAATGAGTACTTCCTGTCCTGTATTAGTTTCGTTGACTTTTTAGTGCAAATTGTGTGCTAGTGAAGTTAGAACGTATCTCTTTTACTGTGAATGAAAATTTGGCGCAAACACATGTTGACTCAAGTTATTGATATTTGAATGTTGGACTTTTAGGAGATTTTAGTGTAATGATTGATTTGTCCCTTTCTTACATGTGTTTTTGGAAGACTATCGAGCATAGCTGAGGCAAGTGTAAAGTAGTGGAAGTATTGTTGCTCTTCGTACTATTTGGATCTTCAATTTTATGGATTTAAATCTTCTAATATAAGAAGTAAATGTAATCTAATTTACCATGTAATTCCATGTGTAGATGAATGTGTTCAAGGTCAATTATTCTAGCATGTTAATTTGATAGATGTAGAGCATAGGTGGAGTCGTGCTTAACCCACAGGTGACTGATGGCTATATACAATAACATCATTAACCAACATTAATTTTACCAGAAGGTGCTCCGCAAGATGTTAGTAATCTCTATTCATTCGGGTATACGTTAAGTGTCTGGATAGTGCTAAGATAATTGTTGCATATTATTTTATTACATTTTGGCATGAAGAGATTACTTTTTCATATTACTTGATACAACGCATTCTAGCAAGTTATTTTCCTGTTTTAGCTGCCAAAGAATTGATAAAAGAACGTTTAATTGCTGTTGTTAATTAACTTTTATCAGTGTTTTTAAGTGGTTTTTATATGTAGCTTTCCCTTGTAGATTTCAAAATTTGGACTTCTCCTTTTGATTTACTCAGCTGGTAGCTGTACTGTAACTAGCAATTTTTGTGCAGGTAATGCGTAATAGCCTTCCTGATCTGTTTGATGCGCAACCAGACCTGTTATTTCAGCTTGTAACCATGCTGAATCCACGTGTGTTGCAAGAAAATGGTGTTCCTGTTTATAATGTGTTACAGGTTTGTGGTGGGACTTAATATTCTGACCTTTCTCCTTCTGTCCTGTTTTGCACTTTTCATTTATTGGCTTGTATTTGCTTGTTTACTTGTTGCAGGAGCCTGGGGACTTCATTATTACCTTCCCCAGATCGTATCATGGAGGCTTCAACTGCGGTAAGCCCAGATTTTTTTGCTACTTTATTTCTGATTTGGCAAAAAAAATTGAAGGGTTCATTCTTCTTCAAATGCTTAGTCATGCATGGTTCAGCTCTTGCCTGTAGCCTTACCTGCATCTTAAGTTTCAGGCTTAAATTGTGCTGAGGCTGTCAATTTTGCCCCTGCCGACTGGTTACCTCATGGCGGTTTTGGAGCAGAGCTTTACCAACTTTATCGCAAAGCTGCTGTTTTGTCTCATGAAGAGCTGCTCTGTGCAGTTGCCCGGGTTTGATCCTTGTTCCCTTTGCCATTTTATTGTTGGAGGTTCCTATTAGGAGAAAAATTATAGGTGACCCCTTCCTTTGCAACCCCACCACTCAAATCCATGGTATCCTGTGGACAATGCTATACCCGTTCGTGTTTTTCCCACAGATAAGGGTGCTCTTTTGCATGCTTTATGTGGGGGCTTTTTATCTAGGACTAGTTACTAATGTTTTCGTATGCTCTCGTTTGTGCTATTGTGATTTCTTCCCATTTGCCTAAGCCGTGCAGACAGAGTTAATTGGTACATGTGCTGGTGGGAAGTAGTTGGTACAGTTGAATAGTCTAGGTGCAAGTAAGCTGTTTAGATGCCACCGTTATTTAAAATGTTATTTGCTGGCTCATTTCCAAGTGGGTGGGGATTACCCTTTGGTACTTTAATTCCACATCACCAAGAGATGGTGCACTGAATTTTGTGACGTAGCTGTTAGACTGCTTTCGTTGCTTACAATATTTTCTAAGTTTTGTTCCGAAACTTATGCTATGAAGCTTTTTCTGATGAACTTTTGTTTTCATATTTTCATTGCTTTCTATATGTTGATAAGCACATGTATCTTTAAATTTTAGTCATGTCAGTTTAACAATTTTTATCACCTTGCAGAGTGAATTTGACAGCAAGGCAGCACCTTACTTGGAAAAAGAATTGGTCAGGGTTTATTCTAGAGAAAAGTCTTGGAGAGAGCGGCTTTGGAAAAATGGCATTGTCAATTCTTCTCCCATGCCGCCTCGTATGAAGCCTGAATATGTGGGCACAGAAGAGGTACTTTAACTTTGATTTTGCTTCTTGAAATTTTTGGCCTTGAATGTGTTCTTCACAAAATTTACCTTATCCTCTTTGAAGGACCCTACATGCATCATATGCCAGCAATATTTGTATCTTTCTGCTGTAGCGTGCAGCTGTGCCCCCTCATCTTTTGTTTGTCTTGAGGTAAGCATTGTTTATATGTGCGAAAAATACATTGCTTTCCTTGTTTCTGTACTTTCCCATATTTTATCCTCTTGTGAATTCTGTCTATAGAATATTGCTTTGGTCAAATTCAAGCTAAACTTAGCTGATCATAGAAGCATAAAATCATCTCTCCTTGTAGGTTGTATATTCTAGCATCTAAGATGCTAGGATATTCTCAGCATTTTGCTTTAATATATAACAGTTTTCCCATCATTATGCAGCGTATGTTTTAATTTATCAATTTTAGAGCCTAAAGTGAATTATGTTTCTTCTTTTGCTTTTTTTTTTTTTCTTTTTTTTTTTTTTTGGGTGGGGTTGGGGTTGGGGGGCATAATTACACTGCTGAATGCTCTACCATACTGCAGTCGGCATTTAGTATAATCGTTGAGCACTTATCCCATATTTAGTCGTAGTCAGTTGTGTTCTTTGTCATCAATTTTGGTGCTTGATTATGCTTTCTTGACTTACTATGACTTTTACTTGCAGCACTGGGAACATTTGTGTGAATGTAAGCCACAAAAGCGTCGACTCCTTTATCGTCACACCCTTGCTGAATTGAATGATATGGTGCATCTTACTGATAGGAGTAATAATGAAGAGGCTGCAAAAAATATCAACAGGCAACTTCTGTCTTCCCACAATCCACCTGCTTTGTCAAAAAAGGTTCTGATCATCACTTTTGTTTAATATGGGTCCTTTTTCTGTGAAGTGTTTTGTTTTTCTTATTCCATTTGATTCCTCTGTTTTCTGGGCTAGTGAATATCAAAGCTTGTTGTTTTTGGTCCTTCTCTTGGACATCACAAAGTGTTCTGCATTTTGTTGCTAGCTTTTCTAATTACCTGTAGATTCCTATCTAACCACTCGAGCAGCAGAGATTTCTATATCCAAGTTTTCAGCAGATCTGTAGTTATCAGTTTTTAGTTCAAAAGGGTGTTGTGTGGATCGAAGGTTCTTACTTTCTGTTGCTTGGCATTAAATATTGGAAGAAGAATACAAATATATTTCTTGGTATCAATATTTACTAGGATGGAAGAACATTCTCAATGATTATATACCAGTGTTTAATCAATTGTGCTCTGATAAATGTATCTGAAATGTTAATACTACTATTCTTCCTTCAACATCTGTTCCTATAATACAATGTCTTTGAGTTTACTACTATGTGTCAAGGACTGGTAAGAATTTTCTTAAATCTCTTTCTCTCGCTCCCCTTTTCCGTTGTCTAATTTTCTCGCTATCACACACCCTATCTTCTGACTTTTCAATCATGAAGCTTAACTATCTTAATGATTCTAGTGGTCAAAATGCTCAACAAATCTGAATGATACTAATGGTCTTGTAACATATCCTTCTCGAACCTTTTCTAATCTGTTTGAGAAGTTTCTAGTAGGCTGATACCTCAGTGAACTGTTCACATCTTCTGAGTCACTTGATACTTTGAGATGTGACGTCTGCAGTCTGCTTCTTGCATATTCGTGATACATTGTGTCATATAGTCTTAAGATAAGAAATAAGTCTTGTTAATATGTGGCTTGTGCAAAAGAAACTTTCTTTGGGATGGAGCAGATGGAGCAATGAAATTTCACTTGGTGCGATGGAAGTCACTTCTCCTAAAATATGGGGAGGTCTTGGGATTAAAGATTTGGTGTTTTTTAACAAAGCTTTGTTAGGCCAATGACTTTGGTGTTTTGGGATGGAGGTACAAGCATTTTGGAGAGGGTTGATAGTTGATAAATATGGGGTTATGGAAGGGGGTGGAGAACTAGAGATGTCTCTATGCTTTTTGGGTGTGGTCTATGGAGGAATACAATGAAGGGATGAGATGATTTCAATAGAAATATCTCATTCAAGGTTGTAAATGAGAGGAGAGTTAATTTTTGGGGGCATAGGTGGTCCGGGGATAACTTATTGAAAGATGATTTCCTAATCTTGTATACAATGTAATGCCAAAAAGATTTGTCGGTCGAACAAATTAGGGAGATACATGGTGGAGGGACTTTTTGTGACTTGAGATTTAGAAGGCATTTCCACGATTGAGACGTGACCGAGTTCCAAAATTGATGGTCATCCTTCGCAGGCAAGTCAATTTGATGGATAAACCTGATGCTTTGTGGTGGAGTTTGGAGAATAATGGAGTTTTCTCTGCTAAATCTTTCTATGAGAAATTTCTGATTAGGGAGGAGGTCGCGTTTCCTTGTGATGCAATTTGGATAGCGGTGGTGCCGAGGAAGGTGTTTGTTTTCTCTTGGCTAGCAGCTAGAGGGGTGATTTTGACGATGGAAAAATCTTAGAAAGCATAAGGTTGTTTGTGTCAGTTGGTGTTTCATGTGTAAGGAGACAGGGGAAGGAATGGATCACCTTCTCATTCATTGTGTCTTTACTATGAGATTATGGTGGGTTTGCTTCGGTGGTTCGGAGTTTCTTGGTTAATGCCAAAAATTGTGAAAGACTTAATGTTTTGTTGGAGAAGAGGGAATAAGAGGAGAATACATAAGGCTTGAAATTTGGTTCCTCTTGCGTTGATGTAGGTTATTTGGATAGACAGAAATAGGAGGGGTTTTGAGGGGTAGAGTCGAGTTTTTCTCAGTTAAGGAATAGTCTCCAATCTCTTATTTTGTTTTGGTGCACCCATAAAATTCCTTGTTGTATGGATGAATGGGTGGTGACTTTGTAGAGAATCAGATTATGTAGATTCTTAACCTTTTAGTTTTATCCTTTATACACGGCCAACTCGGCCTTGTTTATGAATGAAATACATTTACCTTATAAAAAAAATAAAAATAAAAATATGTGGATTGTGCAAACTTATAAACTGACAACTTCTAACTGTTATTGACATCAATCAATGGCCAAATGTAGATAAAAGGTGGCTCTATCACACAAATGCAACTTGCTGAAGAATGGCTAAGAAAGTTCAGTAAGCTTCTCCAGAATCCTTATTCTTCAGATGCTTATCGTCGTGCAATAAAGGAAGCCAAACAGTTTATGTGGGCTGGTCATGAAATGGATCCAGTGAGATATCAGCCATTATATTTCTATAACTTATTAGTCCTTGGATTCATTACTGTCTTCAACTAAATATCTATATGTCAAATGGGGTTAGGTAAGAGATTTGGTGAAGAAGTTGATTGATGCTCAGAGTTGGGCTCAATGTGTCAGGGACTCTCTCTCTAAAGTTGAATCTTGGATGTCTGATCGCAATAGTGATGTAGCGAAGGTGCAGATGGAAGTTGTTGACAATTTGCTTAGCTTAAACCCGGTACCTTGTAATGAACCTGCTCATCTCAGATTGAAGGTGAAATGCATTTTGCTTCTTATTTTACCTCTTATATGCAGTTCAATTTGCAGTGGGTCTGATAATTTGAGCATGCTTTTGTGCACAGGATTTCCAAAAAGAAGCGAGCCAGCTGACTCTGGAGATTGATTCTGTTCTTTCATCATGCTCAAATATTCTTGTAAGCCTGTACATTCACCTTGTTGATAGCTTTCTAAGTATAGTGGGGTTTCACATTCTATCTACGCCTAGTATTTTTTGTTTTTGTTGTTGCTACTGTGCTTCATTCTGAGCAGAACGTGATAGGAGCTAATGATGTTCTTTGAGAATCGTAGTTTTAGGGTATTAATTTCAGGCTTTTTTTTATGACATTTGTGGCTGACATAATCTCTTTCTCCCCCTTCACACACACACACACACACACACACACCCCAAAAAAAATAAAAATAGAAGGGGAAAATTAGTTGGAAGGTTATCTAATTTCTGACTTGTGGCATCTGTTCACGTCATACTTTTACATTTTTGGATAGTTTGAAAATGTTTCTTCTTTCCTTTGAGGTTTGGAAGTGTTGCTCATTCTGTTCTCTTATGTTAATTATTTCGTCATTGTCTTTTCAGGTATCTGATTTGGAAACCTTGTACTCCAAGACCGTAGATTGCCCCATCCACATCACAGGAAGTGAGGAATTGCAATGCAAGCTGTCTTCAGCTAAGGTATACCTTCTTATTTTGTAGGTTTTACTTCTTATATATATTGTTGATAAAGGTTACCAGGCTGATGTTGCCAATTTTTATGTTTTAGTAACATTGCCACATGTAACGCCTCCTTTTCTCCTAGAGAAAAAGAAACAATGAGTCAAATTAAAGGAATAAAAGAAAGTTGGGAGAGAGAGGAACAAAAAGAAGACAACCCTTTTTTCGTCAACAAAATCGTTTGCTTAGAGAAATAATAATACATAAAATGGAAGACAAAATCCCTGAAGTTTGGTTCTTTTGTCGAAAGGAACTAAACTGGTTGTTTTTGATGGGGTATGTTCAAATGTCATGAAGTAGCCTTTGTCTCACTGTAAATGCTATTGACGGTAGAAAAGAGGATCAACATATTGACGATCGTCCTTTGTGTTCCAATTGGTGAATTGTTACTTCTCCTCAGATTCCTGCTGGCACTTTCAGGTGCCCCTGTTTCTTTGATTTTGGATCTTTGGTATTCTTTGTGCAAACATTGGATGTTACCGCTGGAGAAGTTATAAGATCTTCTCAGGTGAAAAAGATGATAAATGCTTGTCAGTGAAGATAGTGGTACTTTTAAAGGTTATTCTTGAAGATAGTAGTATTGTTATCAAAGAACTGGGAGTTATAGCGTTTCAAACTGGCTTTTACTGTGAATGAGATTATAGAAGTTAAGACCCAAGTAGAGGGATGAGCTTAATGATATGAAATTTACACAATAAAAACAAAAGATAAAGTTTGAGAATATTTTTTATGTTTTCTATTTTGGCATAAGAACCAGCAAGTATTTTCATTCCTTCAATGACTAGTTTACTTATCCAAATTGTAAAAGCAATGAGAAGAAAATCCACCTGGGGTCGGCCAGTGCAACTTTTAGGGCTCTCTTTTTTCTTTTATATGTTCTCCTCTTTCAAGAATGATTTGAGCGAAAGATAATGAATTTGATCTGGCTATTTGGTTTGAAGACCAGGATTGGTTTGCTTTAGAAAGATCATAGAGGTCTGCTCCCTCTAGTACAATAAGCAATAGCATTCAGTATCGAAAAGTTTACCCTTGGCCTTAGTAAACCAGACCAACACACCTTTTCTATTGGTAGCTGTTACGATACTGTAGTTTTTCTTTCTTCTTCAGATTAGACTCCTGTACAGACTTACTGGACGATGTAAAAATGTCTGATGGAAGATTCAGCCTCATCACACACACAAAAAAAAAAGATGAGTGATGTCCAGATTCAGTGGATAATCCATGTAGGAGGCAATTAACTTTGGAGATGGTCTCCATTTTGCAATGGTGCATGTTAGAATGCAGATAGTTAAATCTTCAAAAGATTTTCCTTTAAATGTCGACAAAAGAAGAAGGAATCAGTAAGTACATTTATGCTTTTTGCCTGTCAAAAGAAAATAAAAGTGAACTATCCTTTTAGCATGGTTTCAGCATTGATTCATTTTTGCTCAATTGAGTTGTATTTAAGGACACAATTTAATTCAATTTAGAATTACCTCTGCAACCCATGAAATGTGCTGTATTTACATATCCAACTGGAAATGACGTGCATTCACTTAAGATGCTTTGGATGTATGACATCTGCTATCTGAATCACCGTTTGCTGTTTCAAATGTCTATCAACTTTGTGTCTTCATGCTGGTAGGATTGTAAATTAATTCAAAGGGTAGCTCTGTCTGATGTTATTATTCACTCTTGGTGAATTGTCATTTGCTGCCTCAATCGTTAGAAATGGAATGGGTTCTGCTTTATAATCTCACATATTGAGCTTTTTCAGGCCTGGGCTGAAAGAGTAAGGAAATGTGTGTCTGAGACTTATGCAAGAGTTGAGGCAGATATTCTCTACAAACTAGAGAAGGAGGTGATCTGTTTATTTTTGCTTTCACTGATGCTGTCTTTCTTTTTGGGATTACTTGTTGCTTATTCTATTACTTTTTTTTTTTTTGTTTCCAGAATTTAAGCCTTCAAGTGCAACTTCCTGAAGGTGAAATGCTCCTAAATTTAATTAGACAAGTGGAATGTTGTCAATCTCAGTGCTGTGAGATGTTGAAAGGTTCTCTCAGTGTCAAGGTTGTTCCTACCTGGTCATAGTTTTGAAAGTGTTGATGAAAGTAGAACATTGCATAAATGACACATTTGATGTTGTACAGGAACTTGAATCGCTTCTCAACAGATGGGATGGTTTTGCGGTTAACATTCCAGAGCTTGAGCTTCTGAGACAATACCATAAAGATACCGTGTCTTGGATAGCGCGTGTTAATAATATTCTATTGGGCATCAGCGAAAGGGAGGATCAAGAAACTGTAGCCCATGAGTTAACTTGCATTCAAAAGGATGCATCATTGCTTAGAGTTAAAGGTTTGGAAATCTCAGTCGATCTTTTGTTTTCTAGTTGTGATCTACTGCAAATGTCTATAATATTTCTCATGTTTTTGACATAGTTGAGGAGCTGCCTTGTTTGGATATTGAGCTAAAGAAGGCTCGCTGTAGGGTAAAAGCGCTGAAGGTAACTTGAGTGGTCATTCTTTCCTATCACTTGCTAAGGATCATTAAGTTACATATTCGGCATTCTAATCTTGTCCTATTCCTCTTTCCCTTTTTCTTTCTTGGCTATTCGATTCTTTTTATGGTTCATGACTGCTGTTACATCTAATCGCTTAAGCTACCTAAGTAATTCATCATTCATTGTGATAGTTTGGTCTCGTAAAATCTCTAGTTCCTTACTCTAGCTGAAATCTGAATATTCTGAAATTCTTTTTTCGTGCAGGCACTTGGTTGCAAAATGTCCATGGATTATATTGAGCAGCTTTTGATGGAGGCTAGCATGTAATATTACAATTTTCGGTTTACTTTGTAAGGATTTTCTTGAAAAATCCTATTTTTCATCCCATTTGATATGCGAATATATCACTAGATTGCAGATTGAGAAAGAGAAGTTGTTTGCTGATATTTATGAGGTAAAAACAATTGCTGTATCCTTAGAGGAAAGAGCCAAGCGCCTCCTTAGAAACAAGGAAGAAATATCTGAATTTGAGGATGTTGTAAGGTGTTGCCTCCTTCCCTGATTTGGGTTATTGCTTCATATTTCTTGTGTGTTTGTGTATTCATTCTACTTCCCGTCTAATATTTTATGTTTTGCAAAATAATTAGGGCTTCAGAGAAGATTTCTATGATTTTTCCTTCTCTTGATGAAGTCAAGGATGCGGTATCGGTGGCTAAGTCTTGGCTATCTAGGTCACAGCCCTTTTTATCACGTGATTCTATGGAACTTGGTTCAAGTCTTTCTCTTGAAGTTGAAAATTTGAAGGTAAATCACTTGCAAACTCTGCCTTTTTGAAATATAGTGAAGTTCTTACATCCTTTGTTGTAATATCTGCAGATATTGGTATCAGAATCTAAGCTTCTGAAGCTATCTCTGAGAGAACAACTGATGATTCAAACATTGCTTGATACTTGCACCACGTGGGAGCAGGATGCTTGCTCTGCTTTGCATGATACAGAGTGGCTGTTGAATGTCGAAAATATAGATGACGAAATACTTAGCAGACATAGTAAAATTGAAAAACAAATTCAAGCCATAGAATCTGTTGTAGAAGCAGGTCAAGGTTTTGGTTTCAAGTTTGATATGGTTCCAAAACTTCAAGATGCTTGTTCTACTCTTCGTTGGTGCTTTAGGGCTCTATCTTTTGCTACTGCAATCCCAACACTTGAGGTAATTAATTGTCTCATAAGATTTCTGTTCTGCATAACTGGTAACTGGTAAAGTTGCTGCCATGTGACTAGGAGGGTCACAGGTTCAAGCCTTGAAAACAGCCTCTGGCAGAAATGTAAGGTAAGGCTGCGTACGATACACCCTTGTGGTGGGGCCTTCCCTGGACACCGCGCATAGCGGTAGCTTTAGTACACCGGGCTGCCCTTTTATAAAGAGAGATAGATCTGGACATTGAATTGTGGTTTTGGCTCTTCTCGTCATGACTGTGCATGCACTCCTTAGTATTGCGGTAAATAGATGTGATTTTAATTGTTTTCTTTGGCTTCTTTTGGTATCCAGAGCTTAAATTTTTTTTTCTGGTCCCATATTCTACCTCTGGTATTGCCCATATTCGAGGAACAACAGCTCTAATACCTTTTAGTCTGTCATCACCATGGATTTTAAAGGTGTACTGTGCGAATAGTTGTTGATGGTTATTTTTTGGAGAACAATTCTCTTTTAGCCGGTTTGCTAAGTTACATGGTATATCTCTTCGGTTCATGTAAATCTACCTAAGTTTGGAAACTACAGGTGGTGGTATAGTTGGAGTACCATTCCTGGTTCATCCCTTATCCTTTTGTCATGTTGGCAAAACATAAAAGTTGTAACGGTTAACTATCTTGCTGACCTGAAGATGGTAGCTAGCTTAGTGAAGCAACACCTCATTCAAGAGTATTGCTAGTGTGATAACGTATGACACCCTAAACCCTTATCCCGTTTCTCCTTCCTTCATATGCTTGCCAACTACCCTGTTGTTGGAGCTTAGACCTTTTCTTTTCATCTTTTGTGGGGTATCAGATGGTTTATTTTCTTTAGCCCCTAATTTGGTGCATTAGACTTTCTCTCTTTATGATTAAGAACTCTTGGATCTGTCTCTCCACATGTAAGCCTTTTAATTCCATAGTTTGTCTTACCTCCCCGTTTAATGAATTTGTTGCCTTTATGGTGCACCTGGTTAAGGCATTTTTTACTGTTCATCTGTCCCTCTTAAAATGATGGTGCGTGTGCTTTAGTTTATTTGTTAACGTTGCTTCAGGAAGTCAAGACGAATTTGGAGATCGCGAGCCACCTTCCTGTTATGTATACAACTTGCAGTTTGTGTATTGCCTTAATTGATTGGGTGAATTGGCTTAATAGAGCGTTGGAAGTCTCCAGTCAGTCCACTGCTGGAAGATCCAACTTAAGTGATGCTGAAGAAGTTCTCAGACAGTATCAGGTACCTTTTCGTCCATCTTCTATAGCCTTTATGGAGATTTATTCCTCCTCTTTTGTGATAGGTATTTTGATGTTACTACTATTTGATTTACATTCTACTTATCCTCGTTGACATGTGAACATTAATGTTCTTTATTCGGTGCTTTCTTGCTGCAGAATGTTCTTGTCTCATCTCCTGCAATGATTAGTCAGCTTCAGAAGGCTATTGAGAAACACAAGTAAGTTTCCTACTGATGCAGATTTCATGTTTGTGGGGTGTGTATCTGCTTGTCATCACATTTCATGATGTCCAAAGATAGCTTCTTTAGCGACTATCAAGTGTGGCATTGGAGAGACCTAAAGTTTCTCCATGTTGTTTAGAAATAATATCGCATACTATTGATAAAATATCTTATGCTTCTTCAGTTTTCCTTTCTTGGATTCCTCTTGTGAATGCATGTAAGTGTCAAGTTTTCTCTTTTGAGAAACTATCTTAGATGCTGTTTAGATCGATGGAACTCGCTACTTTCTTCACACAATTTTCTCTATTTTTTGAATTAATAGTTGTTACTTTTATTTAAACTAGTTTTCCAGCATGTGCGTTGCACGTGTATGCCGAGCCGTGTAATAATATGCGTTTTTATAAAACATCAATATTATTGAAAACGGAATAAACAATTAAACGTGAACTAATAAAGTATAATTCGTTATGAATGATTAACATGGATCGTCATATGATGACTTGTCGAATCTACACCAACATACCCAGTGTATTCCCACAAAGTGCGGTCTGGGGAGGTTAAAAAGGCGAAACATAAGCTCACTACTAATATCTTCATTAGAGTAAATGTATGAAAGAAAACTGATTATGTTGGCTATTAAACTTTACGTAGAAAAACTTTGAAAGGTCAAATAACCTAATAATTAATTTGGAAATTATATTTACTTATTGATTCAAATGTGTTACTCCCTCCGTCCATCTTTACTTGTCCACTTCACTTAAAATAGATGCCTAACAATTCTTGTCCAGTTTGGAAAATCAATAGATGATTTACTCATTTCTACCCATTTTACCCTTATTAATTACTGTCACTACCCAACAAAGAATTAAATTAATTATATTTAAAGGGTAATATTGTAAAATTACCCCTATCATTTACTATTTCTTAACCTGTGTTCTAAGTCAATAGCGGACAACAATTGACGAGCGGAGGGAGTATTTTAACAACGTTATTCATAGTATTTTCTTTTTCTTCTTTGGACATTACAACAACAATAAAAATTCTTTGGTCCAAAAATAAATTGGAGGCTTCTTTTCTTTTGACGATAAGCAAAATTGATGTTAATATAGCTTGACATAACTTCTTTCTATTGTCATGGTAAAAGTATTTCCCAAAACACATATTATAGATATGTATTTTGTTGATCATCCTTTAAATTTGTACTATTATAGTGTGATTTTATATTTTAGGTTTACTTTTAATATTTCAACTTTATTTCTTTAAAGTCTATGCTTGTTAGCTTACTTTGCTCAATATCCTTTTTACTCCGTTCACACTTAGTGTTAGTAATATATTGAGTTTTCTTTTCCATGCTCATATATATCATAAACATTACAATCTATAGAATATTGAAAACTGTAATTAATTAACTGAAAGCTTCTATTTCTTCTACCCAACACTCCATGCATATTAATAGTAATCGATTCTATATTTACTTTGTTCTATCCAAATATTCCTTTAATATTTCTTGTCTTGTATGTTTGTTTAGTAATTTTCAATATCTCTACTCCCTTGAATATTATTAATCAACTATTAATCATGTACACAAGTTACCATCATATTACCCGGCACATTGACAAACTAAAACAAAACAATAACGTAGCTTATGTATGTAATAATAATTTGTCAATTTTTGATATTTTAACTATATTTCTCTTAGGTCTATGCTTGTTAGCTAATAATCCGCAATAAAGTTATTAGATTGTTTCATACAAAATGGCTATATATAATCATTACATTTTCTATACATGTCGTAAACATTAAGTGAGATTTATAATTGACTCACAGAATATTGAACATTACAGTTAATTAATGGGAAGCTTCTACTTCCTATATATCCAATATCTTGTATTAATAATAATCAATTCTATAGTTAATTTGTTATATTACTTAGGCTATTCGTTTTGTTCCTTTTTTTGTTTTAAACACATGTAATCATATTTTGGGATAATTTCAAAAACTTCCCTTCAAGTTTGCTTCTACAATGCAGAACTTCTTTGTCATTTCAGATATTGCACATCAATTTTTTACTTTAATTTTTTTTGAAATAATACTTGATTTAAATGACAAAATTATGTGGTACTCCTATATTGTCCTTCGAAGTGTAATGATCAAATACTACATTTTTCAACACAAATACTCCCTTCAAATATTCTCTCTTAGTTTGTGTAAAAATATGAAAAAGCCTACTAATAATAAGATAAAAATAAAGTAAATCTTCGTCTTGATGTTTGGATTTTTAATCAAATAGTGTGGCAATATAACAATAATGGTTTTTATCACTGACCTAGTTAATCAGGAAAAAGTATTGGGCGTCCAACATCGCTCATGGATAATTGTAGTTCTAAAGTGTGCAACTGTTGTAGTCTCCCTTCAGATTGCTTGTTTTTTTGTCTATTCATTTGTAATCGAAATTGAGGGATGTTGAAAGATGATGCGAAAACATAAAGGTGGAATGGGTGTGAGAGCCGAGAAGAGTGGAAAGTACAAACAAATTTGAAACTGGTCCTGACTATTAAAATGATGAGTTTTCATTAGGTGTCAGATTTTTTCGTAATAATTTGGACAATTGGATTTTAGAGGGGTAATTTAGTTATTTTGATTTTAAGTTTTGGTGTTCATGCTTTTAAGGTAGTGTAGATATTATAAGTATAGTAATAATTAACTGTTATCTAATTTAGTCTCTTGCTTCTACTGAAAGGTTGGGTTAGGATTCCAGTTGGCAATTGTGGAAAAGTTACAACTGTTGTTGGTAGAATTTGGCATAAACCTACTGCACCACCATCCCGGTATAAACCTTATCTACTCAGCCTGGTAAAAGAAAGTATAGGGAGAAGTCAAGTATCAGAAAACAACGACAAGTCAATGAAAGGATAACTCAGGAGATAATTGTGTACAGAGTTCCAAAAGTAATAAGGGGAATGACTATAGCAGATGAAACTATGTCTAAGCAGGGAATTATTGTTGATTGATATCAAAAAACCCCTGGGAGATGCATTGCCATATCTATTTTTTTTTCTTGTTTACTTTCGTCAAGTTACTTTTTTAGTTAGTTTTATGATTTTATCACTTAGCAAGTTAAACTTTTGCAGCTCATGGCTGGATCAGGTGCATTTATTTTTTGCCCTCGACTTTACGGATCGATCATGGGATCAGTTGCTGCAACTTAAGGTAACATTTCTTTTTGTGTGCTGTACTTTCTTTCTTTCTTTTTCAAGGTCAACATGAACTCCTTAGTTTATGTTACAACTACTTTCCTTTTCTCTCCTAGTAGAAGTCGTAGCTTTTACTTTTTTGGAAATTTTGTTATTGGAGTATTTTTGTTGCAATTAATGAGTTGCTATTATATGCTGGAAGTTGGAAAAGTAGTTTAGCGTCTCATCTTCTGTCTTTGTTCTCGTGGCTACTTTTGTATAGATTGTTAAATTAGGGCATTTGAATTTTTCCACCAAATGGAGCACACGGGGCATTTTTCTTGAAAAAGAGGGGATAACCAATGTGATTCGTTTTCTCTATATTTTTCCTTTTTCTACGCGGCTCATAATATAAAAGCGGTCTTAGTTCTTATCACCAACCATTTGAACTGGAGCTATTGTTTTCTCACTTCTGATTCAAATTCTTCTTTCAATCTTGCTTTGATTAAATTTCTTTTGAGCCGAGGGTCTATGGAAATAGCCTCTCTACCCCAAAAAGGTAGGGGTAAGGTCTCTCACATCTTACCATCTCCAGACCCCACTTGTGGGATTGCATTGAGTATATTATTATTGTTCTGATTCAGATTCATGCTGTCAGTTAACCTTATGGAGATTGATTCGGCAGGGCGGCTTGTCTGGAAGTTTTCTGTCCTACTACTATATGTAGAAATTGAGTGAGCGAAAGGAAAAATAGTAACAGACTAGTGAAGAAACTTATGGAGAATTGATAATGAAAAAATTCCCATTGATGTGATTAGTTGGTTCTCACCTGGCTTGTTGTCCACAATTGTGAACTTTTATCCATCGAACTGACCCAAAAAATGCTCTCAGCCTCCCTAAGAAATTAATATTTAATATCGAGCCATTTTCACGGTTCTTATATTTTGGAGCTTCAAACACGTTTTCTCATACCATGTATTGCTATCATTGATTTTCATGGTTACTGAATGTCTGGTGATTCAAACACGTTCAGGAAAAAGGGAATAATGATGCCTTCAGTTGCTCAGAACTGGACATGGTTTTTTCTGAGGTGCATAAGACAGAGGAGTGGAAGCGCCGGTGTGAGGATGTCTTACATCCTTCAGTCAGAGATGCTCACCTGCTTACAGCTCTTTCACAGGTTTAAAGTTGTTTTTTCCTTTTATTTTGTTCCTGTTGAGCTTTGTTGATCTGGTTATATAGCTAGTATGGGGTAGATGTGTGATGCAATCTAATGGAATTCCGCAGACTGAAAACGCACTTGAGAGATCAATCAGCATTTGTGAGAATTCTAACCGGACCAATGCAAGGGCGTTATGTATATTCTGCTCACTTGATGGTGTGAACCAGAAGCTTTTGACATGTTCTACTTGCAATGACTGGTACTTTATCTGGTTAATTAACTTACTAATTTTGTGTTTCTTGTTTTGATATAGATGTTTGGGAGAGGGGATTTGATAGACTGTTTGTTATTACCAGTTTTCCAGAGGTGGTATAACACTTGGAACCTATCTGGTCAATCTTCCAAAAACATCTTATTTTCAGAAGTACTTTTGTCAAAATAGCTTCTCAGATAAGGACTTTTGAAAAGTTGTAGTTTGTGTATCACCAATTCATTCAAAATTTTTTATGTTAAAATAGAAAACATAAATTTAACATACGTACTTAAATTTTTATCAATATAGACATAGTTAAACCAAAGTAATAGTATTGAATATCTTGTATAATTACTTATTTTTTCTACAAATGATTTAAATATATCAAGATAAATTGTTAGGTAAAACAAGAAAGGAAAAGGGAAAGAGGGTTGTACTTATATTTGAGAGACAGATGGGTTAAGTTGATATCAAATAGTTTGATAAATATAATTTTTTGACTAGGATATGTTTGTCTTGGCAGAAACTAATTTCTTCTTCTGCTTCTACTAATGCTCAACAACACTTTTCCTTCTCGGCCATGCATCTTTAAAAAAGTACCTGTAGTTTCCAAGAAGCTTGGCCAAACGGGCTATTAATTTCCCTCAACCAAGGAAAAATAGGACTATTTTGATTTCAAGCAACTATTTATTAATTATTTTTCATCTGAAGATTGCTTTCGTTATCACTTACAAAAATTGTTATGCTTCTATACAGCTTCCACTTGCAGTGCATTGGAGGGTCACCAGGAGATCCCAATGATTCTAAAGTTTTTAGTTGTCCTTATTGTCATTTTATGAACAGTGGAAAAATATCGAGAAATGGAAGTGATCCTCTGGTATGCTTGACCCAGTAGCTCTCCGAATGAGCTTTGTACTACAGTTTGTAGTAATGTCTGATATCTCGTTTTACTTGTTGCAGAATATTGGAAGGAAGAAGTTCAAGTTGCACAAGCTTGTTGAGCTCTTATCAGATGATGAACATCTATGTTTATGGTAATGATAATTGTCTGTTTCAATTGAAATTCTGTGATAGAAGACTCAGAACTGCTTTTCAAACTGAGCAGGATGCTTGGATACCAATTTTCTTCTTCTCTTTTTTTCTTTAACTTCTCATTTTGGTTGGGAAAATGTGGGTAAGGAGGAGTTCTGGCAGTGGGTGGATGTTGCGTTAAGCAGCTTTTAGTATCATTGTATTACTAGTGTGCAACTCTGACCTTAGAATCATATGATAGAAAGTCTATAAAGTCTCATTTAACCATTGACATTCTCCTGGCAGGATTCAGGAAAGAACTGTACTTCATCAAATTGCTCAAAAAGCTCTCGATTTCAAAGCTCGTATAGAAGAGATCGTCAAGTTTGTTTTGTCTTATTCAGATAAAGATCTTAGCATTATTGCTAAAAAGTTATGTGTCGCTTTGAAGGTACCAAATATCTGTTCAGCATTCAGTTGCAATGACAATATTAGTGTAGACCTGTTTTGTGTCGCTCATATGATAGTGTGCTTTCTCCTGCTGATGTGTATCTTTGGGGGTGTCTTCATTGATGTGGGCATGTTATTTTTTTGTGTCTTGCCTTCATCATTTTGGGCATTTAACTTGATTTTGGGATCAATTTAATTCACACTTTTTTCTGTGAGCATGTAAGAATATTAGCTTTAAAATCTCTACTTGGAACTTATTTTCACTTTCTGTTGACTTCATAGGCTGTACATGTTGTTGGTGCATATGATTCCGAGTCGAACAGCAAAATCGAGCTGGCATTAGCAAGAACTTCTTGGAAAATCAGAGCTCAGAGATTATTAGACGGTTCACACAAACCCTCAATTCAAGTGCTTCAACGGCATTTAAAAGAGGTATGCTGCACTTTCACTTGCCTTATTTGTATATTGATTGATCTATTTATTTTTCTTGGGCGGCTCCAGCACGCTTTCCACATAGGTTCTAGCTCGTATATTAATGATGTTCATTTCTTTCTTTTTTTTTTCAAAGGAAATTTGCTGGTTCTATTTCACATGGACCTTGTCATACAGGGTAAAAATTATCCAAGTGTGCTGCAATAGATCCTTCTAAATAAACTAAAAAACTGCAAATTATATATCGTACCCGATATGGATACACATCCACATGATATTCATTTCCAGATCCGTAACATAACTGCGGGATATCAGGAAATTGGAATTAAATATAATTGACCCTTGTGGCCCAGCCTTCCCCGGACCCTACTCATAGCGGGAGCTTTAGTGCACCGGACTGCCCTTTTAAAGGTGGAAAATCTCTTATGATCACGGGCAATTTTACTATACTTTTAGTGGAACTATGAAGTTTTAGGATCTCTGTTAGATTCTTATGTCTCTCGAGCAATCTTATTTAACTTCCGACTGGAAAGTCCTATTGTCACTCTTTTCTGTTCAATAACCATCAAGAGACTGAACCTGTTAAGATGAATTTTTTAGCAAACCCCAGTCTAATAATGTTTCAACAGTTGAACTGATATTTGAACGAGCGTAAGAAATTAATTACGACTCTTTAAAAACCTTTGGCTGTTTAGTTTTCTCATCAGGCTCATTGTCGAAATGAGTGGGCCCTACTCTCTGCAACTTGTTCACCACTACTGAAACTCTCATTTTCATATGGCGCTTTTTATGAATCAGGAATGTACTTCATGAGTATGCGGACCTTACTAGAATACATTTCTTGCCCTCTGGCTATGATAACATTTTTTGCCCTTTGGCTAATGATAAAAACGTTCCGACCTTAGTAGATCATTTCTTGATATTTTTCGGTTTATCATTGGCGCGAGGTTATCATTGGAAATGCTTGCAACCCAACAAATTATAGCCTGATATGTTGATTGTTCAATACTACTCCAGGGACTAGCTGTCGGCATTCCTTCAGAAGATTATTTTAGACAGAGGCTGACCGAAGTGAAGAACATTGGGTCACAGTGGGTTGATATGGCAAAGAAGGTAAAAAAGTGTACATGTAATGCATCTCAATGGTTACGTTCTTGATACATGGTATCATCCTTAACCATCTTCCTTGTACCAGGTTTCAACAGATGGGGGCGCACTTGGATTGGATAAGGTTTTTGAGCTCATCATGGAGGGTGAAAATTTACCCGTGTCATGTGAAAAGGAGCTTAAGGTAAAATGTTGAAGAGAGCTACTCTTGTTCAAGATGAAAGTTAAGTGTAGTCGTATCAAATCTAACTAGGACATGTTTTCGGAATATGCAGTTACTAAGGGATCGGAGTATGCTTTATTGCCTTTGTCGGAAACCTTATGATCAGAGACCGATGATTGCTTGTGATAAATGTGATGAATGGTATCATTTTGATTGCATCAAGTTATCCTCACTGCCAAAAGTTTACATTTGCCCTGCATGTTGTTGCATGGAGGGAGAGGATTTTGCATCAATGTCAACAAGCGGTGAAGAGAGGTGAGCATTCTCTCCTTTTTTTCCCTTTAACAACTTGTAATTGCTTGAAGTAAATAATCCGTTTGTGTTCTTTGAAAACGAAAGAAAAGCATGCTTCCGGAGGTGGATCTAGAATTTAAATTTGATAGGTTCAAGACTCCGAGTTCTTTGGTCATCTAGATGAACCGTCTTATATGGTCAATGAACTCATACTAATGTTAAGACTAGTCGCGATATAAGTTTCTGACTGCTCGTTTGAACTTGCAGGGTCATCAGTGGCAAACACGAGGTACCTCAGACGCCTTCCCCGCGACACAGAGAATCAACAAGGAAATCAAGAAAAACCAAATGGGAGAGAGTGGATGTTGCTGCTAATATATCAAGTACTAGTAATATTGAACAGTTATTCTGGAAAAATAGGAAACCATATAGAAGAGTAGCTCGTAGAAGGTCACATTTTGAGAGCTTATCTCCCTTTATTTTTGTGCAAAATAGTTCATCTGTGTAAATACCTTATTTTTGGTCTCTTATCGATTCTCATTTTTTTGAGCCTTTGGCAATTCTTCACTTCCCTTCTGTCTTCTTCTGATGATTACAATAGTATCATTTCACATTTTCCTCGGTACCCGCACTGGAGGGCCGGGGAAGTGCTTCCTACCAAAGATTTTTTAATATCCACGTCTCGAAACCAAGGCATCTCAATCCGCACCAGTGGTTGTTCCTGCACATATATTTGCAAGTCAATTAATTAAATTTAAATTGTAAAATACTTATAATGCACCAGGCTCTTTTTTTTTTTTTAAAAAAAAAACCGTAGAAAATTCAAAATAAATTGACAAGTTCATAAAGGTGTTTTCATTAAACTATGTTCAGCTATTTCATGCAAATATTGTTTAAGAATCTTATTACTCAGAATTTGTCATTTTCCTTTTCTTTCCCCTTGTCCTTTTTCTGCGTTAAATTGGTGCTAAATAAAAATCTACCAACCAACTCAACAGCTATTTTTTCAAAAGAAAAGTACAGGCAGGCACAAATTGTGTGCAGAAAATTTATTTTCTCATAAAACTATCTGAGTAAATTCTTGCCTTAATTGGCAAAAACAATCCTTTTTGTCCAGTACCACCCTACAGCTTTGACTGGACAGTAAATAATAGTACTGTTTTCTTTCTGGTTTTTGAATTCTTGAAAACAAAATAACTATTCAAACTCCATTGAAAAGAAAAATGGTGACAACAAGGTCAAGCTTTCAACAAGCAGAAGCTACCTCATCTCCAACACTCAAAGGTTGGCTCACCTTTGAGAAAAAGAAGTACAGAAAAGTCTCTGGGATTTATGGTAACTTTTTTCCTTGTAATAAAATTGTTGTATTAGGAGAGTTGAGAATGTAGAAAACTTGGAGTATAAAAAGACACGAGATTTTCTTTACAGCCTGTTTAGCTAAAAAAGGGCAGTCCGGTGCGCTCCCGCTATGCGCGGGGTCTAAGGAATGGCCATATTGTATTTTGTGCTAGCAAGCTGTGTAACACAATTTGTCAACCTGGGGTGCCCTTTATTTTCTTTGTTTCTTTTGTGAAACATCAAAAAGATGCAATCTTTACAAGATTATAGTAGTTTCTTGGCATTTGGGGTTCTACTAAAGTGATATCTTGTATTTCTGCATTCAAAAACAAACCTTTACATGCATGATTTTCAGTTTTTCAAGAGGGTGTTTAATATTTTGTGCTAGCTGTTCAACGCAAATTAACAACCTCCTGCGTGCCCTACAAGATTATGGTAGTTTCTTGGCACTTGGGGTTCTACTAAAATAATATCATGTATATCTGCATTCATAAACAAACCTCATTTGAGGTTTTTCTTAAACTGAATAATTAGTTGCATTTGCCTTGTATCTTTTGTATACAGCAACAACAACATACCTAGTATAATCCCACAAAGTGGGGTGGTAGAGTGTAGCAGACCTTACCCCTATCTCAGAGGTGTCTTCTGTCTTGTCTGTACTCTGCGAAACTGACTGTAAGTTGAGGGCCTTTCGGAAACAATCTCTTTACGTCCACAGGGTAGGGGTAAGGTCTGCGTACACTCTAACCTTCCCAGACTCCACCCGTGGGATTACACTTGGTATTATGTTGTTGCCGAAATTGAACCTCAAGAACCTAGTTTCTAGCCAAGATACAACACTAGTATCACTCTACTAGTGAGAATTTGGTTTTGGCCTTTCCAAATGATGAGAAAGAGAAGAAAAAATGTACAAGTCTTTGTTTCTTGAATAATAGGAATGAACTAAAGCAAGATTAGCCCTATTACATGGCTTATATAGTCACTTAGAAAGGAGGGACAAAGACCAAATTACCCTTGGCATTTAAGTGGGTGGGTTTGGGGTGTCTTGGTGGGCCTCTTTACATTTTATTAAATATAG
This sequence comes from Capsicum baccatum var. pendulum, assembly GCA_030864225.1. Taxonomy (NCBI): domain Eukaryota; kingdom Viridiplantae; phylum Streptophyta; class Magnoliopsida; order Solanales; family Solanaceae; genus Capsicum; species Capsicum baccatum. The sequence continues at coordinate 6,838,078 of CM061550.1, forward strand.
GCCCTTAAATGGGCTCACAAGGGCCTCACACATGGCCAAGAATGTGAACAAGGCTTGGAGTCGTTGCAACTCACGTGCTTGGCTTCGTGTGAAAGGTCTCGAGCTAGGAATTCCTGTATCATCCTCTCCATCTTGAAGGGAATTTGTCCTCAAATTCAGATCATTGCCATCCTCCACCGTTTCCACCCGAGAGAGATCACACACGTTGAAAGTGTTGTGCACTTGATATTTCGGGGGTAGATCAATCTTGTAGGCATTGTCGTTGATCCTTTCTAATACTTGGAATGGGCCATCATCCCGTGGAATCAACTTAGCATTCCTTTGAGACGGGAATCTATCCTTCCTTAGGTGCACCCACACCCAATCTCCCGGTTCAAGAATGGGCTTTCTTCTTCCTTTGTTGGCTCGCCTCGCAACTTCTTGTTTTTTTTTCTCCAACCGCAACCTCACCTTCTCATGTAGCTTTTTCATGGCCTCGGCCCGTTTGCTTCCATCTAAGCTTATCACAAGATCACTTGGCAAAGGGGTTAAATCCAAAGGGGTGAGGGGGTTGATGCCGTATACACACTCAAAGGGTGTCATCCCCGTGCTCGAGTGTATAACACGATTATAAGCAAACTCAATCAACGGTAAGTGCTCCTCCTAAGAAGTCATTTTTCCTTTAACCATGGACCGTAGCATAGACTCTAAGGTCCTATTTACTTCTTCCGTTTGGCCATCGGTTTGTGGGTGGCATAAAGTCAAAAACAACAATTTAGTACCGAGTCTACCCCACATGGACTTTCAAAAGTGGCTTAGGAATTTAGAATCCCTATCACTCACTATGGTCCTCAGAACACCATGAAGTTTTACAACATTATCAACAAACAAAGAGGCTACACTAGGCGCATCATCACATTTAGAACAAGGAATAAAGTGAGCCATCTTGGAAAACCGATCTACCACGATAAAAATACTATCCCTCCCCCTTCTAGTCCTCGGCAATCCCAACACGAAGTCCATTGATATGTCAAGCCAAGGACGCAAAGGGGTGGACAATGGGGTGTACAACCCGTGGGGTTGGAGCCGTGACTTGGCTCCTTTGCACTCAACACATTGGCCACAAATACGGGCCACATCCTTGTGCATTCTAAGCTAATAAAATTGTTCTTCCAAAATTCCGAGGGTCTTCTCGACCCCAAAATGGCCCATTAGACCACCATTGTGTGCTTTCCTCATAAATAATTCTCTCCTCGAACTTGAGGGAACACACAATCGTCTACCTTTAAACAAGTATCCATCAAATTGGTATAGGGATGGGAACCCCTATCCGTAACCCACCTATCCCTTTCCAACTCTTCACTTTCCTATAGATAGTAGCGAAGCGAGGGTTTTCGGGATATAAAGACTTGAGGCTTTCAAACCCCATCAACTTAGACGACAAAGTAGACACAAGCACATGTTTTCGGGACAAAGCATCGGCAACCACATTGTCTTTACCCTTCTTGTATTGAATAACATAAGGGGAAGTTTCAAGAAATTCAATCCATTTGGCATGCGTTAAGCTTGTCTTGTGCCCGTAGATGCTTCAAGGATTCATGATCTGTTCGGATCACGAATTCTTTAGGCCACAAATAATGTTGCCAAGTGGCCAAGGCTCTAATCAAGGCATACAACTCTAAATCGTACATAGAGTAGTTTAGAGTTGCTCCTTTGAGCTTTTCGCTAAAGTAGGCAATAGGCTTCAATTCTTGCATTAAAACCGCGCCTATGCCGACTTTTCTTGCATCACATTCGACCTCAAAAGTCTTGTCAAAATTCGGCAATTGTAGCAAAGGGGCCGAGATGAGCATAGCTTTCAAGTCCTCAAAGGCCTTAGCTTGTTCATCTCCCCACTTGAAAGGCCGATCCTTTTTAATCACTTCGGTCAAGGGGACGACAATGGTGCTAAATCCTTTGACAAAACGTCTATAAAAACTAGCCAACCCATGGAAGCTTCTCACTTCACCTACGGTTTTGGGAGTTGGCCAATTTTTAATGGTGTCAATCTTAGATTCATCCACTTCGACCCCTCTTGAGCTCACCACAAACCCAAGAAATACAACCTCATGGACACCAAAAGAACACTTTTCTAGATTAGCATATAACTTCTCCTTTCGGAGGACATCAAACACACATGGTAAATGCTTTACATGCTCATCTAAGGACTTACTATACACCAATACATCATCAAAATAAACAACAACAAACTTTCCGATAAATGGCTTCATCACATGATTCATTAGCCTCATGAAAGTACTTGGAGCATTTGTTAGGCCGAACAGCATAACCATCCATTCATAGAGACCGAATTTGATTGAAGACGGTTTTCCATTCATCACCCGGTTGCATACGAATTTGGTGATAGCCACTCCTCAAATCAATTTTAGAAAACAAACACGAACCACTCAATTCATCAAGCATATCATCTAACCTAGAAATATGGAGACGATATTTTACCGTTATCTTGTTGATGGCTTGGCAATCAACGCACATACGTCAATTCCCATCTTTCTTGGGAACTAGTAGCACCGGAACCGCACAAGGGCTCATACTCTCCTTGATGTATCCTTTGTTGAGGAGTTCCTCAACTTGGCGTTGCAATTCCTTGGTATCCATCGGGTTTCTCCTATAAGCCGGTTTATTGGGCAATTGTAAACGCGGCACAAAATCTATTTGGTGCTCAATTCCCCGAAGTGGGGGCAATCCTTGCGGTAATTCCTTTGGGAAGACATCCTCGTAATCCTGCAAAACATGAGAAATAGGAGGAGAAATGGAAATGTCAGTGGCGTTAGTGTTAAAACAATGAGCCAAGAGGAGCATCGGAGTGTCCTCGTCATGATCCACAAATAATTCTTTCCTCCTAGCCATCATTACCACACTTACTTGCCCCTTAGAAATTAGGAGCCCCTCGGTTTCCCCTACTCCCTCACTCTTGGGTTCCCCTTTTTTCCCCTCACTCTCGGCCTTCTTTCCCTTTTTCCTCAATTCCCGCATCTTTTGGTATAATTCATTCACTTGGGAAGGCAATATTGGATGAAGAGCGACCTTTCGCCCATCCTTCTCAAGTGTATACCGATTGGACCTTCCATCATATTTGGTCCATCTATCGTATTGCCAAGGCCCTCCTAACAACAAGTAACAAACTTGTATTGGTATCACATCACAAAGAACCTCATCATGGTAGTTGGCTACCTTAAAATGTATCACACATTGTCTTATGATCTTTAACTCACCGCATTCATTCAACCATTACAACTTGTAAGGACTAGTGTGAGGTGTAGTCGGCAATTTCAAGAAGTTCACCATTGCAACACTAACCACATTCTCACAACTTCCACTATCTATCACCATAGTACACACGCTTCCCTTCACAAGACATTTAGTATGGAATAAATTCTCCCGTTGGATAGGGTCATCTATCGCCTTACTAATCATGGCACGCCTCACTACAAAGTTTGGAACCACTCACTCCCCTTCTTGCGGATAAGCATCCTCACAATCATTATCATCATGTGGCTCATTTTTGGGTTTCTCTCCATCTTGAGGGTCGGCCTCATTCTTTTCTTTTTTAAGACCCACTTCCTCACCAAGGTAATACAATCTCCCTTCCCTTAGGATCACATTGATCCGGTTTGGACATTCATTGGCTTTATGTCCCCAATCTTGGCACTTGAAACATTGGAACCCTTTAGGATTAGGATACTTGTGAGCTTCTTGTCTGGGAGGAAATATATGGACTGTTTTAGGCTCGGACAGCCTTGTAGTGGCGGGTTGGTCCTTGTTTTTGGGCCAACCCGAAGATAGTTGAACTATATCTTTGCTTCTCGGCCAACCTGAGGTTGATGGTCCCTTTGCCTTGAACGACGACCTCTCTTTAAGCTCCCTTTCAATCTCAAGAGCCACTTGGAAAATCCCTTCAATGGTATCAAACTTGTGAAGCGTCAAATGAGTGGAGATCTCTTTGTTCAACCCACACTTGAACCGAATGATGTCATGGCCAATTTGTTCTCCCCGATGATCAAGCTTCAACATGAGTTGTTGAAACTCGTCATAGTATGCCATAAAACTTCGATTCCCTTGTCGCAAATTGTACAACCTAGCAAGCAACTCATGACGATAACTTTCGGGAAGATACCGTTGCCTCATTAGGTACCTCAACCGAAACCATGGTGGTGGTTGTCCCTCTACCAACTCGTTGCCGAACCGCTTGAAGTATTCCCACCAAGTGTTAGCATAACCTTCAAAATGAGCTATGGCATAACAACTCTTCTTCTCCTCGGAGATATCATTCACTTGAAACACTTTATCACACGCCGACTCTCAAGCAAGATACACCTCGGGGTCACTTTCACCCTTAAAGATAGGTAGGCTCAATTTGATGGTATTGATGCCTACGTCTCTCTCTAGGTGTCGGTTTCCCCTTTCTCCATACCCTCGGTATCTCCTTTCTCCCTCATATAGGCATCAAAGGCTCCATACCCTTCATAATCCTCTCTACCATATTCCTCAAGGTGGACGGGATGATTTTGGACATTTGGAACTTGATTCGAAGGAATTGAATTTTGTGGAAGTGGTGGTCTTTGGTTTAGTGGAGCTTGGAAGGGGGGATTTGGATTTTGTGGAGGAATTTGACGTCCGAGTACCTCTTGCGGAACTTGAGACATTTGGGAATGGGTTGATCTATTGGAGTCTCGGTTTAGAGGGTTATAAGTGGTTTGGCTTGCGGCATTTAGTGGAGCTAGTGAAGGATTTGGCAATTGTGGCCATGTTTCAGGAGTAACGGTGGCTGAGGAATTTCTATCATGTCCACTTGACGAAACATGTCGAGGAGTAGAAGGACGAGAGTTCCTTTGACTCTCCACTTGTTCTAATCTCCCACTAATAGTTGTCACTTCTACCCTTATGGCTCCCACTTCCGTACTCAACCTTTCAAGAGCTCGGGTCATAGCCTCAAGAGAGACCCTCATATTCTCCATTTCATTAGAATCCACGGTTTGAGACGTGGTTCCCTATATTATCAAGGTATCACCTACACAAGCAACAAACAAGTTAGTTTAAAATCCCTCTCCTCACTCACACTCTCTTGGTTCACTCACACTCAAGTTCCACAAGAGTTGTAGATTGGCTAGGAACCCGTGAATCCGTAAGGTATGAGTATGCTCTTGACCGGAATGGATTCTTGTTTGAAACTCAAAGAATTCTCACCGGACTAGAGCCAAGAGTTATAACGTATTCAAACGACAAAAGCACACAAACAAACGTTGACACGAACACAAGGCTTCAAGTGACTAATTGACAAGCTAGTAGGAATGTACGAGTTTGTTAATTAGTTCTCAAGTCAATTAGAGGAAACTAAGAATCAATAATTAGAAACTAGAACATCCAAATTTGAGCTTAATTATCATGTGAACAGTAACTAGGGTGACGTGGCAGCATGTCAATGGCCACGGGTCCACATAAATAGTTCATCAACTTGAAGTCTTAGTCCCCTTAGATCTTTTGTAATGGATGACTTGTTATTGGGATGGAAAACATAAAGTGTTGTAACATTTTTCAACCCCCTTTTTTTTTTTTTTTTTTCAAACTCAAAAGGTGATGTTTGACCTCACTAGTCCCACAAAGACAAGGTTCCTTATTTTAAGGAAAAATGGTTGTCAAGTCTTGAAAAGGTGATGTTGGCAAGTCTCTCACAAACAATTTTCAATTTTGTCTTACAACCTTTTTGGATCTATTTATCTTTATAGAAGTTAAGACATAAGATGAGGAGAAGTTTAGGATGAACACAACATCAACACCTTCAAGAACACAACAACAATACACCACAATGGTCATTTCCAAGTTTTTTTTTTTCACAACACAATTCTCTTTTTCATTAAGTTCAACTTTAGATTTAGACACCCTTTGTTTTGATGAGAAAGAAACCAACACAAGAAACAACTAAACAAGTAAAACTTTTGTAGATCTACAACTAATTTTTTTACCAAAATGTTCAAGAACACACTTTTTGGTAAGAGCTTTCCAAGATTGTTTTTGTAAGAACAAAACCTAGCCTTGAGCTTTGATACCAAATGATACAATGCTAAGTGCATATCAAGAGATTCCAACCAACACAAGAACAACAAGATGAACAACAAAGTGCCAGTGAATCGAAAATGGCCACACACGGCTTCACTAGGGTTGCAACACTTGTTTGAACTAGAAAAGTGAGTTTAACAACAAGAACAACAAAGACAATATTGCTAGTGAATCGAAAGAGCCCCACACGGCTTCACTAGACTTTTATATTCAACAACATAATGTTAACAAGATTTACAAAGAAAAAGATAGAAACTTGACACACAATATTCATTAATCTAAGAACCCTAACAAGAGAAAGGACCCTAAGACTAATAAATATCAATACCAAGTTCTTACTTGGACCAAGAGGAACTCAAAGAACCTCAAGAACCTAGTTTCTAGCCAAGATACAACACTAGTATCACTCTACTAGTGAGAATTTGGTTTTGGCCTTTCCAAATGATGAGAAAGAGAAGTCCAAAATTTACAAGTCTTTGTTTCTTGAATAATAGGAATGAACTAAAGCAAGACTAGCCCTATTACATGGCTTATATAGTCACTTAGAAAGAAGGGACAAAGACCAAATTACCCTTGGCATTTAAGTGGGTGGGTTTGGGGTGTCTTGGTGCGCCTCTTTACATTTTATTAAATGTAGATCCTTAGATAGACTCACAAGGGCCTCACACATGGCCAAGAATGTGAACAAGGCTTGGAGTCATTGCAACTTACGTGCTTGGCTTCGTGTGAAAGGTCTCGAGCTAGGAATTCCCGTATCAGAAGTGTTCAAAAGATGATGAGCAAAAATATAAAGCATACCATAAGGTTAAACTAGACGAGGTTCAAATACTTGGTACACAAATGGAGGCAGCTAAAGAAGAGAAGAGGGAAATTGAGCGGTGCAAGAAGGAAGCTCTCCAAGGGATTGAGTCCACCACTCGCCGCCTACAGTCTTACAAATAGCTTTCGATTAGTTGGAGAAAGCTAGTCCTCATCATAGACAGATGGTCTGTTTATCTAATTATCTGCATGCAATGGCTCGTTAAAGTTTCTAGTTCAGTTTTTTAAGCAAATACAGTTTGGACTTAGAATCAGAATGTTCTTTTCTTACTTCAGATCTCATATCAACTTCCATTCTATTATGAGTATTTTGCTGTTTAGAAAGTTTGATAGTAGTTCAATGAAACAATAGTTTCTGGTGACTCTTAATTGAAGAGTTTGATCTTGGTTCTGTGCTGTTATTGTAGAGCCTCATTCAACTGGTCTACATGCTTTCATGATTAATTAGAATGTGAACCTCCAAATATTTCTCATCACGGTGAGAAAATGCATCGATGATTCTGTAAGATGTGGCCGTGGTCATCCGCACTCCCCATCTACCCATAGAGACAACAGTGAGCAGTTTCAGCAGACGATGAGCTCACTGAGAAGCGGAGCTAAGATTTTCAAATTTTATGGATTCTGAATTCTAGAAAGATGACTTATTAGGTTGTGGATAGATTATTTATACATATTAAGTGAATCTTTTTAACACAAATATAAGATTTAGACCAAAACTACAGATTGTAAACTAAAACCTGAGCAATTTCTCAGTAAAGCACGTTTAAAGCATTTATATGTCACTAAAGCTTTAGTAAGTTTTCATTAAGTTCTACTGTGAAAGCATAAATCATTTTGGAAATTATTACTTAGAATCCACCACCCATCCCCTGAATTTTGTACAATCTAAATTCAGTGTTTAAAAAGGCGTTTCTGGGGCGAGCCTCGGAGTGGGGCATAGTAAAAATGCATTGGAGCGATATGTGGGGGCATAAGTGGTGTGAGGCGTAAGCCCCATTAGTCTGTGCTAGGATCGAAATAATCAGATGTCATGAGAAAGCTAATAAAGCAAACCTCGGAAGATGTCACATAAGAAACATGCGGGAAATGCATCAAAAGAGACACAATAATTTTACGTGGTTCGATCAATTGACCTACATCCACAAAAGAGATGAGCAATCCACTAAAAGTGAGTACAAAATGTCAGGAAAGACAACGTCATACAATTCAGTCAGAATAAAAAAGAGGGTCACATAAGTGACACCGTAACACTTGTGCCTCACAAATTCTCCTCCCAAATAGTACTCTCAAACATCTAGAATTACATTGTGGCTGCTACTAAACTAGAAAAATGAAGCCTCTATTTATAGAGTCTATAACCTTTTCCTACGAAAAGATCAGCCAAATATGGAGCATTTATGTTTTTCTTTTTTCAAAAGAAAAACCCTATTTTAGTAAGAAAGGCAAGGCAAATACCAACAATTAGGCTCATCCAACCTAAAGACACTCTTACATACCAACACTCTTACATGGTGTGATTGATCGCTTTGAGCTATGTCCACATGATTTTCTCCAAAATGACTTCACACCATTAAGAGATCCTACATCTTATGTAGCTTCCCAATTCCTTTAGCTACCAATGTGGACTTTGGTTCGCACACCAATAATCTCCCCCTCGAACTAAGTTCCACGTGGCCCATCACCACGATCCACGAGTTAGTTTACGAGATTTACTATACTGTGTGCTGCCCACACCCAACAATCTCCTCCAATGTAGTTTCACGTGGTCGCCAAGATCCATGGTGCCATCGAGATTCACTGTACTATGGGCTACCTACATAGTTTGAGTATATGGCAATCGATGTTTTAGATGAGCAGTTTTAATTATTTTTTTAGTCAATCGATGTTTTTTGATTAACGTTTTAATACAAAGCAGTTCTACGTACAGTTGCACTTATTTTGAACTTTCTTGAATTTTTTATGTAATTTTATATTGTATTATATTAATATATAAAATATTAAAAATTAAAGATTCATAAGGCTTACATACTGCGTCATATCTAGTAAAACGCTTTGTCTCGTGCTGTGCCTTTAAAGCACTGTATAATCTTTTGCCAACTAATAAATCATAGTTGTGGAAGTATATTGCTCACATCGTTTTGTGTCTATGAAGAAGTATGATTAGTGGAATTTGTGTATTGTTTTGGATAATTGGTATGATTAATGGGAATCATATATCTATAACCTAACATCTACAATTTATATTTATATTTATATCTATAATTTATAATCTACAAGCTATAATCTATATCTATATCTATCTATAATATATTAAAAGTGTGAAAAACCTTAGAAATATTGTTTGAACTTTTTGTCCTTTATTAAAAATCGTTGTTTTAGACAAAATCATCTTTTCACTATTATTACCTAATATTTAAGAGTTAAAAATTAATTAAATATATTTATTGTAAACCATTTCCTTATTAAAAGTCATTAAAATTAATGATAACTAATATTTTTTTCATTAATTTAAGAATTCTACTTTTGTCTACTTTTAATATTAGGAGAATATTATATATTGACATATTAATTTAAGTAAGATTTATCTAAGGTAGAATTCTAATAATAATTAAATTCTAAATAGTAAAAATAAAACCGCACACACATTAGGTATGCTTATTATTTTCAACTTAGCTTAACTCATTGCTAATTAAGGAAGCAAATAATGTCCTACTTAAAATAAAAAATCACATGTATAAAATAACCTATAAGCACCATAATCATAAAGTGAGTTGATTTTTTTTCGTTATTTTTTTTGATTGATAGTGTAAAAATTTAATTAAAGAAAAGATTTTAATATTCTTCTTCATCTTTTCCTATTTTTGTAATTAGATCTTAATTCTGTTGTTGTCGTAGAATTTTTTGTTTTTAATAATATAATATGACTGATTAATCTTTGCAAAGAGATTTGAAATTTTACACTTCATTAAAAATCTCCACAATAGGCAAAATCATTTAATTTTAAATAATTAAACATAACACGTGCGAGACACGTGCGGTATATATATATATATATATATATATATATATATATATATATATATATATATATATATAAATATAGTAATTGTTATCATCAAGATCATCTTGATTCATTGGTTTTAATTTATGAATTTTATTTTTCTTTCTAATTTATTTGAAAAAAATCTCGTGTTCCATGTTTAGTAACTTTTTTTTTTTTGAAAACTCCAGGAAAACCCGCAATCGTTACACCGTCTGCCCTTCGGGTGAGCACTCTGTGGTGAGCACTGTGTGCTCATAGGGTAAACCCCTCACTATGCAGTAGCTCGCAAACCCAAACCACACAGGAGATTTAAACCGCACTAGGTAAACCCCGTGCGACGAGCTCTATTGAGAAGACATTAGAGGTGGATCGAACCCGTGACTTCCGCTATGGGAAGTCCCCTCAAACCAACTCAACCACCCCCTTGGGGCATGTTTAGTAACTTTGATGACTTTGTTTTTTGATTTTATATACCTACCCTATAACAACATGGTAAAAATTATCGATTCGAGGAATAATTAGTTTATTAAAATCTCAAATTTAAATCGTAATATTCTAAAATCTTTCTCTCACATCCAAATCAATGAAAAGGGCGGAGATCACTAATAACTTCTAATCAGAATAACAAAAGAAAGAGGACAGACAGGAGCAAATAATAGAATATGAGAGCTCTTCATCATAGGCAAATTTCGAGTTGCTTAGTTTGATTTTTTTGGGTATCAACAACCTAAATTCATGTTTGTTCCAGCAAGAAATCATCTGTTTCAACCATCTTTCTCTTAAAGCTTTTTCCTTCTTTGCTTTCTATTTAGAGCTTTCACTAGTTCTCACTCATTTTTCCGTTCACAAAAAATTTCTTTCTTTAGGCAGAAGAAAGTAAGAATGTCAATAGAAACAAATGAAATACCATCTTCACCTAGATTTTCAAGATCTTTGGTCGAGATTTCACTATTCAAAGTTAGTGAATGGACTTCTCTTGGTAAGAGACGCAGTTTAAGAAAAAAGGCTTCCCAAAATTTTTTTGATCTCACCAATTCACGTCTTTCTCCAAAATTTATTAATCAACGTTTACAACATAGCCGTGATTGTCATTTGAAACAGAGATCAAATGGTATCTAGTTAGCCTTCTTACTTTTGCTTAATGATTTTATATTTGCTACATGATCAGTGTTTTGGTTCTAAGATTTGTTTGTAGGGTTTAGTATTAGAGTAATTTCAAGGCGGATTCAGAATTCTAATACAATGATCTCAAATGTATTAATTTATTTTTTTAATTCAACTTTTATACATAATTAAGATTGTTTGATTGGTGGAATAAGGGATAACCGTCCTGTCTTAAAATTCGAAATAATTTTATTAGGCATTTAATTATGAGTGTTAATCAGTCCCAAAAATCATTATATACTAAAATGGTGGAATATTCTATATAGAAGGTGAATAAGTAAAGTGTCTGTCACGTTCCTAAATTGGGTCATGACATGTTCATAGTTCAACAACAACAACAACAAACCCAGTGTATTCCCACATAGTGAGGTCTGGGGAGGGTAAGATGTACGCAGTCCATACCTCTACCTCTAAAGAAGTAGAAATGCTGTTTCCGATAGACCTCCGGCTCGAGACACGGAATACTACACAAATACATAGTAAAGCATGGAACAAGATGGCATAACATAAATAGTCACCCACAAGTAATAGAAAACAGAGAAAAGTAAACAGATTCGTAATAAAGCATGAAACAAGGTATTATAACAAGAATAATACCCCCACCAAGTAATTACCTACACTAGCGACCCAAACTGACCCTAGCCTTCTGCCCTAATTCGCGTCCTCCAGATCTTCCTATCTAGGGTCATGTCCTCAGTGAGCTGTAACTGCTCCATGTCCCGCCTAATCACCTCTCCCCAGTACTTCTTCGGCCTACCCCTACCCCGCCTAAAACCATCCAAAGCTAGCCTCTCACACCTACAAACTGGGACATCCATGCCCCTCCTCATCACGTGTCCGAACCATCTCAATCGGACTTCCCGCATTTTATTCTCCACTGGAGTCACACCAACCTTCTCCCTGATAGTCTCATTCCGAACTCTATCCCCCTAGTCAGCCCACAAATCCAACGCAACATCCGTATTTACGCCACCTTCATTTTTTGAATGTGGGAGTTCTTAACTGGCCAACACTCCACTCCATACAACATGGCCAGACGGACTGCCACCCTGTAGAATTTGCCTTTAAGCTTGGGCGGCACCTTCTTATCACACAACACCCCCGAAGCGAGCTTCCACTTCATCCATCCCACCCCAATACGGTGCGAGACATCCTCGTCAATCTCACCGTTACCCTGAATCACGGCCCCGAGATACTTGAAACTATCCCTCTTACATACCACCTGTGATTCCAACTTCACTACCACCTCATTGTCCAGCCTCACGTCATTAAACTTGCATTCCAAATACTCTATCTTGCTCCTACTCAACCTAAACCCTTTAGACTCAAGAGTTAGTCTCCACACCTCTAATTTATCATTCACCCCCCCCCCCCCCCCCCCCCCCCCCCGCATCTCATTAATCAAAATTACATCATCTTCAAAAAGCATGCACCAAGGCACCTCTCCTTGAATATGCCGCGTCAACACATCCATCACCAAAGCAAACAAAAAGGGACTAAGAGTAGATCCCTGATGCAATTCTGTTAAGACAGTGAAATGCTCTGAGTCTCCTCCTGCCGTCCTCACCTGAGTTTTAGCTCCATCATACATGTCCTTAATTGCTCTGATATATACCACCGGGACTCCACTCACCTCCAAGCATCTCCAAACCACCTCCCTGGGGACTTTGTCGTATGCCTTCTCCAAGTCGATAAATACCATGTGCAGGTCCTTCTTCCTTTCCCTATACTGTTCCACCAGCCTCCGTACTAGGTGAATTGCCTCCGTCGTCGAGCAGCCAGACATAAATTCAAACTGGTTCTCCGAAATAGACACTATCCGTCTCAGCCTCACCTCGACCACTCTCTCCCAAATCTTCATAGAGTGACTTAATAACTTAATACCCCTATAGTTATTGCAACTCTGAATGTCACCCTTGTTCTTATAAAGAGGGATTATAGTACTCCACCTCCAAGCCTCGGGCATTTTCGCCGTCTTAAAAATTTTGTTAAACAATCCAGTCAACCACCTTAAACCAGCCTCGCCAGAAAACTTTCAAAAATTCACCAGTATCTCATCAGGCCCCGTCGCATCCTGCGACATGTTCATAGTTACAGAATTATAATTGTCGAATATGTTTTACTCACATTGTTCTTTGTTTTTATGAAGAATAAAATTAATACGGATTCATGTAATCGATTTCAATTTGTTTCAAATTGAGGCATAGTTGTTATCATCAACATCATTGTTATTCATTTGTTGTTAATTATATGTTTTATTTTAATTTTAATTTGTTTGAACGTGAATCAAAAATATTTTATTCAAAAATCAACAAGTCTTATAATGTTCCACAATTTCCACTATTCCTCACAATATAAAATAGTGTACCAAACCTATTATATCTTGCAGATATAATGAGAGATTAGCACACCCTTAATTTCACTTGTTTTTGGGTGTTGTTTTTTCACATCGTATTAAGTTCCTTCTTCGCATTTTACTTTTTTCAAGTTAATTTATAAATTTCTACTCAATTCTTTGAAAATTTCTAATTAGTTTTTTTTTTTTATGAGATGAGCAGTTTTAGTTGTTTTTTAGTCGATTGATGTTTTGATTAACGTTTTAATATGAAGCAGTTCTACGTACAGTTGCACTTATTTTGTACTTTCTTAATTTTTTTTTATGTAATTTTATTTTTAATTATATTAATATATGAAATATTAAAAATAAAAAATTCACTAGACATACATCCAATGCCATATCGTAAAATGGTTTGTCCCGTGTCCGCGCCTTTAAAGCACTGTCTAATCTTTTGCCAATTAATAAATCATAGTTGTTGAAATATATTGCTTACATCTAGGGGGCACAGATCAAATCATCAAGTCAAATCTAACCAACGAACCAAACCAAATCGAGAAAAAAAACCGACTTATGGTTTGGTTTGAGTAGTTTGGCGTTAGAAAAAAAACCCGACCATTCTTGATTTGATTTGGTGTTAACCCCAAAAAAGTCAAACCGAACCCGAATCAAACCGACATAATATATATATATATATATATATATATATATATATATATATATTCGAACTTTTTATACATAAAATATTAATTATAATCTGCTTTTAAAATACTTTTTCAACTAATTTTAGTAATTTTCAATAATTTGAAAGTAGATGTTTGCCCTATATATATTTAGATTTGGGTCTTTAAGTTGTAATATTTGTCTATTAATTGCTAATTAAATGATCGAAAACTCAATATAAACTTAAAACCTAAATTTTTCACTCTTCATCTCACTTTTTAGTTTCAAGAGAGTTTTCCGCTCCTCATTTTTTCATAATTATGGTTTTTCATTAGCACATGAGTGAAAACATATTTGATCTAGTCTTCGATCACAATATAATTGTAAAAACTAAAGATTATAAAAAAAATCCGAAAAAAACTGAAAAAATCGAAAACCCCAAAAAAAATCGACTAAAACCTAAACCTAAAAAACCAATTTTATGTTGGTTTGATTTGATTTATAGTTTTAATAAACCGACATGATTGATTTTTTTTTTTTTAATAAAAATCGAACCAACCCGACTTATGTACACCCCTACTCACATCGTTTTGTGTCTATGAAGAAGTATGATTTGTGTATTGTTTTAGATTGGTATGATTAATGGGATTCATATATCTATAATTTATGTAAATGTAAAGGGCCTAAAAATGTTGTTTGAGCTTTTTGTCTTTCATTAAAAGTCTTTGCTTTAGATAAAATTATCTTTTCACTATTTTTTCTAATATTTAAGAGTTGAAAATTAATTAAATATTTTTTCATTATTAGAATTCATCAGAATTAATGACAACTAATATTTTTCATTAATTTAAGAATTCTAAATAAATTAAATTTGATTTGTCTACTTTTAATATTAGGAGAATTGTTATAAATGTATTTACGTGATAGTGAATGTCTATCAAGATCTACTTTGATATCTATTAGGATTTGAAGCATCCTTCTTTTACTCAGACTAAGAGTAAATTTCCCTATATATAGAGGGGTTTTGTTCATTGTATTTACAATCTGATGACCCCTCAAGAATCTCTCAAGAGAAGAAATAAGAATCACTCTCTCTATTCTCTCGACTCTTCTTCTCTATTCTTTCTTGTTTTATAACACGTTATCAGCACGAAGTGTCTTACCAATTGAGATCTGTTCGCACGAGACTCTGCCAAATAAGGTGAGATTATAAATCTAAAGGTCAAGATTAGTAATTCCTTATGTTATTTGTATTTTTCTATTAATGATATAATTATTGTTGGATTTGAGGAAAAATAATTGGTTTGGAACCATTTATATTTTGAATTTATTTCTCAAGAACAATATTATCAAAAGAGATGATAATATGTTGGGTTCAAGTCCCATCGATTTATGCCTAAGACGCCTTTATATGGATAAGATGTTGAGTTTGAATCTCCATGCACCATATTGATATATTATGATGGCTAAGACAAAATAATGGGTATTTGATGAAAAGTCATGAAATTCGACCCATTGAATATGCTCCATTCCATGAAGTGAATGTGGTAGCAATATATTATAAGTCTGAAAGATGACAACTTACTTCATTCTTGAGGTGTATTTAGTAGCAGTGCATAATATGTCTGAAAGAAGACAAGTGATTAAATGCACGAATATACGCATGAAGGGACAATATGATAATGATCATCAAAAGTGATGATATTTTCACATGCATATTATGATCATAAGATATGTTAGAGAAAAAATTCTCTACATCATATGTATGCCTCAATTTGATTTTGTAGTAGCTATCATAATTTGATACGCTTAAGGCATGATTATATTTCATTCTTGGGGAATGAGAAACTTATTAATGCAAATGTGCACTTGATTGTGATGGAATCACAACGCACCTCCGAATGAAGCAGAATAATTGAGAAGAGTTATTTCGAAATCTACTTCTAAAGTAGTAAATCTGAAATTTATTTATGCAACAGTAAATTTGAAATTTACTAAAGCAAAAGCACATATCATGGTAAACTTGGAGTTTACTAGATTAAAAGTTCATAAGTTGACATGAAGACTTATGAACGATTGCGATATCCCGAAGATGTGCATACTGAGTAGTGAACATATATTGAAGAATTAGAAAATTCTTCATGAACTTTAATGTTGCTTGTTCTCATGATAAGTTGGTTGGACCAACTAATTTTGGGATTGGATCCCT
This sequence comes from Capsicum baccatum var. pendulum, assembly GCA_030864225.1. NCBI lineage: Eukaryota > Viridiplantae > Streptophyta > Magnoliopsida > Solanales > Solanaceae > Capsicum > Capsicum baccatum. The sequence goes on from CM061550.1 coordinate 6,854,407, forward strand.
CAAAATCTGAAAAGAATAAAAGGTGAATAAGGACCCGTTCACCTATCATGTGATATGTTGAAAAGATGCATCAATAAGATGATCACATGTACATTCATTGTCAACCTGCAGTTTGACATTCATAAAGTTTCTTGCTTAACAAAATTGAGTTAAGAACATAATTTTCAGATTGTGCAATCAAGAAAGTTATCTTGATGATGATGGTTTGGCATTGAATGCCTTCGATAAATAGCTAAACATCGCTAATGAGAACAAAACTTCATGTGTTGATCTGAAATATGATATGTTGCATATAATAACACTTATATGCATTAGACCAATAAATTATGATTATTTCTTCCCCTCAATTGGTTCAAGGTCATGAACCAACTATTCCATCTAATAGTTTTGATGTACAGTATACGATTAATGAATGTACCATGATGCACAAAGATGGATCCATAAAAAAAAATGGAGGATGTATGTTAGCTTTCCTAACATAAGGGGGAGATTATAAGCAGCTATGAAGTATGTTCGGAATTACCATTAGATCCCCATTCAAAAGATAATTCAAGTCAAATGCCGAACACATCTCATATTTAAGCTGCAAGTGCTCCTATTTTATGTCTCTAAAGGACAAAGTCTATGCATGCGTGAAGTGTGATAGACCAATCGGTTCCAAATGAAATAGTTATTATATAAAATAAGGAGCAAATAATCATAATAAGAAGGTAATATGCGCTTGAAGAGCCTATGACATAACACTTCATGAAACCTCATGAGAGGTTTATGTACCTGAAAATAATGAAGTGATGAGATCTCAAAATGTTATGTCGCATTGTGAACCGATACGAAAAGATATATCATCAATATCTTTGACACAATATTGGCGCAATATTGTGAAAGATTACGAGGATCTGAGTTCTACGTTTATTTAAGCATGCTGATGTAGAAACATTTATCAAGTGACATGAAGGATGCATTTTGGTAAGCGTAAAATTTATTTGATTTACAGTCCAGACACTTGAAGATGTCACTCATGAAATGTTGAATATTGTCACTTGACAAAACTTATGTGAAAACTTTTAAGGATTCAAACTGCTTGAAGCATATAAAAGTTTCTGGGAAACTTATTTATAATCCTTATATTGTATAAGCTTATTGCTTGAACATCATTGGAACTCTTGGAGAGTTTTCAAAGAAATAGATTATTTGCTGAAATTCGAAATATATCGAATTGGATTGGTTATGAAGTACCATATCTTAGTGCAATTGATGCACTCATGTACCTTGCAAATACTACAAGGCCTATAGCCTTTTCAGTCAATTTGTTAGCAAGGTATATTTCTGCTTCTACTATGAGACATCAAAATGGGATAAAACACATGAGCTTGTTTTATTCTAAAGATTGCAGTCCCGATCTTATTGGTCATGTTGATATTGGGTAGTTATCTGACCCGCATAAAGCTCGGTCTCAAATAGGCTATGTGTTCATATGTAATGGTACTGCCATATCTTGGAGATATACAAAGCAGTCTATCGTAGACACTTCATCAAATCATGTTGAGATAATAGCTATTCATGAAGCAAGGCGAGAATGTGTATGGTTGAGGTCCATGATACATGTCATTCAAGAAAAATGTGGTGTGAAATATGACAATCTACCCATAATTTTATACAGAGATAATTCAGCATACATAGCACATTTTAAGGGAGGATTCATAAATGGAGATAGAACGAAGCATATTTTGCCAAAGCTTTTCTACATACATGAGCTACAAAAGAATGATCATATTAACGTGCAACAGATTCGTTCAACTGACAATGTGACTGATTTATTCACCAAATCTTCTCCAATTGCAATTTTCAAGAAGATGTTTCACAAGATCGGGATGCAAAAGTTCAAGGATGTTCTCATTAGGGGGAGCAAATATGCGTTGTACTCTTTTTTCCTTTCAAGGTTTTGTCCCACCGGGTTTTCCTTGTAAGGTTTTTAATGAGGCAGCCTATATGCATATTGTTAGAGATGTGTACTCTTTTTCCTTCACTAGATTTTTTTCCCACTGGGTTTTTTCTAGTAAGGTTTTAACGAGTCACATTATCTATCTAGACATTCAAGGGGGAGTGTTATAAATGTATTTACATTATAGTGAATGACCATCAAGATCTACTTTGATATCTATTAGGATTTGAAGGATCCGTCTTTTACTCAGACTAGGAGTAAATTTTTCTTATAAATAGAGGGGTTTTGATCATTGTATTTACAATCTGATGACCCCTCAAGAATCCCTAAGAATCACTCTCTCTATTCTCTTTACTCTTCTTCTTTATTCTTTCTTGTTTTATAACAAGAATAATGTATATTGACATATTTAATTTAAGATTTATGTAAGGAAAAATTCTAATAATATTAAAATTCTAAATAGTAAAATTAAAATTGCACATACATTAGGTATGCTTATTGTTTTCAACTTAGCTTAATCTATTGCAAATCAAGGAAGTAAATAATGTCCTACTTAAAATAAACAATCACATGTATAAAATAACCGATAAGTACTTATGACATAAGGTGAGTTGATTTCTTTTTCGTTATTTTTTTTAATTGATTGATAGTGTAACAAATAATTAAAGAACAAATTTGAATATTCTTCTTCATCTTTCCGTATTCTTGTAATTAGATTTTAATTCAGTTGTTGTTGTTGCTCTACAATAGACAAAATTATTTAATTTTAAATAATTAGACGTTACACGTACGAGGCACATGTAGTATATATATATATATATATATTGTTTTGGATTGGTATGATTAGTGGGATCTTTGTCTTCATTTGGATTGATGTATAGTAATTGTTATCATCAAGATTGTCCTCATTCATTCGTTTTCATTTATGAATTTTATTTTTCTTTCTAATTTATTTGAAAAAAATATCGTGTCCGATGTTTAGTAACTTTAATAACTTTTTTTTTTTGATTTTATATACCTACCTTATAACAACATGGTCAAAATTATCAAACTCGAGGAATAATTAGTTTATTAAAATCGCAAATTTAAATCGTAATATTCTAGAATCTTTCTCCCACATCCAAATCGATGAAAAGGATGGAGATTACTAATAGCTTCTAATCAGACAAATATAAGAAAGAGGGCAGGCAGGAACGAATAATAGAATAAGAGAACTCTTCAACAGAGGCAGATTTCGAGTTGGTTAGTTTGATTTTTTTTTCTTTTTCGTTTCAACAACCTAAATACATATTTGTTCTGACAAGAAATCATCTGTTTCGGCCATCCTTCTCTTAAAGCTTTTTCCTTTTTTGCTTTCTATTTAGAGCTTTCACTAGTTCTCACTCATTTTCCCTGTAGACACGTAATTTTGTCCCCCTTAGAAGTCAATTTTATTCATTTCCACCATAGCATACCGTGTGCCCTCACCCATGTCATTATACCCCGCAAAATACAAAAAATAAATAAATAAAACAAATAATAAAATAACTAACCCTATCTTATCTTAACCACCTACCCACTAAAAACATAACACCTCACCACTATCCCCTACCCCACGCTACCCCACCCCTCCCTCTCTTTTTCTTGTCCCAAAAGAAAGACTTCCAAAAAAGAATACATATACATACTCCCATACACAAATCAAGGGGATGAACAGTAGAAGCAAAGAGAAATCCAAAAGAAAAAAAAAAGATCATCACTCTCTCTCTAAACTCTACTCTCTCTCTTCCTCTCTTTAACCTCCGTCCGCCGTCCTCTCTCGCCGTCGCCGGCGAGACCCCCCTTTCAAGCTCTCTCCGGATGGTGAACAGCGAAACCACCATCGTCGCTGCCGTTTTTCCATCATTCCGGTGACAACAACGCCACTCAGATCTGCCGGCTCCCGCTGTCAGCGACCAGCACCGTTCGCCGGATGAGAATCGGCCAGATCCGTCCACGGCGCTTCGGTCAGCTCCGACCGCAGCTCAAACCGGCGACTCCTATGGCGAAAAACAGCGCCGAGACCAGCGCCGGCAGCGGCGGCAAACCGCCATCGGAGAAGGCCAGTGCCGCCTTCTCTCCGTTACCGGAGCTCCCCGGAGCCCGATCTGCGCTGGGTTTTGGTTTTCTGCTGGTTGATCTTGGTTTCGTTTATTTCTTTGTTAGTCGTCGATAGTGGATCTCGAGTCGTCTTTATCGAATCGCATCGTCGTTCTTGGTTGGGTTTCGTATAGTAAAGTTTTAATACTGATTTTGGGAGCTGTCCGGTTATTATTTTAATACCGAGTTTGATTTGTTCGTCGTGAGGTTCTCCGATCGAGTTTGGGTCTTTGGATTTCCTTATTATCGACACAGCGTGCTATTGAGGTCCATTTCTTAACTCGTCTTATATATATATATATGTGTGTGGTTGGTTGTTTTGATTGGTTGTGATTACGAATGGTGATTATGGTTTTGTTGGATTTTTGTTATGTTGATGTTATGATTGTGATGCTTGGTTGTTGATTTTGGTAGATTAAGGCATAAACTTGATCATGTTCTAATGGATGGATAGAAAGAAAGTCGGGGGATGAAATTGAAAAATTGACAAAAGGATAGATTCGGTTTAATTTGATTTATTGTTGGTATGAATCATGATAGAATTATGTCTTTAGTCGAGAACGCATAGGCAAACGTAGGCCGGGTAGGCAAATTTAGGAATAACAATTTGTTGGAGTGTTTTGAATATGTGCTTGAATGATACTTTCTACTTTATTGCACGAAAAGTTTAAATTGTACTCATTTGGCCGGGGAATGTCCCGAAGGATTTATATTGATTTATCCGGGGAATGCCCCGAAGTGCCTTGTTACCCGGAGGACGTCCGTGATGAAGGCCCGAGGCATCGGGTAAAGCATTAGTTTAGGATTAGCGTAGGTTTATTTTCAGTCCCTTTCTATTTCGAGTTGTAATAATTGGATTGGACTTACATTTCGGTTTGTTTCGTTTTGTTTTGTTTGAGTGTTTTTGCATGCTTTTTCTGTGGTTTATACACTTCATAATGCCAAAATAGTCGATACACTCCACCAAGCGACCGTGGTCGAACCACGGGATCGAGGGGTGCCTAACACCTTCCCCTCGGTCAACAGAATTCCTTAGCCGGAATCTCTGTGCGCAAACCGGTTTAAGAGTCAATTGGTTTCGAAAAGGGATTCTCCGAAGGTGACTTGGCACACCGGATTATGCCAAGTGGCGACTCTGAATAAAAATACAAATAATTCTTTTTTCGAAATAAATTTTCATTTCTTGTCACTAAAAATAATAAAACCCTTTCGAACTTTAAAAATATTCCAATATTTTGGAGTATGCGTTAAAAAAAGGGTGTGACATCTTCTGGCGACTCTGCTGGGGACTATGACAAGTTTTCATAATTCGAGCTATTTTTGGAGTCGTATCGGCTTTGTTTGTCATTACGAGTGTATAAACATTGTCTGTGGTTATTGTTTGTGTTATTTTTACTTTTTGTGTTTTTGGTGCTCTTTGTTTATATTATTTATCCTATGTGTTACCGCTTTATATCTGTCATCATGAGTCCACTCCCCGGCCTTCTTTCTGCAACAAGTCTCGGAGCGCACGTCGTGCGCACGAATTCTAGTTGAGTCACCTTTATTTTAGGGGGGGAGCCGTTGGATGTATGGAGTAGGTGGAAAGCAAAGCAGCCACTATCGACCATATGCTCCCCCGAACGGCCTTGTTAGTAAACCACAACGTAGGTCAGCCTTTAGGTCATTCTTACGTGCATCATATTGAGACCTAGCGGGTCCTATACGGTCCTTTGTAGGAGACTCACCTTTAAAGCATCTCTACGTGCTAACTGTTGCATATTTGAGGGTAACGGGGTCATTTGACGGATTGATTTAAAAAAAAAAAAGAAAAAAAAAACAGAAAGCGAGTCGAAAAAAAAAGAGGAATGTCGTAGTTTATTTTAGAATTCATTATGGCTTTTGTTTTTCACAATCCAAAAACTCAAAAAGATTTTTTACGTTTTGTAAAGTACCGCAAATTCAAAAAAAAAAAAAAGAAAAAAGGAAGGAAGTTTTGTTTGCTTGTCAAAAACTAAAAATGCCAAAAAGATTTTTCTGTATAATTGGTGGTGTCAGTCTTGGTTAAAGCGTCTAGTTAAAAAAAAAAAGGTTTATTCGTTTGTTTTTTATTGTGTTTCTTTAGTTGGGGTCAATTTATTAGTTAATCGGTAATTGTCCAATCTGGACGAACTACGCACCCCTGATTCTCCTTTTTCGGAATGTGAGATACGTAGGCAGCCTATTGTTGGTTCGGGGATCTTATTTAAAAAAATTCAAAAAAAAAAAAAAAGAAATGATTTTCTTCACTCTTTATTTAGAGTAGGTGTTTATACATATCTTGAAAAGAAAAAAAAAATTCCTCAATAGTCGTAGGGTTCATTTTTGGTTGATCTTATTTCAAAAATCCAAAAAGATTTTTTTTTTTCACTCTTCATTTAGAGTAGGTGTTTCATGTACATCTTTAAGAGAAAACAACAAAAAAAAATATTTCCCTTTAATAGGTTCAGGTTTCATTTTTCGTATGAAATTCAAAAAAAATAAAAATAAAATAATAATAATAAAATATTTTTTCGGTAATCATAGATTTCATTTTGTACTGAAATCTGAAAATTCAAAAAGATTTTCTTCGCTCTTCACTTAGAAGATGTTTCATATACATCTCTAAAAGAAAACTACAAAAAGATTTTTCTTTAATAGTTTCAAGTTTCATTTTCCTATGAAATTCAAAATTAAAAAAATAAAAAAAATCAATCAAAAAACCCAAAAAGATTTTTCTTTGTTAATCATAGAATGCAAAAAAAATAAAATTTTCGTCAGTTCTTTTTGACAATTTATTATTTTCTTTTCTTCTTAAAGTTTCAAAAAAAAAACGGAGAAAAAGATTTCAATTGGCCATTTTGGCACGACTTCACGAACTACGCACACCTGATTCTCCCCTTTCGGGGGTGAGATACGCAGGCGCCCTTCTTGGGTTCGGTGATCTTTTCAAAAAAAAATAATAAAAAATAAATAAATAAAATAGAGAGGTTTTGAAAAACTATTGAACTCTAACCATTTGCTATCTCTTGTCCAGTTTAGTTTAAGGTGGTTGATTTGTGGCATTTTGGCTGGTCCTCCATATTGCTACAAGTCACAGAGAAAGTTATGGCCAACAAGGATACCGAGTTAGTTGTCACTAATCAGATAGGGAGTTCGGGGAATGAGAATGTAGGAGATAATGAAGAGATTCGGAAATTAAGGCGACAAATAATAGAAATGCATTGAGCTTGGGCTAATGGGTTGCCGCCTCCTCCGGTTCCCACTGATAGTCTGGAATATCTGTCTAGCTTGCCTCCCGTGTCACATGCACAATTTCCTATTTTTGTTGATATGCCACAACATGCATCAAGATCGACTCCGGGGCAACAATATCCAACCACTTCCAATATTCATTTCCTCACTCCTCAATACAAAATTACCACATGCTCGTCTCCGCCTGCTATTCATGTTTTTGCTGCCCCACTTCCGTCTGAAGCTCCTACTTTTAATGTTAATCCAACGGTTGTGATTCCTCACTCTACAAGCGACCCTGTATTGAATATTTTTAGTGATCTGCATTACGCTTCCGAGCCCACATTTAAGTTGATGGGTCCGTACGTTTTTCCTCAACCGTCTGAATTTCCTCCTGACACTGAGAAACCTGTTATGACAGAAGAACAAGAGGAAATAGCCAGAAAATTGAGAAGTTTGGAACTGACTATGAAAAACTTGCAAGGACTTGGGGGGTACAAAAGTGTCTCATATAAAGATCTGTGCATTTTTCCAGGTGTACATCTTCCTCTTGGTTTTAAAATGCCGAAGTTTGAGAAGTATGATGGACATGGCGATCCTATAGCACATTTGAGACGCTATTGCAACCAGCTGAGAGGCGCTGGAGGGAAGGAAGAGTTGCTCATGGCATATTTTGGTGAGAGTCTTTCAGGTCTAGCTTTAGAATGGTTTGTTGACCAAGACATTGACAAGTGGAATAGCTGGGATGACCTGGCTAATGAATTCGTGCAACAATTTCAATACAATATGGAGTTGATTCCTGACGAGAAATCCTTAACTAATATGAATAAAAAGAGTACTGAAACTTTCAGATAGTACGCGATTAGATGGCGTGAACAAGCTACTAGGGTGAAACCGCCAATGAAAGAAAGTAAGATAGTGGAGACGTTTATTCAAGTGCAGGATGAAACATATTATCAACACTTGTTACCTGCATTAGGCAAGCCATTTGTTGAGGTCCTCAAAATGGGGGAGATGATAGAGGATGGAATTAAGACTGGTCGCATTGTGAGTTTTGCAACATTAAAAGCTACTACTCAAGAAATTCATAAAGGTTTGGGAAGTATGGGAGGAAAGAAGAATGTGGAAGATACATCTACCATTGCAGTTGGACAACAAGCATGGGCAAGAGGACCACACCATCGTTACCCACAGACTCAAACCCAAGTTTATGCCCAAGCTCCACAGAATCTTTACCAAAATCCATCATATCCCATTCCCCTACCTCTATATCAAGTGTATAATGCCCAACCTCATGTTCAACCTCCATCTTACCCACACTGGCGTGCGCCAACTCTGCCGAGTCATCCTCCAACTCCACATACATACCAAAGCCCTTCTAGGCATGGTTTTCAATTTAAGCCAAATAATGAAATGAGACAGAAGTTGAAAGATAACTTCACACCCATTGGAGAGTCGTATGCAAGTTTATTCCAGAGATTGGTACAACAGGACATGATTACTCCTCTCCTTGGGTATACTCCCTACCCACATTCAAGAAGTTTTGATCCTAACGTACGATGTGCATATCATTTTGATGTTCAGGGTCACAGTATTGAAGATTGTCGTGCTTTGAAAAGAGAAATTGAAAAGATGATTCAAGATAAATCAATCATGGTACAGAATACTGACAGTGAGGAAAGCTCTAGTCATGCTGATATGCAAACCAGTGGCTAAGATGTTAGGCTGAGCAATTAAGAAGGCATCCCTCTCCTTACTAGGATGGGGTCTGGTAGCTTGTTTTATTTTATTTTCTGTTCTCCGAATTATTTCAGGGTTGTAGTTCGGGATCTGTCTTGTTTTGTCCTTTTGTTATTTATGTTCAAACCCTTCTATCTTTTGTTTTGACTAAATGAAGTGTCTCATTTTCCTTTTTGTTTTAAATATGTGTCGTTTGTTTGTTTGCTTTACATAGTACATTTTATGTTAGCTCTAGTGATATGACATGCAGTGAAATTTTCAGCCAGATCTTAAAATCCAGTTTAAGCATGAACTTTGAATCAGAGGGTTAAAGTTAGAAAAAAAGAGCATATGAGAAAATAGATGGAGTGCTGAGATATTTGGTAATAGGTTAAGGCAATTATTTTGAGAATCACAAGAATAACTTCGCTATCGATCGAAAGACAGATCCCAATTAGGTCAAATAGTGGACGTGTGATCCCTATATCAAGGTTAACAACAAGATAATAAGCTCCACAGAAGCATGAATCACTCGATGTGAGAGATGCATAACAAAGGTAGAGTTGTATCTTTGACAAGTATATAAAAAGAGGTGAAACACATGTTCGAGGCAAGTTAGTGTTGTAAAACATGTCATAAGTGATATTGGTCGTGTACTTTCACATTGCATGCTATATACTTGCATTCTCAAGAATTGATATGATGAAGGCATTTCATTCTGCTATCCAAACATTGTGTCATCCTTTGTTTACCCCATTTGAGCCTTAGTGTTATTTTCTTTCATACCCATCTTTCGGAATCAAGATAGAGTAAGCAAAGTTCAAAGAATAGTGTCAAGTAAGAAGGTAAAGTCAAAAAAAAGAAGAGAAGAGACAAAAATATTTCCAAAAAAGAGTGTCAAGAAAAATAGAGTTAGAAAAAAGAATTGCAAAGTAAAAGAGCAAATAAAAAAAAAGAGAGAAAAATCAGATCAAAGCAAAAAGACAAGCTACCAGAACTACGCATGACCTGATTCTCCTCTCTCGGGAGTGAGATACGTAGGCTGCCTTACTAAGGGATCAGTCCGACCAAATAAATAATTTAGACTCACCCAGTCAAAAGAAACTGGGGCGTGAGTTAATCCTCATTGTTTGAGTCGATTCCAAAAGTTGTAAGTCCTAACCTACTTCGAGTGTCGTTTGGGCCTCATGCCATCCTTTTTTTCTAACCCTATCCAAAAGCCAAGTTACAACCAAAGGAAAGACCTTCAGATCAATCTTTGGGGATGTTAAGGCAAAGCATGCAAGGGATATGCTGATGTATTTGGGAACTACCTGTCTTCCTCAGCCCAAGGAATCAAGAGAGAAATAAAAATGAGAGAGTCTTATTGGTGAAAACCCTCACGGGCACCGTAAGGCGATAGTAAGTTGAGAGAGATAAAAAAGAGAGAGTCTTATTGGTGAAAACCCTCACGGGCACCGTGAGACGATTGTGAGTTGAGAGAAAAGAGAATAAGAGAGTCTCATTAGTAAAAACCCTCACAGACACCATAAGACGAGGGTGAGCTGAGGGAAAGACCCTTCAAAACGTCACTAGCCGAATGAGGTCTGAATGCAATTGGCCTAAGGAAACAACTCAGTTTCAAGGCCATTAACTCAGCAATAATTGGTAAAGAGGTTGGATGGAAAGATCAGGTAGCTTAATCCAAAAGGCATGGCATAATCATTAGAGTTAACTGCCATTTTTAGAAAATTTGTCATTTCTTTGTTTTAAATGGAGACACTCATTGTCTTTTCTTTCTTCTCTTTATTTTATTTTGTTTTCTTTATAAAAGTCATCGTCATTTTTCTCTCGTTTTTAAGTCAAGTCCACATCAAAACAAGTGAGAAAAGAATTCAAAACTGGCCACCAATTTCTTCAATTGCACAATGCAAGACAAAGTCAACATATGAAAGAGACATAATTGTGAACTATTTGAAAATACCTAGGTTTGAAGGATTTATCTAAGAAGCATGATAAAAATAGAGATACTGTGGTTATTTTGGAGTCACTCTTAATGATCTGAGTTTGGGTCAATGACACGACAAAGCAGGGGCAAATGTCAGCAATTTGAAACAAAATGAAGGGAATGAACACTAGAGCAAATGCCTGAAAAGCCAAGTGCTGCAAACTACCACTAAGTTTTTAACTGATAAATTTTCTTTGTTGAAACAGGGGCAAATTCGTTTCACTTGATTCAGCTACCATTGGAAATGCACATCCATGGGATTTTACTTTCTGTTCAGGACCCTCCTAGAAAATGGGATTTTACTTTGTGTTCAGGACCCTCCTGGAAAATGGGATTTTATTTTCTGTTCAGGACCCTCCTGGGATTTTATTTTCTGTTCAGGACCCTTCTGCAAAATGGGATTTTACTTTCTGTTCAGGACCCTCCTGCAAAATGGGATTTTACTTTCTGTTCAGGACCCTCCTAGAAAATGGGATTTTACTTTCTGCTCAGGACTCTCCTGGAAAATGGGATTTTACTTTCTGTTCAGGACCCTCCTGCAAAATGAGATTTTATTTTCTGTTCAGGACCCTCCTGCAAAATGGGATTTTACTTTCTGTTCAGGACCCTCCTGCAAAATGGGATTTTACTTTCTGCTCAGGACCCTCCTGCAAAATGGGATTTTACTTTCTGTTCAGGACCCTCCTAGAAAATGGGATTTTACTTTCTGTTCAGGACCCTCCTGCAAAATGGGATTTTACTTTCTGTTCAGGACCCTCCTGCAAAATGGGATTTTACTTTCTGCTCAGGACCCTCCTGCAATATGGGATTTTTACTTTCAGTTCAGGACCCTCCTGAAGAATAGGACTTTACTTTATGTTCAGTACCCTCCAGAAAAAATGGGATTTTATTTTCTGTTCAGGACCCTCCTGAAAAATGGGACCACGCTTTCAAAATGAAATACTGCCTTATGATAATCCTGGTGTGGGAAGTTCGAGCAACATTTGTAAGGAGACACACTTCCTTATTTGGTAAATCCAGCAACATTTGTGAGCAAACACACTTCCTTATTTGGTAATTCAAGCGGCATTTTTAAGGAGACGCACTTCCTTATTCGGGTAATCCCAGCAACATTTGTAAGGAGACGCACTTCCTTGTTCGGGTAATTCCAGCGGTATTTGTAAGGAGACACACTTCCTTGTTCGGGTAATCCCAGCAATATTTGTAAGGAGACGCACTTCCTTGTTCGGGTAATCCCAACAACATTTGTAAGGAGACACACTTCCTTGTTCGGGTAATTGCAGTAACATTTGTAAGGAGACACACTTCCTTATTTGGTAAATCCAGCAACATTTGTCAGGAGACGCACTTCCTTGTTCGGGTAATCCCAGCAACATTTGTAAGGAGACGCACTTCCTTGTTCGGGTAATTCCAGCAAAATTGGTAAGGAGATACACTTTCTTGCTTGGGCAATTCAAGAAACATTTGTAAGGAGACGCACTTCCTTGTTTGAGCAATTCGAGAGACATTTGTGAGGAGACGCACTTCCTTGTTTGAGCAATTCAAGAAAGATTTGTAAGGAGACACACTTCCTTGTTTGAGCAATTAAAGAGACATTTGTGAGGAGACGCACTTCCTTGTTTGAGCAATTCAAGAGACATTTGTGAGGAGACGCACTTCCTTGTTTGAGTAATTCAAGAGACATTTGTGAGGAGATGCACTTCCTTATTTGAGTAATTCAAACAGCATTGGTAAGGAGACGCACTTCCTTGTTTTGGTAATTCAAGCAGTAGTGGTAAGGAAACGCACTTCTTTGTTTTGATAATTCAAGCAACATTGGTAAGGAGATGCACTTCCTTGATTGGGTAATTTGAATTTTTGCTTTTTAGGTGATGCAGTTCCTAACGTAAATCTTGACTCCTAGAAGATGCACTTTCTAGTCGAGTTGTTGCACTTAATCCTTAGGAGACGCACTTCCTTGCTATTTTTTTTTTTTTTTAGGTGACACACTTTTAACTTAAACTTGTATCTCTAGAAGACGCACTTTCTAGTTAGAATCCCTCACTTTAATTCTTATGAGATGCACTTCCTAGTCTTGGTTATTTAACTTTACTCTTAAGAGATGCATTTCTTAGTCAGAGTCTTGATTGATCATTGCAACATGCAAGTAGGTATGATGTGATTTTCCCAAAAGTCTTCTGATGATAAACTGGGGCAAAAAAAATTCAATTTTTGTTTTTGAAATTTTACTTTTCTGGCAAATAAAACCTCTTTATAATAATATTTGTTTGGGATAATTTTTTATTTTTTTTAGTTTTGATGTAGTTTCAGGAGCCCGCCTGCAGAACAGGGTGAAGAAGTTGAAAGCATAGCAACAAAGTGATGAAATTGCAAGTCAGGAGCCCGCCTGAAGAACAGCGTGATGAAATAGCAAGTCAAGAGCCCGCCTGAAGAACAGGGTGATGAAATAGTAAGTCAGGAACCCGCCTGGAGAACAGGGTAATGAAATAACAAGTCAGGAGCCTGCCTGGAGAATAGGGTGAAGAAACGAAAGTCAAGCAACAAGTTGGAAGAAATAACAAGTCAGGAGCCCGCCTGAAGAATAGGGTGATAAAAGTCGAGTCAAGAGCCAACAAAAGCTGTATAGATAGGATTTTTGTAATTTCCTTTATGTTTTAGCTTTTAATTTTCATTTTGATATAATAACAGAGCTGCGGACCGAAACCTCGACGAAACCTCACTCGACTCTCCAACTCGGTATAGTCCACTCCTCTTCCAATCCTTTGAAATACCCGTGACTTGGTTCCCTTATAACTTGGGTGGGTAGGTTGTCCTAATTCAAGACCCGATAGTCCTTCTTTCTTCTGTTTCTTTCTTTGAATAATGGTCGGGACAAAATTCTGTCTCGTTGTCTACTTCTTTGTCTGAAAACACTGCGTGTTTACATTCAAAGGGGGCATGATGTAGACACGTAATTTTGTCCCACTTAGAAGTCGATTTTATTCATTTCCACCATAGCATACCGTGTGCCCTCACCCATGTCATTATACCCCGTAAAATACAAAAAAATAAATAAATAAAATAAATAATAAAATAACTAATCCTATCTTATCCTAACCACCTACCCACTAAAAACATAACACCTCACCACTACCCCCTACCCCACGCTACCCCACCCCTCCCTCTCTTTTTCTTGTCCCAAAAGAAAGACTTCCAAAAAAGAATACATATACATACTCACATACACAAATCAAGGGGATGAACAGTAGAAGTAAAGATAAATACAAAAGAAAAAAAAAGATCAGAACTCTCTCTCTAAACTCTACTCTCTCTCTTCCTCTCTTTAACCTCCGTCCGCCGTCCTCTCTCGCCGTCGCCGGCGAGACCCCCTTTCAAGCTCTCTCCGGCCGGTGAACAGCGAAACCACCGTCGTCGCTGCCGTCTTTCCATCATTCCGGTGACAACAACGCCACTCAGATCTGCCGGCTCCCGCTGTCAGCGACCAACACCGTTCGTCGGCTGAGAATCGGCTAGATCCGACCACGGCGCTTTGGTCAGCTCCGGCCGCAGCTCAAATCGGCGACTCCTACGGCAAAAAACAGCGCCGAGACCAGCGCCGGCAGCGGCGGCAAACCGCTATCGGAGAAGGCCAGTGCCTCCGTCTCTCCGTCACCGGAGCTCCCCGGAGCCCGATTTGCGCTGGGTTTTGGTTTTCTGCTGGTTGATCTTGGTTTCGTTTATTTCTTGGTTAGTCGTCGATAGTGGATCTCGAGTCGTCTTTATCGAATCGCATCGTCGTTCTTGGTTGGGTTTCGTATAGTAAAGTTTTTCTTCACTGATTTTGGGAGCTGTCCGGTTATTATTTTAATACCGAGTTTGGTTTGTTCGTCGTGAGGTTCTCCGATCGAGTTTGGGTCTTCGGATTTCCTTATTATCGACACAGCGTGCTATCGAGGTCCATTTCTTAACTCGTCTTTTATATATATATATATGTGGTTGGTTGTTTTGATTGGTTGCAATTACGAATGGTGATTATGGTTTTGTTGGATTTTTGTTATGTTGATGTTATGATTGTGATGCTTGGTTGTTGATTTTGGTAGATTAACGCATAAACTTGATCATGTTCTAATGGATGGATAGAATGAAAGTCGGGGGATGAAATTAAAAAATTGACAAAAGGATAGATTCGGTTTAATTTGATTTATTGTTGGTATGAATCATGATAGAATTATGTCTTTAGTCGAGAACGCATAGGCAAACGTAGGCCGGGTAGGCAAATTTAGGAATAACAATTTGTTGGAGTGTTTTGAATATGTGCTTGAATGATACTTTCTACTTTATTGCATGAAAAGTTTAAATTGTACTCATTTGGCCGGGGAATGCCCCGAAGGATTTGTATTGATTTATCCGGGGAATGCCCCGAAGTACCTTGTTACCCGGAGGACGTCCATGATGAAGGCCCGAGGCATCGGGTAAAGCATTAGTTTAGGATTAGCGTAGGTTTATTTTCAGTCCCTTTCTATTTCGGGTTGTAATAATTGGACTGGACTTACATTTCGGTTTGTTTCGTTTTATTTTGTTTGAGTGTTTTTGCGTGCTTTTTCTGTGGTTTATACACTTCATAATGCCAAAATAGTCGATACACTCCACCAAGCGACCGTGGTCGAACCACGGGATCGAGGGGTGCCTAACACCTTACCCTCGGTCAACAGAATTCATTAGCCGGAATCTGTGTGCGCAAACCGGTTTAAGAGTCAATTGGTTTCGAAAAGGGATTCTCCGAAGGTGACTTGGCACACCGGATTATGCCAAGTGGCGACTCTGAATAAAAATACAAATAATCCTTTTTTCGAAATAAATTTTCATTTCTTGTCACTAAAACTAATAAAACCCTTTCGAACTTTAAAAATATTCCAATGTTTTGGAGTACGCGTTAAAAAAGGGGTGTGACATTCCCATCCATAAAAAAATTATTTTTTAAGCAGAAGGAAATAAGAATGTCATTAGCAAAAAATGAAATACGATCTCCACCTAGATTTTTAAAATCTTTGGACGAGGTTTCACTATTCAAAGTTAGTGAATGGACTTCTCTCGGTAAAAAATGCAGTTTAAGAAATAGGGCTTCCCAGAATTTCTTTGGTCTCACCAATTCAGGCCTTTCTCCAAAATCAGATCGCCAAGGTTTACGACGTTGTCGTGGTCGTCCTTTGAAACAGTGATCAGATGGTATCTAGCTAGCCTTCTTACTTTTGTTTGATGATTTTATATCATTACATGATCAGCGGATTCAGAATTCTAGTACAATGACCTCAAGTATATTAATTCATTTTTTAAATTTAACTTCTACACATAATTAGAGTTGTTTGATTGATGGAATGAGGGATTACTGTCCTGTCTTAAAATTTGGGATAATTTTATTATGCGTTTGGTTATGAGTATTAATCAATCCCAAAAATCATTATATACTAAAATGGTGGAATTAACTATCATATATAGAAGGTTGATAAGCAAAGTGCCTGTCAAGTTCCTAGATTGAGTCAAAACATGTTTATAGTTACAAAATTATTATTGTCAGAATATGTTTTACTCACATTATTCTTTGTTTTTATGGAAAATATAATTAGCACGAATTCATGTAATCGATTTCAATTTGCTTGGAATTGAGCCATATTTATTATTATTATTATTATTATTATTATTATTATTATTATTATTATTATTATTATTATTATTATTATTATTATTATTATCATCATCATCATCATCATCAACGTCATTGTAATTCATTTGTTGTTAATTATGTGTTTTATTTTTATTTTTATTTTTATTTTTATTTGTTTGAACATGAATCAAAATGCTTTATTCATAAAATAACAAGCGTTATAAATGGCTCCACAATTTCGCACAATTATATTCCTCACAAATATAAAATAGCTAGCAACACCTCTATTTGAAATAGTGCAACCAAACCTATTATATCTTGTAGAGATCATGAGAGATTTAGCGCGCACTGTTAAACTCTCCCATCTTAATAGCTAATTTTTTAAGCGTGGTTCTTCCACACCGTATTAGGTTCCTTCTTTGCATTTCATTCTTTTCAAGTTAATTTATAAATTTCTTCTCAATTCTTTAAAATAGTCTAATTAGTTTCTTTTTGAGGTGCGTATCTTTAATTATTTTTTAGTCAATTGATGTTTTTGATTAATGTTTTAATAAGAAGTAGTTCTACGTACAGTTGCACTTATTTTGCACTTTCTTGAATTTTAATGTAATTTTTTTATTATATTAATCTATAAAAAATTAAAGATTCACAAGACTTACATTTAATGACATATCGTAAAACGCTTTGTCTCGTGTCCGCGCCTTTAAAGCACTGCCTAATCTTTTGCCAATTAATAAATGTTAGTTGTTCAAATATATTTCTCACATTGTTTTGTGTCTATGAAGAAGTATGATTAGTGGGATTTGTGTATTGTTTTGGATTGGTATGCTTAATGGGATGATTTTGGTATGCTATATATTTTGGTCTGATTAGTAGGATTCGTGCATTGTTTTGGATTGATGCATAATACTCCCTCCGTTTAGAATTAGTTGGCCCTCTTTCTAAAAAAAATTGTTTCGATTTACTTGTCCCACTTATCAAATCTAGATTATTTTACACAAATTCTTCTCAGTCTACCTTTAATAGGTATTAAATATAATTACACTTTTCAAAATTTTTAAAAATAACACTTATATTTTCAATACAAACTTTATGAAACTTGACTTTTTTTCTTCTTTTCAAAGAGTACTATTCGTATTCCTATAAGATTTTCAATCCATGCATGCATATGCTACAATTTTCCATGATTAATTAATTATTGAGTCTTACAATGTTAAAAAGGGTAAAAAGGTAAAATATACTCCTAATCATTGAATTTCTTAATGGGTGTGTCAAGATTGAAAGGATCATCTAATTTGAAACGGAGGGAGTAATTGTTATCATCAAGACCATCGTGATTGATTCGTTTTAATTATGAGTTTTATTTTTCTTTATAATTTATTTGAAAAGAACATCGTGTTTGATGTTTTGTAACTTTGATGATTTTTTGATTTTTTTTATATACTTATCTTATACTAAGGCTGTCATGTGGGTCGGGTCGGGCCAACCTGGAGTCGGCCCATTTGAATTAATCGGGTTGTGGGCCTGGCCGAGTTTGGGTTGGGTTTAAGTGGGTCGGGCCGGGCTGGGCTCAACAATAAAAAAATTAAAAACAATCCTAACCTGACCCACTTAACCCAATCCGTCCAAACCCAGTCAAATTCGGTTAAAAAATCGGTCAAATCCGATCAAAAATATAAAAAGAAAAAACTTTTTTTCAATATACATTATATATACCCAACCTATATACATTATAAATACGTTAAACAATATATATACACTATATATATAGTATATACTACATTAGAATTTAAAAAATATATACACATATACATAATTACACACATATACGCACCATTCAATATATATGTACTACTTTAAAGTTTAAATAAAATATACTACAATATATATACATTGCAATATATATATATATATATATATATATATATATATATATATATATATATATATATATATATATATATAGTTATATACTAATTTAGAAAACATATACACATGTATACGTTAAACATACACATCTATACAAATTTATAAAACATATACACATGTATACGTTAAATATATACGTCTATAGAAGATATATACACATGTATACACACCATTCAATGTATATATACTACTACTAATAAAATATACTACAATATATATATATATATATATATAGTTATATAATTATAGTTATAGACTAATTTATAAAACATATACACATGTATACGTTAAACATACACATCTATAATAATTTATAAAATATATACATATGTATACGTTAAATATACACATCTATAGAAGATATATACACATGTATACGCACCATTTAGTGTGTATATATATATATACTAATTTATAAAACATATACACATGTATACGTTAAATATATACATCGATAGAAGACATATACACATGTATACGCACCATTCAAATGTATATATACTACTACTAATAAAATATACTACAGTATATATACATTACTATCTATCTATCTATCTATCTATCTATCTCTCTCTCTCTCTCTCTCTCTCTCTCTCTCTCTATATATATATATATATATATATATATATATATATATATATATATATATATAGTTATATACCAATTTATAAAACAGATACACATATATACGTTAAATATACACGTCTATAGAAGATATATACACATGTATATGCACCATTCAAATGTATATGTACTACTTTAAATAAAATATACTACAATATATATATACATTACAATATATATATATATATATATATATATATATATATATATATATATATATATATATATAGTTATAGTTATAGTTATAGTTATAGTTATAGTTATAGTTATATACTATTTTATAAAACATATACACATGTATACGTTAAATATACACATCTGTATAAGATATATACACAAATATACAAAACATATGCTACTTAATATAATAAATTAATAATACTTGGTAGTAAATTAATAATTTATTAGAAGTGAGTTTTTAATTTAAAGTAGAAAACTAGAAATTCAATTTAAAATTTTAAATCATTAAATGAAAAAATATAAAAAGTAAGGACTAAGGAGTGAATGAATTTGGAGAATTTTATTGATTGCAAAATGATCCAAAATTTATAGTTTACATGAATGAAAAATCTACAAATTATGCATCATTTTTTCCAACTCATTCATGTTAATATTAACGGGAACTTGCATAGGATAGTCGAAGTCAACGGGGGCAAAACCATGCATTGGACTTGATTTTGCTGAGTTCTCCCGTGAAGACATAATTTCTTCAAGTTTCAGCTCTTCGCTCGGCTCCGGTTCCATTTCTTGGTTTCTTATTTCCGCTCTAATCCAATCTCTGAGGCAAACTAGAACATTCATTGCATTGCTTCCCAATGAGTGTCGGTTGTCTCCAAGCTACTGTCGTCCCTGACTAAAGGCGCTCTCTGATGCAACGGTTGACATTAGAACATTCAAGATATCTCTAGCTAATCTTGAAAGCACAGGATATTGTGTTTCATTACTCCTCCACCAATCCAACATGTTGATCCATCATCTGCGATCCTCTGGCGGCGACCGAAGGTAATATTTCAGCTCTTTCCGATAAGTTGATGTGTAAGCTCTCTCATCAACACTGTTCCAACAAGTTAAATCATAAAAGGAATCAAGAAAACCACTATGTGCCGGCCTTTTAGAAGATGATGGCTCCTCGGGAGGATGAGGAGCGACAGTTGAAGTGATATTTGTAGGTACAACTAAATCAAATAAATCAGCATAGTGATTATATAATTTTTCTATGTATTCATTTGCATCACTCATAGCCATGTACAAATCAGGTTGTACTTGTTCAGAATCATTGTTAATATTTATTTCTAACTTAGTATAAATAATAGTACTAAAGTGGCACATATTATTATATTTCATGTACGGATTTAGCATAGCACCAACCAAGTAAATAGAGAGAATCGAAAAAAAATATTTTTTAAATTTGGTAAACATGACACCAACAGCTTCTTTATAACCTTCTTTATTTTTATATTCTTTGAGCAAACCAGAAATATCGACTATATATGCCAAAATATGACAAATAGTAGGATAATAAGCACCGAAAAATTCAACCGTAGCTACATAAATTTTTTCTAAAAACTTAACAAGATCATTAATTACAACCCAATCAGAATTATGTAGCATGCAATCAGCAGAATCAACAAATGAACCGCAATGTTGGTTTAAAGTTAGTGTAATAGGAATTCTATATATATAACAAGTTTTTAAAAAATCATACCTAGAATTCCATCTAATATCAATTTCCTCAGGCATCAATATCGGTGTAAGTCCATTTTCTTGACTTTTAACTTTAAATTCTCTAATTCTAGATCTACGATTATTTCCTTGAATAAAACCAACAGCAAGACGAATTTTTTCTATATAAAGCTCAAAAAACTCAAGACCATCTTTTACAATTAAATTATATATATAACATGCACACTTAATATGAAAAATTTCAGGCAACGGCGGAGATAGCGTAGATTTTTTTTTTTTATAGCAGTCTTGTTGTTAGAAGCATTATCAAAAGCAATACATAAAATTTTATTTTTGAACCATAATATCCGGCAACTTTAACAATAGAATCAACAATAAAATGTCCAGTATGTTTACGATCTTCATCATATAAAAAAACAAGAATACGTTTTTGTATCACAAAATTACTATCCATCCAGTGACAAGTAACGGATAAATAATCATTTTAATTTACAGCACGAACAAGATCAAAAGTTAGAGACAATCTACATTGAATATTTTTTAACAATGTTGATAAATAAAAATAATATTGTGAATGAACTCTAAAAATTTCAAACCGACAAGTACTTCTAGGAATACCGTTAAACATAGGATTATAAATTGCTTGTATATAGTGAATAAAGGCATCAGAAGAAGGAAAACTAAAAGGCAAACAACCCACGGCTACTATTTTAGCTATTTCTTCCCGGTCCCTCAATTTATTATACTTCTTCGTTACCTGACCGGTTGCTGGGTCCATTCTAGTTTGCGTTGGCCCACTAACATCCTCACCACCTTGTGCAATAGTTAACTCTCTTTCGTGAGCTTCATCTATATGTCTCATTAACGTACCCGTACTCCCTTGCTTGTCTCTGCTTCTATGCTTATATATTTGTTGACAAATATTGCATTGCACCTCGGTATCTGATATACGTTCAAAAAATTGCCATGCAACACTAGTTGTTTTACGAGGTCTTGGGGCACGGGGAGGACGGGGAGGGAGATTAACCGATTCAGATCAAACGTTAGCATTTTCTACTGCGGGTGTCTCACCAATATTTTCATTATCTTCGTCTAAATTAACCGCATCTACTTTATTTTCTTCTTCTATATCATAATTTTCCTGAGCTTCTACATAATCCATATCGTGAGCACCTACACCTATTTCTTCCTCAAAAGGTGTACCAAGCGGTACCGGAGGCGAAGGCACACGGGTATATCTACTACTTGAACTACCTCTACCGCTAGTAAATCGCTTTTTACTACCACTACCGCTTCCGGGATAAAAAATTTTAACACCTAAAGTAGCGAGGTTTCTTAATTTATCCATAGTATAAATTAAATTAAACTAAAAAAATTCAAAATACACAAATATAATAAAATTAAATATTAAACAATTAATACAATAAATAAAAATTAAACGTAAGAGATGGAACTACAATACCAAATTTTGGAAGTATTTGAAGGTTGCAACTTTAGAAATTTCCGCTTGTACTTTGTAAAGGCAAAATTAAAAAATTAAAGTGAACACTTTAAGAAATTAAATATATTGAATATTTGAGAATTGAGATTTGAGAGAGAATGAGATTTGAGGGAGTGAAAAATTGTGTGAAAAATAATTTGAAGGTGTAGGAATTTTTTTGGGGATTAAAAAATAATTTTTAAAGTAAATTTTTTTATTTTTTTTTAAGAAATGGGCCCAAACTAGCCGTTTGGACCCAAAAAGGGCTATATAGCCGTTGGGCCAACGACTAGTTTGGCTCGAAACCTAATTTTTTTTTTTTTTTAAATTTGGGCCGGGTTGGTTAACTGGCGGGCCTGGACCGAGCTTGGTCCGGACCGGATTAATCGGGCCCAAATTAAAAAAAATAACCGGCTTCGGACCCGGTACGCTAAAGCGCTAAGACTTACCGGACCGGGTCAAATCGGACCAGTTCCTTTAAGTGGACCGGTTTGGGCCGGGTCAGCCCCGCCCAATTGACAGGCTTATCTTATAACATGGTCAAGATTATCAAATTCAAGATGCAACTGAATTAGTTTATTAAAATCTCAAATTTACTCATAATAGTCTTTTTTCCACTATTAGCTATTTTATTAAAATATTCTCGCAAATCGAAGAAAAGGACGAAGATCACTAATAACTTCTAATCGGACAAACATAAGAAAGAGGAAAGACAAGAGCAAATAATAAAATACGAGAACTCTTCAACAGAGGCAGATTTCAAGTTGGTTAGCTTGATTTTTTTTTGTTGAATTTCAACAACCTAAATCTATGTTCATTCTGGCAAAAAATCAGCTGGTTCGACCGTCTTTCTCTTAAAGCTACTTGGAATTGAGGTATAGTTGTTATCATCAACGTCATTGTGATTCATTTGTTGTTAATTTACGTGTTTTATTTTTATCTTAATTTGTTTGAACATGAATCGAAATATATTTTATTCATAAACTAACAAGCCTTATAAATGGCTCCACAATTTCCCACTATTCCTCACAATATAAAATAGCTAGCACATCTCTATCTAAAATGGTGCACCAGAAATATTATATCTTGTAGATATCATGCGAGATTAGCTCACCAAAAATATTATATCTTAATAGTTAGTTTTTGAAGTGTGGTTCTTTCACTCGTATCAAATTTCTTCTCAGCATTTCATTCTTTTTAAGCTAACTAGTTTGATGTACGTGCTTTGCACGTGTATATCACGTTAATCGATAAAAACATATATTGCTACCTACTAACATTTTGTCCTAATTTATATCACGTGACATCGTGATTCATTCGTTTTAATTTATGAGTTTTATGTTGTCTTTTTAATTTATTTGAAAAGAACATCGTGTTCGATGTTTAATAACTTTCATGGCTTTGTTTTTTATTTCATATACTTATAACAACATGGTCAAGATTATTAAATTCGAGGAGTAATTGTCAAATTTAAATCATAATATTCTAGAGTACGTCTTTCTCCGATGACACTCAACTGTTCTCACAAATCGAGGAAAATGACGGAGATCTCTAAAAACTTCAATCGGACAAATATAGGAAAGAGGGAAAACAGGAGCAAATAATAGAATAGGAGAATTCTTCATCAGAGGCAGAATTCAAGTTATTTAGTTTGATTTTTTTATGGGTTTTCGCTACCTAAATTCATGTTTGTTCCGGCAGAAATCATTCGTTTCAATCATCTTTCTTTTAAAGCTCTTTCCTTCTTTGCTTTCTATTTAGAGCTTTCAATGGTTCTCACTTATTTTTCCGTCCATAAAAATTTTTCTTTTTAACCACATGTATAAAATAACCTATAAGCACCATAATCATAAGGTGAGCTGATTTCTTTTCGTTATTTTTTTTTATTGATAGTGTAAAAATTTAATTAAAGAACAAATTTGAATATTCTTCTTTATCTTTTTTTATTTTTGTAATTAGATCTTAAATATGTTATTGTTGTTGTTGAATTGTTTGTTTTTAATAATATAATATGACTGATCAATCTTTGCAAAGTGATTTAAATTTTTTTATACTTCATTAAAAATCTCCACAATAGATAAAATTATTTAATTTTAAATAATTAAACGTTACACGTGCGAGACACGTGCGGTATATATATATAGTAATTGTTATCATCAAGATCATTGTGATTCATTCGTTTTAATTTATTAATTTTATTTTTCTTTCTAATCCATTTGAAAAAAATATCGTTTTCGATATTTAATAACTTTGATGACTTTGTTTTTAGATTTTATATACCTACCTTATAACAACATGATCAAAATTCGAATTTGAGGAGTAATTAGTTTATTAAAATCTCAAATTTACGTCGTAATATTCTAGAATCTTTCTCCCACACCCAAATTGATAAAAAGGGCAGAGATCACTATTTCTAATAAAACAAACATAAGAAAGAATGAAGGAGCAAATAATAGAATTGGAGAACTCTTCAACAGAGGCAGATTTCGAGTTGATTAGTATGATTTTTTATGGATTTCAGTAACCTAAATTTATTTTTGTTCTTGGAACATGATTCCGTTTCGGTCATCTTTCTTTCCGCCGATAAAGAATATGCCTTTGAAAGCTTTCACTATTCTTACTCATTTTTTCCGCCCATAAAGAATATGCCTTTGAAATCTGGTTTTACAACCTTTCTTTTTTAAGCAGAGGTAAGTAAGAATGTCATTACAAAAAAATGAAATGACATCTCCACCTAAATTTTCAAGATCTTTGGTCGAGATTCCACTATTCAAAGTTAGTGAATGAACTTCTCTTGGTAAGAGACGCGGTTTAAGAAAAAGGGCTTCCTAGAATTTCTTTGATCTCACCAATTCACACCTTTCCCCAAAATCAGATTACCAAGATTTACGACGTGGTCTTGATCGGTCTTTGAAACAACGATCAAATGGTAGCTAGCTAACCTTCTTACTTTTGCTTAATGATTTTATATCTGCTACATGATCAGTGTTTTAGTTTTAAGATTTTTTTGTGGGATTTAGTATTAAAGTAGATCTAGGGCGGATTCAGGATTCTAGTGCAATGACCTCAAGTATATTAATTCATTTTTTAATTGAACTTTTACACATATTTAGGGTTGTTTGATTGGTAGAATAAAGGATTAGTTTCTTGCCTTAAAATTTGGGATAATTTGATTAGAAGTTTGGTTATGAGTATTAATTAGTCCCAAAAATTATTTTGTACTAAGATAGTGGAACTAGCTATCCAATATAGAAGAGGGATTAGCAAAGTGTACTAGATTGGGTCATGACATGTTTATACTTACAGAATAATAATTGTTGAATATGTTTTATTCACATTGTTTTTTGTGTTTATGAAGAATATAATTAGTGCAGAATCATATAATTAATTTCAATTTGCTTGGAGTTGAGGCATAATTGTTGTTATCAGTTTGAATTGAGATATGATTGTGAAGTGTACTTGTAAAATTGGGTGCACCTTGTGATATTATCCCGAGAGATAGTAAAAGTGGAAAAATAAGTTGATATTGTTATTATGGATTGAGTGCCAAAGCTGGTATGATATTATTTGATGGATCAGGTACCACATCTATATAATATTACTATTATGAATCAGGTACCACATCGATACTGTACATGAACCCTAGTATGTCTCCGATAAGTCATGACTGTGTGTATACATTAATGTTTGATATGATGATTCATTTGTTGTTAATTTATGTGTTTTATTTTTTTAATTTTAATTTATTTGACATGAAGCATGATATTTTATTCATAAACTAACAAGTCTTATAATGCTCCACAATTTCCCACTATCCCCCATAATATAAAATAGATAGCAATACCTCTACTTAAAATAGTTTATCAAACCTATTATATCTTGTAGAGATCATGAGAGATTAGCACACCCTTTTCCCATTTGCATGGGGGCTTCACTCAAATCATATGGACTTTTTATTTTTTTTTATTTTTATTTTGTTTTAATAAACAAACTTTTATAAGACATCATTAAAATTCTCTTAGAAAGAAAAGAAATATTTTACATAAATCATACTTATCATAAAAAATCATGAAACTCATGAATATGAGCATAGACGAATAATTTACAGGAGTTCATGACTTCAAATTAAATCTACATGACGGAATTCATAGCACTAACCCTAATAGACTCATGAATGATCGTTCATACAAAATATGATTTTTTCGTACTAAACTTAATAATTAGTGGAGGTCAATGTGTTAGGGTTTTTGTTCTGATTTTCTTACTATATTTAAGTTTTACTTTTTTCTTAGAATGAAAATAAAAGTTACCATAATTACTTTTACTTTTTCTAAAAGAAAAAATATAGTTTTTTCCATATTTGGCTAACCTCGTTCTTGAAAGGTTTTGGACATCTATAAATAGAAGACCTCCTTCTCATACCATAATACAATAACATCCACAATGTAGTCTTTTAAGAGTTTCGTTTAGGGGGAGATTTTCTCTCTCATTAGTTTTATGCTTTTTAATATTATTTTTAATATTAGGTTTTATATGTACGCCAATTAGCCAAATCACATAATAATATTATGTTTTTAGTATGTTTTTCACTGTCATTTGAGTTATTGTCTTTATGGTTTGCAACTAATAGCTTCCGCATGACGCCCTCTCGATTTCGAACCCAACACAATATGCATGCATGAAAAATTCGTGGTGCTTTAATTTGATAGGCAATGGACCACGTAATTTTCATATTCTAGGAGATATTCTCATTTAAATTGACCTTTACATGAGCTCAAACGTAAACTTAGTTAGTAGAGAAGCGTTCAACTTAACTTTGTGCTAGAGTTGTCTTATGACTTTAAATTACATCTAGTACACTTGTCCATTCTTAAGAATTGATATTTACACCTAGGCACAATCAAACTAACCAGGTTTGAATAGGTTTCATACATGGAATGGTTCAAATCTTAACCCAAAAGTTTGAGGTGTTATAACAATCCTCCATAATTTCCCACTATTTATGATAGTGCAAAATCTAATTTAGCTAAGACTAGAAAGTTTGTTCTATATTATTTAGACATAATATTAAACAAATACCAAATTCTAAATAAATTTGACTTCCTACTTCAACTTTGAATTATTCTTCCAGGGAAACGAATGTTATATTCGATATTTAGTAAAATTTGCATGACTTTGTTTTTTCATTTTATATATTTACCCTTTTAAATTAGATGATTAATATTACGAGATTTGAGGTATGATTTAATTATATTTAAAAATCCCAAATTTAAGATCATAGTATTTCATAATCTTCTATATATCTGTCATCAAACTAAGTAGTTGATTGGACATGATTTGACTGATATTTGTCAAAAAAAAAAGTATTTTAACATCCAATTATAAAAGAGCATTTGAAGTAGAAGTATTGTCTGGACATGAAATAAAATTGAAGTTTTCGTTAGAATTTCTACAAACTCTTTTTTTAAAATTTAATGCTCCCTTTGTTTCAAATCGATTGATCTATTTTGACTTGTCAAGGAGTTTAAGAAAATAAACAAGACCTTTGAATCTTATGATCTTATATTAAAGATATGTCAAAAAGATCAAAAAAATTCTTTAATCTTATGATATTAAACATGTCACGTTGAAAATTAGAAATTAAAAATCTCTAAAAAGGGAGAAAGATTATTCTTTTTTAAATCATAACTGCAGAACAACCAGAAAATAAATATATTGATTCTTGAGATTCTATGAAAATCGTGAAACTGTTTATTAGAAACTACGAGACAATATATCAATTTCAATTAAAACCATGACACGGTGCATGAGGAATCAAGCAGTGCACGATTTTCAAAGAAACCGTAAAAAAATGGCTATTAACTTTCACTATTTTTAATTATACCATGTTCTATTATTATTATATATGAAATCAATGATTACACTTGTAATCGTTACTACTACATTTTTTTGGTAAATAAAATTATTTAATTATCAAAGTGAACGTTATATAGCGCTAAGAGATGGTTGATAGACATAATATCTTCACAATCATCAAAGCATGAATTTAAGTAAACATAAAAGGCAACAACAACAAACTAGTCAAACTAAGCAGGATAATAATTGTACTATTTTATATCAACTTCTAAGCCACAATCTAAATAAAGAACAGCCACTATAATTAATAACACTATCAAAAATATAAGTCACCTGAACTGGTTAGGAAGTACCGGAAAAACCTGATGGTGTATCACAGCAAGTGCCTTTAGTAATGCGTTCTTCCATGTCGAAGCAGTTTCTATTCCCCCTTCTTTTTTTTTCAGTTTCTGCTTAGGAGTTCAAAAGGGTTAAACCCTATTCACTAAAAATCACGTAATATTTGATGGTAAAAAGATTGTGATTTTGACCCACTAAACCACTAATTAAACTAATTACCTAAAATATTCAAAACTTTTAATAAATTCTCAAAATTTATTTCAAAACTCCATAGACACAAATTAAATATCTATGGACCTGTTGAAAATATTACGACACTAATTCGAGGTCGTCTTGATTAATGTTTGACTATTATCGAGTTTAACTTTATTAAAACAATATTTTGACTAATGGCTTAATTTACTTTTGGCATCTCAAGAATTGGTACTGCTCATTCTGTGAGTTATAATTCATGTACACCAGCTACGGGGAGAGCTAAAATAGGGACGATGAGAAAATTTCACAAACAATCGGGAGGGTCGTTACAGATTTGAAATTTTTACACTTCATTAAAAATTTTCACAATAGACAAAATCATTTAATTTTAAATAATTAAACATTACACGTGCGAGGCACGTGCGGTATATATATATTACTTAATTGTTATCATCAAGATCATCGCGATTCATTCGTTTTAATTTATGAATTTTATTTTTCTTTCTAATTCATTTGAAAAAAATATGGTGTTCGATGTTTAGTAACTTTGATGACTTTGTTTTTTGATTTTATATACCTACCTTATAACAATATGGTCAAAATTATCGAATTTGAGGAATAACTAGTTTATTAAAATCTCAAATTTAAGTCGTAATATTTTAGAATCTTCCTCCCACATCCAAATCGATGAAAAGGGTGAAGATCACTAATAACTTCTAATCAGACAAACATAAGAAAGAGGGTAGGCACGAGCAAATAATAGAATAGGAGAACTCTTTATCAGAGGCAGATTTTGAGTTGCTTAGTTTGATTTTTTGAGTTTCAACAGCCTAAATTCATATTTGTTCCGACAAGAAATCATCTGTTTCAACCATCTTTCTCTTAGTGCTTTCTATTTAGAGCTTTCACTAGTTCTCACTCATTTTTTATCCATTAAAAATTTCTTTTTTTAAGCAGAAGGGAGTAAGAATGTCAATAGAAAAAAATGAAATACCATCTTTACCTAGATTTTCAAGATCTTTGGTCGAGATTTCACTATTCAAAGTTAGTGAATGGACTTCTCTTGATAAGAGACACAGTTTCAGAAAAAGGGCTTCACAGAATTTCGTTGATCTCACCAATTCACGTCTTTCTCCAAAATTTATTTATCAACATTTACAACATAGCTATGATTGTCATTTGAAACAGAGATCAAATGGTATCTAGTTAGCCTTCTTACTTTTGCTCAATGATTTTATTTGCTACATCATCAGTGTTTTGGTTCTAAGATTTGTTTGTAGGGTTTAGTTTTAAAGTAATTCCAAGGCGGATTCAAAATTTTAGTACAATGATCTCAAGTGTATTAATTCATTTTTTTAATTCAGCTTTTATGCATAATTAAGATTGTTTGATTGGTGGAATAAGGGTTAATTGTCCTGCCTTAAAATTCCAAATAATTTTATTATACGTTTGATTATGAGTATTAATCAGTCCCAAAAATTATTATATACTAAAATGGTGGAATATCCTATATAGAAGATGGATAAGCAAAGTGCCTGTCACATTCCTAAATTGGGTCATGACATATTTATAATTACAGAATTATAATTGTCGAATATATTTTACTCACGCTGTTTTTTGTTTTTATGAAGAATAAAATTAGCAAAGATTCATGTAATCGATTTCAATTTGCTTGAAATTGAGGCATAGTTGTTATCATCAGCATCATTGTTATTCATTTGTTGTTAATTATATGTTTTATTTTAATTTTTATTTATTTGAACGTGAATCAAAATATTTTATTCATAAACCAACAAGCTGTATAAATTGCTCCACAATTTCCACTATTCCTCACAATATAAAATAGCTAGCAACACCTCTATTTAAAATAGTGTACCAAACCTATTATATCTTGTAGAGATAATGAGAGATTAGCACACCCTTAATTTCACTTTGGGCTCTCGCACCTTATTAGTTAGTTTTTGAGGTGTTATTTTTCACGCCGTATTAAGTTCCTTCTCCGCATTTTACTTTTTTCAAGTTAATTTATTAATTTCTACTCAATTCTTTGAAAAAGTCTAATTAGCTTTTTTTTTAGATGAGCAGTTTTAGTTGTTTTCTAGTCGCTTGATGTTTTGATTAACGTTTTAATTAGGGCTGTGCAAAAACCGAACTGACCGATAAACTGAACCAATAAAAATGTTATTGGGTTATTGGTATTGGGTTATCGGGTTAATGATTTTTATTGGTTTTATAAAAAAATTTATTGGGTAAACGGTTCGATATCGGTTTTAGCTTATTGGGTTATCGGTTTAACCGATAATCCAATAAAGATACACTAAGTTATTTTTTTATCTCTATTTATGTTATATATTTAAATATATCTCTATATATAGAGATAGATAGATAGATATAGATATAGATATGTGTATGTATACAGATTATATGCACTACTAATTCATAATTCAGTGACTCACAAAGTATTAACCTATTCAGGAAAACAAAGGTACAATATAAAGTTCGGCTATTATCGTAATAAAAAGTTTGAAGCATTTATAGCTGTAGACACCTAATTTCGTCCCTCCTTGATAACATTTTTTACCCATTTTACCTTATCCTACCGTGTACCCTCATCCATGTTATTATACCTCTACAAAATGACAAAAAATAACAACTCCCTAACTAATTTTATCTTATCCTAACAACCTACCCCATACCCCTATCCTACCTACCTACCCCTACCATACCCCACTTACCCCCTTCACGTTTTTATTTTATTTTATTCCTTTTAACCAAATATAGAAAGAATACAAAAGGGAGGGGCCTACTAGGAACCTTCCTGGAAAGACCATTTTCCCATTTTTTTATTTTGGATAGACACCACTATATATATATAGACTCCACTCACTGATATTAGAAAAAACAGGGAGCAGAAACTAAGACCATCAACACACAGAAGTCGCCAAAAACACACAGATCGGGAGAGGTCGAGAGTGAGAGTTTGGGTGGGAGAGAAACATGGGGAGAATACAGTGAGAGGTCGAGAGAGGATAAAAGAAACCGTCCCTGTCATTCTACTGTTCTGGCGACCTTCGTCGTTGCCGAAAAATGGCGTAAACCCACCAAAAAGTGCCAACAGATTGGCGTCCTATTTTTATCGTCGAACCCTAGTCCAAAGTCCCGAGTTGGGTTTGATTTTTACTATCCAATTAGTTGTTCGGGACTTGAGTTTCAAATTTGAAAAACAGAGTGTTGAGAGAGAAGTGAACCCCTGCGTTTGTCACTGTTCTAGCGACGGGTTCGCCGGAAAACACCACGTCTATCGGAATCTGACCAAAACCCTAATCGGAAAACCACTAATTGAAATGGGTCAGTCAGTTCATTTGGGTCAGTTCGAATTTCAGGTGTGATCGAGTTGGTAGATCCGTGTTGAGTTCGTTGAATCGAGGTCTTGAGGTCAGTGGCTTTGTTCGCACAATTCAGTGAGTTGAAATAAAAAATGAGGTCCTATTCTTCAACTCAATTTCTTTCTATTTTTATCGTAATGTGAAGTTTGATGTCGTGATGTTTGTTGATTTGTGATGGGTCGATGATATAAATTTTGAGCGTGTTTGAGTTTCTATGATTATCGTAGCTTGATTGGTTGATTCTTATATTGAACTTGGTTAATTGATTAAGAATAAGTGGGACGGAAATTGAAACTTGATAACAGGTGACTTTTGGTTGGTTTGATTCATGGGTTGTTGTTTGACTTGAAACGAACGCTATTTGAACTTGATAGCGGCATATTTTAGGTCGGGACTAATAGACAAATTTTAAGTTGCGTAGGCAAATTTAGGATTGATGTTGGGTTGAATGCGTGGAATGTTGAATGTGTTGGATGTTTTCAAGTTTATCGCATGAAATTGACGTTGTATTCATTTGCGGGGAATGCCCCAAAGGCATTGCATTTATTCACTGGGGAATGCCCCGATGTATCATGTACTTGAAGACGGCGCACGATCATGGCCCGAAACGCCGGGTGGAGAAAGGAATGGAGCGTAGTTTAGGATTAGTCTAGAATAGGATTTACATTTTTCACATTTTTCTATTTTTTGGGATTGTATAATTCAGACTGGACATTATTTTGGTTTTAAATTTTGTTTTGATTTGTTTGTTTTTCTTGTTTTGTGTGTTTATGTGGTTTATACGTTTTATAGTGTCAAGTTAGCCGATACACTCTACCAAGCGAGTGTGGTCGAACCACGGGATCGAGGGGTGCCTAACACCTTCCCCTCGGTCAACAGAATTTCTTAGCCGGAATCTCTGTTCATGGATCAGTTTGTAGAGTCAAACTATTTTTGAAAAGAATTTTCAAAGGTGACTTGGCACACCCGATTTATATCAAGTGGCAACTCTGAGTTTAAATGTAAAAAGTTCTTTTCGAAACAAATTTTTAATCTTTCGTCACTTTAATAATAAAAAGCTTTTCAAACTTAAAACAAATTCTTTTTGGGTGTGAAAAAAGGGGTGTGACAGCCCTGGCGACTCTGCTGGGGACCTTTTTATAATTCAGGCTTATTTTTGGAGTCGTATCGGCTTTGTTTGGCATTATGGGTGTATAAACATTGTTTGTAATTATTGTTTGTGTTATTGTTATCACTGTTGTGCGTTTCTGTGCTCTTTGTTTACAGTTTTTCTTTATGTGTTACCGCTTTATATTTGGCATCATTTGCATAACCCGAGTCAATTCTTTCTTCAACAAGTCCCGGAGTGCATGTCGTGCGCATAAACTCTAGTTGAGTCACCCTTATTTTTAGGGGGGAGCCGTTGGATGTATGGAGTAGGTGGAAAACAAAGCAGCCACTATCGACCATATGCTCCCCCGAATGGCCTTATTAGTAAACCACAACGTAGGTTAGCCTTTAGGTCATTCTTATGTGCATCATATTGAGAACTAGCTGGGCCCACACAATTCTTTGTAGGAGATCCACCCCTAAAGCATCCCTACGTGCTAAATGTTGCATCTTTGAGGGTAACGTGGTCATTTGACGGACTGATTTGGGGAAAACATGTGTCAGAAGTAAAGTGCGTAGGCAAGAAATGTTGAAAAATATAGAAAAAGTGATTCGAAAAGAAAAAAGAGAATTTCATGATTTTATATTTCTTTATGACTTTTTCACAATTCAAAATAAAAAATAAAAAATAATAATAATAAAAAAAGGATTTCTTTTACCTTTCGCATTCGTTGTCTCAAAAACATCAAAAAGCTTTTCCTCTTATTCCTTTACCATGCATTCGTAATTTGAAAATTTCAAAAAGATTTTCCCTTTATCTCAATTAGCATGCATTCATAATTCTGAAATTCCGAAAAAAGATTTTCTTTAGAAGTTTCAAAAATGGTAGTAGTTGTGTCCATTTCATAAAAATGAAAATACCAAAAAAAAAAATTCTTTCATAGTTGTTGGTGTCAGTTTTGTGTGAAGTGTCTAATTAAACCCTCCCTCCCCACCCACCCACCCCCCCCAAAAAAAAAAGAAAAAAAGATTTCGTTTTCATCATCCGTCTGTAATCGCATCTCTTAGGTCAAGTATCGGTCCATTTTAATCCTTAATTTTCAACTTGAACGAACTACGCACCTTTGATTCTCCTTTCTCGGGAGTGAGATACGTAGGCAACCTATTGTGGGTTCGGGGATGTTATTTCAAAAATCAAAAAATGTTTTATTCACTCTTCATTCAGAGTAGGTGTTTCATATACATCTACTAGAGAAACTACAAAAAGATTTTCCTTTAATAGTTTCAAGTTTCATTTTCATTTGAAATTCATTGAAAACCCAAAAAGATTTTTCTTTGGTAATCATAGGTTTCGTTTTGTATAGGTATTTTAAAAGTGAAAAATGCAAAAAGACTTTCGTCAATTGTTTTGACAAATTGTTATTTTCTTTTTTTCTTAAAGTTTCAAGGAAAAGAATGAAAAAAGAGGTTAATTGGCCATTTTGGCAAGACTTCACGAACTACGCACACCTGATTCTTTTCTCTCCGGGGTGAGATACGTAGGCGCCCTTCTTGGGTTCAGTGACCTTTTAAAAAAAAGGTTTTGAAAAATTGTTGAACTCTAACGCATTTGCTATCTATTGTCCAGTTAGTTTAAGGTGGTTGGTTTGTGGCATTTTGGCTGGTCCTCCATATTGCACCAAGAAAGTTATGGCCAACAAGGATATCGAGTTTGTCGTCACTAATCAGATAGGGAGTTCAGGAAATGAGAATTTAGGAGATAATAAAGAGATTTGAAAATTAAGGCAGCAAATGATAGAAATGCATCGAGCTTGGGCTAATGGGTTGCTGCCTCCTCCAGTTCCCTAATCTGGAATATCTTTCTAACTTGCCTCCCGTGTCACATGCATATTTTCCTATTTTGATTGATACGCCACAACATGCATCAGGACCTACTCCGGGGCAACAGTATCCAAACATTTCCAATATTCATTTCCTCACTCCCCAATCCAAGACTACCACATACTCGGCTCCACTTGCTGTTCATGCTTTTGCGGAACCGGCCCCACCTGAAGCTCCTAATTTTGATGTTCATCCACAAGTTATGCCTCCCTACTCTACAAGAGAGCTTGCATTGAATATTACTAGTGATCAACGTTACACTTTCGAGCCTACATTCAAGTTGACTGGTCTTTACGGTGACACTCACCCGCCTGAATGTCCTCTTAACACTGAGAAGCCTGTTTTGACAGAAAAACAATAGGAAATGACCAAAAAATTGAGAAGTTTGAAACTGACTATGAAAAACTTGCAAGGACTTTGGGGGGGTACAAAAGTGTCTCATATAAAGATCTGTGCATATTTCCAGGTGTACATCTTCCTCTTGGTTTTAAAATGCCAAAGTTTGAGAAGTATGATGGACATGGCGATCCTGTAGCACATTTGAGACGCTATTGCAATGAGCTAAGGGGCGCTGGAGGGAAGGAAGAACTACTTATGGCTTATTTCGGGGAGAGTCTTTCAGGCCTAGCTTCAAAATGGTTTGTTGACCAAGACATTGATAAGTGGATTAATTGGGATGACTTAGCTAATGGATTTGTGCAATAATTTCAATACAATATGGAGTTGATCCCTGATGAAAAATCCCTAACTAGTATAAAAAAAGAAGAATACTGAGAGTTTCAGGGAGTATGCGATCAAATAGCGCGAACAAGTTGCTAGAGTAAAACTGCCAATGCAAGAAAGCAAAATAGTGGAGGTGTTTATTCAAGTCCAGAATGAAACATATTATCAACACTTGTTATCTGCATTAGGCAAGTCATTTATTGAGATCCTTAAAATGGGGGACATGATAGAAGAGAGAATTAAGACCGGTCGCATTGTGAGTTTTGCAATATTGAAAGCGATTGCTCACGCAATGCAAAAAGGTTCAGGAAGTGTTGGAGGAAAGAAGAATGAGGAAGATCCATGTACCATTGCAGTTGGACAACAGGCACGGGCAAGAGGATTACACCATCGTTACCCACGGGCTTAAACCCATGTTTATGCCCAAGCTCCACAGAATCTTTAACAAAATCCATTACCCATTCCCCCACCTCCATATCAAGTGTATAATGCCCAACCTTGTGTTCAACCTCCATCTTACCCATACTGGCGTGCACCAACTCTGTCGAGTCATCCTCCAACTCCACATACATACCAAAGCATTTTTAGGCCTGATTTTCAATTTAAGCCAAATAATGAAATGATATAGAAGTCAAAGGATAGTTTCACACTAATCGGAGAGCCATATGCCAGTTTATTTCAAAGATTGGTACAGCGGGGCATGATCACTTCTCTCCTTGGGTATACTCCTGACCCACATTCAAGAAATTTTGATCCTAATCTACAATGTGCATATCATTCTAATGTTCAGGGTCACAGTATTGAAGATTGTTGTTCTTTGAAAAGAGAAATTGAAAAGATGATTCAAGATAAATCAATTATGGTGCAGAACATTGACAGTGAGGAAAGCTCTAGTTATGCTGATATGTAAACCAGTGGCTAAGATGTCAGGCTGAGCAATTGAGAAGTCACCCCTCTCCCTACTAGGAAGAGGTCTTGTAGCTTGTTTTATTTATTTTTTGTTTTCCAAATTATTTTAGGGTTGTAGTTCGGGATCTATCTTGTTTTGTCTCTTTTGTATTTTATGTTCAAACCCTTCTATCTTTCATTTTAATTAAATGAAGTGTCCCTTTTTTCTTTGTGTTTTAAATAGGTGTGGTTTGTTTGTTTTCTTTACATAGTATATTTTATACTGATTCTAATGAAATGACATGCTAGCAGAATTTTTCTACCAGATCTTAAAATCCAGTTTAGGCATGAGCATTGAAGCAGAGGATTAAAGTTAGAAAAAGAAAACATCCAAGAAAATAGGTAGTGTGCTGAGACATTTGGTGACTATGTTGAAGTCTTCTTTTAAATTAAGGCAATTATTTTGAGAATCACAAGAATAACTTGGTCATCAATTGAAAAACATGTCTCAATTAGGTCAAATAGTGGATATGTTATCCTACATCAAAAGGAACAGAAAGAAAATGAGCTCTACGAAGGCAGGAGTCATCGGTGTGAGGGATGTACAACAAAGGTGGAGTTGTAGGCTGGACAAGTACAAAAGAAGAAGTGACGCACAGACTCAGTTAAAGTTAATGCTTAAAAAGTGTCGCAAATGATCTTTATTTTTCATTTCATATTGCATGATATGTGCTTGCATTTTTAAGGATTGATATGACAAAGGCATTTTCTTCTGCTATCCAAATATTGTGTCATCTTTTGTTTACCCCATTTGAGCCTTAGTTTTATTTTCTTTCATACCACTCTTTTAAAATTAAGATAGAGTTAACAACACTCAAAAAAAAGGTGTCAATCAAAACAATAAAGTCGGAAAAATTTCAAAAAAAAAGAAGAAGAAGAAGAAGAAGAAAGAAAAGAGAGTGTCAAGAAAAAGTCAGAAAAATCCCAAAGAGAAATGAGGCAACAAAACAAAAAAAGAAATCAGAATCAAGCAAAAGAACAGGCTGCCAGAACTACGCATGACCTGATTCTCCTCTCTCAGGGGTGAGATACGTAGGCTGCCTTACTAAGGGCTCGGTCCAACCAAATAAATAATTTAGCATCACCCAGTCAAAAGAAACTGGGGCATGAGTTAATCCTCATTGTTTGAGTCAATTCCAAAAGTTGTAAGTCCCACTCCACTTCAAGTGCCGTTTGGGCCCCATGCCATCCCTTTCTTTCTAGCCCTATCCAAAAGCCAAGTTACAACCAAAGAAAGACCTTCGGATCAATCTTTTAGAATGTTAAGGCTAAGCACGCAATGGATGTGATGACACATTTTAGGAACTACTCGTCTTCCTCAGTATAAGAAATCAGGAGGGAAATAAAAATGAGAGAGTCTTATCGGTGAAAACCTTTACGGGCACCATAAGGCGATGGTAAGTTGAGATAGATAAAAATGAGAGTCTTATTGGTGAAAACCGTCACGAGCACCATAAGGTGATGGTGAGTTGAGAGAAAAATGAGAGAGGTTTGTTGGCAAAAATCCTTCAATGTGCCACTAGCTGAATAAGCTCTTCGAATGCAATGGGTTCAAGCAAGTAACTTAGTTTCAGAGCCATTAACTCAGCAACAATTGGTAGAAAGTTTGATAGAAAGATCAGGCAACTTGATCCAAAATGCATGGCATAATCATTAGAGTTGACTGTCATTTCTATATAATTTTTCATTTCTTTATTTCAAATGGGGACATTCATTGTCTTTTCTTTCTTCTCTTTATTTTTATTTTATTTTTATTTTCTTTAGTCAGTTGTCCAAATAAAATTATTGTTATTTTTTCTCTTGTCTTTGAGTCAAGTTCGTGTCAAAACAAGTGACAAAAGATCTTAAAACTGGCTACCAGCTTCTTCAATTGCACAAAGCAAGACAAAAGGGCCAACACATGCAAAAGACATGATTGTGAGCCGAAATAAGGCATACAAAAATTTTGTCAACAGAAAAGTCTGGGAACTCATGGAAATACCAAGTTTCAAAGGGTATATCTGAGGAGTTTGGCAAAGCTGAGATACCATGTTTGTCTCAGAGTCACTCTTAATAATCAGAGTTTAGGTCAATGATGCAGCAAGTCAGTCACACATTCTAATGGTTGAAAGCAGGATTAAATGTGACAAGGGCAAGAGCGATTTCCACAAAAGCCAAAGCCACAAACCAACCATCATGTTTTTAAACTAACAAGTTTTCTTTTTATGAAACAGGAACACGTGCTACCTTCGAATCAAGGATTTCAAAGCCTAAACATCAAGGGCCGTAATGTTCTTACTTTTACAAATGCAAGAGGCAATGTTGTTACATATATTTGGTATTCAAACCCATGGTAATTCAAGCGGCATTTGTAAGGAGACACACTTCTTTGTTTTGGTAATTCTAGCAACATTTGTAAAGAGACGCACTTCCTTATTTGGGTAATTCTAGAAATATTGTAAGGAAACGCACATCCTTATTTGGTAAATCTAGCAACATTTGTGAGGAAACATACTTTCTTGTTTGGTAATTCAAGCTGTATTTGTAAGGAGATGCACTTCTTTGTGTGGGAAATTCAAGCAACATTTGTAAGGAGATGCACTTCCTTGTTTGATAATTCAAGCAACATTTGTCAGGAGACGCACTTCCTTGTTTGGTAATTCGATCGGCATTTGTAAAGAGACGCATTTCCTTGTTCGGGTAATTCCAGCAACATTTGTAAGGAGATGCACTTCCTTATTTGGGTAATTCCAGCAACATTTGTAAGGGGACGCACTTCCTTGTTTGGACAATTCAAGCAACATTTGTAAGGAGACACACTTCCTTATTTTGGTAATTCAAGCGCTATCATAAGTAGACGCATTTCCAAAGGAGACACACTTCCTTGTTTGGTAATTCAATCAGCATTTGTAAGGAGACGCACTTCCTTGTTCAGGTAATTCCAGCAACATTTGTAAGGAGACACACTTCCTTGTTTGGGTAATTGAAGCGGCCTTTGATAAGGAGACGTACTTCCTTGTTTGGGTAATTCAAGCAACATTGGTAAGGAGATGCACTTCTTTGTTTGGTTAATTCAAGAAATATTTGTAAGGAGACGCACTTCCTTGTTTGAGTAATTCAAGAGACATTTGTTAGGAGACGCACTTCCTTTTTTTGATAATTCAAGCGACATTTGTAAGGAGACGTACTTCCTTGTTTAGTTAATTCAAGCAACATTTGTTAGGAGATGCACTTCCTTGCTTGGGCAATTCGAGCAATATTTGTAAGGAGATGCACTTCCTTGTTTGGTTAATTCAAGAAATATTTGTGAGGAGATGCACTTCCTTGTTTGAGTAATTCAAGCGGCATTGGTAAGGAGACACACTTCCTTGTTTTGGTAATTCAAGCAACAAGTGATAGGCAGGAACCTGCCTGAAGAATAGGGTGATGAAACTTAAGTCAGGAGTTCAACAGAAGCTGTATAGCTAGGGTTTTTGTAATTTCATTTATGTTTTTAACTTGTAATTTTCATTTTTGATGTAATGACAGAGCCGCGGACCGGAACCTCGATGGAACCTCACTCGACTCTCCAACTCAGGTTCTCTTCTTCCTTTTGTTTCTTTCTTTGAATAATGGTCGGGATAAGATTCTGTCTTGTTGTCTACTTCTTTGTCTGAAAACACTTCGTGTTTACATTCAAAGGGGGCATGATGTAGACACCTAATTTTGTCCCTCTCCAATAACATTTTTGACCCATTTTACCTTATCTTATCGTTTACCCTCATCCATGATATTATACCTCTACAAAATGACAAAAAATAACAACTCCCTAACTAATTTTATCTTATCCTAACAACCTAACCCATACCCCTATCCTACCTACCTACCCATACCATACCCCACTTACCCCCTTCACGTTTTTATTTTATTTTATTCCCTTTAACCAAATATAGAAAAAATACAAAAGGGAAGGGCCCGCTAGGAACCTTCCTGGAAAGACCATTTTCCCATTTATTATTTTGGATAGACACCACTATATATATATAGATTCCACTCACTGATATTAGAAAAAAAAAGGGAGTAGAAACTAAGACCATCAACACACAGAGGTCGCCAAAAACACACAGATCAGGAGAGGTCGAGGGAGGAGAAAATAAACCGTCCCTGTCATGCTACTATTCTGGAGACCTTCGTCGTCACCGAAAAATGGCGTAAACCCAATAGAAAGTGCCAACAGATCGGCGTCCCATTTTTATCGTTGAACCCTAGTCCAAAGTCCCGAGTTGGGTTCGATTTTGACTATGCAATTAGTTGTTCAGGACTTGAGTTTTAAATTTGGAAAATAGAGTGATGAGAGAGAAGTGAACCCCTGCGTTTATCACTGTTCCAGCGACGGGTTCGCCGAAAAACACCACGTCTATCAGAATCTGACCAAAACCCCAATCAAAAAACCACTAATTGAAATGGGTCAGTCATTTCGTTTGGGTCAGTTTCAATTTTGGGTGTGATAGAGTTGGTAGATACGTATTGAGTTTGTTGAATCGAGGTCTTGAGGTCAGTGGCTTTGTTCGCACAATTCAGTGAGTTGAAATAAAAAACGAGGTCATATTCTTCAACTCAATTTCTTTCTATTTTTATCGTAATGTGATGTTTGATGTCGTGATGTTAGTTGATTTGTGATGGGTCGATGATATAAATTTTGAGCGTGTTTTAGTTTCTATGATTATCGTGGCTTGAATGGTTGATTCTTATATTGAACTTGGTTAATTGATTAAGAATAAGTGGGACGGAAATTGAAACTTGATAAAAGGTGAATTCTGGTTGGTTTGATTCATGGGTTGTTGCTTGACTTGAAACGAACGCTATTCGAACTTGATAGCGGCATGTTTTAGGTCGGGACGAATAGACAAATTTTAAGTTGGGTAGGCAAATTTAGGATTGATGTTGGGTTGAATGCGTAGAATGTTGAATGTGTTGGATGTTTTCAAGTTTATCGCATGAAATTGACGTTGTATTCATTTGCGGGGAATGCCCCAAAGGAATTGTATTTATTCACCGGGGAATGCCCCAAAGTATCATGTACTTGAAGATGGCGCACGATTATGGCCCAAAACGCCGGGTGGAGAAAGGAATGAAGTGTAGTTTAGGATTAGTCTAGAATAGGATTTACATTTTTTGCATGTTTCCATTTTTTGGGATTGTATAATTCGGACTGGACATTATTTTGGTTTTGAATTTTGTTTTGATTTGTTTGTTTTACTTGTTTTGTGTGTTTATGTGGTTTATAAGTTTTATAGTGTCTAGTTAGCCGATACGCTCTACCAAGCAACCGTGGTCGAACCACAGGATCGAGGGGTGCCTAACACCTTCCCCTCGGTCAATAGAATTCCTTAGCCGGAATCTCTTTTCGCAGATCAGTTTATAGAGTCAAACTATTTTTGAAAAGGATTTTCAAAGATGACTTGGCACACCCGATTTATGTCAAGTGGCGACTCTGAGTTTAAATGTAAAAAGTCTTTTTAAAAATAAATTTTTAATCTTTTGTCACTGTAATAATAAAAACCTTTTCAAACTTAAAACGAATTCTTTTTGGGAGTGAAAAAAGGGGTGTGACAATAGCTTCCAACAATTAGGATTCAATTTTTTTCCTAACTAACATTCAGTTCAAGTTTGAAGATTCTTGTAAACTAAAATGCTTTGCGTAGGTTTTGGCGGTAATTAATATTTCATTTTTTTATGTTAGTTGTTACTATTTCTATTTTACAAGTATTTTCTTATTGGTTAAACCAAAACCGAACCGTTTAGGACCAAAAACCGTTAAATCGAAACCGATAAGAAAATATCTTATTGGTTGGTTATCGGTTTTACATATTTAAAAATCGAAAACCGATAAATCGAACCAATAATATGTAAAACCGAATCGAACCGACCGATGTACACCCTAGTTTTCATATGAAGCAGTTCTACGTACAGTTGCACTTATTTTGTACTTTCTTAAAAAAGAATTTATGTAATTTTATTTTTTATTATATTAATATATGAAATATTAAAAATA
Source organism: Capsicum baccatum var. pendulum (assembly GCA_030864225.1). NCBI lineage: Eukaryota > Viridiplantae > Streptophyta > Magnoliopsida > Solanales > Solanaceae > Capsicum > Capsicum baccatum. The sequence goes on from CM061550.1 coordinate 6,897,191, forward strand.
AAAAATTCACTAGACATACATCCAATGTCATATCGTAAAATGCTTTGTCCGGTGTTTAAGCGCTGTCTAATCTTTTGCCAATTAATAAATCATAGTTGTTGAATATATATATAATTTATGTAAGTGTAAAATATCTTTAAAATATTGTTTGAACTTTTTGTCATTTTTTAAAAGTTTTTGCTTTAGAAAAAATCATCTTTTCACTTGTTTTTCCTAATATTTAATAGTTTAAAAATTAATTAAATATATTTATGGTAAATCCTTTCCTTATTAGAATTCATCAGAATTAATGAGAACTAATATTTTTTCATTAATTTAAGAATTTTAAATCAACTAAATTTGATTTACCTACTTTTAATATTAGGAGAATAATATATATTGACATATTTAATTTAAGATTTATGTAAGGAAAAATTCTAATAATATTAAAGTTCTAAATAGTAAAATTAAAATTGCACATACATTAGGTATGCTTATTGTTTTCAACTTGGCTTAATCTATTGCAAATCAAGGAAGTAAATAATGTCCTACTTAAAATAAAAAATCACATGTATAAAATAAACGATAAGCACCATAATCATAAGGTAAGTTGATTTGTTTTCGTTATATTTTTTTTACTGATTGATAGTGTAGAAAATAATTAACGAATAAATTTGAATATTCTTTATCTTTCCGCAATATTCTTGTAATTAGATTTTAATCCAGTTGTTATTGTTGAATTATTTTTTTTAATAATATAATATGACTGATTAATCTTTGAAAAGTGATTTGAAATTTTTACACGTCATTAAAAATCTCTACAATAGATAAAATTATTTAATTTTAAATAATTAAATGTTACACGTGCGATGCTCGTGCGGTGTGTATGTGAGTGTGTGTATCTATCTATCTATCTATCTATCTATCTATATATATATATATATATATATATATATATATATATTGTTTTGGATTGGTATGATTAGTGGGATCTTTGTCTTGGTTTTGATTGATGTATAGTAATTGTTATCATCAAGATCGTCTTGATTCATTCATTTTAATTTATGAATTTTATTTTTTCTATCTAATTTATTTGAAAAAGATATCATGTCCGATATTTAGTAACTTTGATGACTTTGTTTTTTGATTTTATATACCTACCTTATAATAACATGGTCAAAAATATCGAACTCGAGGAACAATTAATTTATTAAAATCTCAAATTTAAGTCGTAATATTCTAGAATCTTTCTTCCACATCCAAATCAATGAAAAGAGTGGAGATCACTAATAGCTTCTAATTAGAGAAATATAAGAAAGAGGGCAGACAAAAACAAATAATAGAATAGGAGAACTCTTCATCAAAGATTGATTTCGAGTTCGTTAGTTTGATTTTTTTTTTTTGGGGGGGGGTTTCAACAACCTAAATACATATTTGTTCCGACAAAAAATCATCTGTTTCGGCCATCTTTCTATTAAAGCTTTTTCCTTCTTTGCTTTCTATTTAGAGCTTTCACTAGTTCTCACTCATTTTCCCATCCATAAAAAAATTTGACATATTCGTGTATTTATTTTCTTATCATTCTGCAAGTATGATTTTGATAACAATTTAGGTTTTAGGCCTACAATTTTTAGAGTGGGAAATTAAAAGATGGGTCATTAGATTTGTATTCTTATGCGAATTATATATTTGAACAGATTTGAAACATTCGAACAATTTACGGAAGGAAAAGACCCTTGCAAAGTAGCTTGCATTTAGTTTCTTTGATTGAGGTAGGTTACGGTTTAATTGGAGTTTAGACTCGACTTAATTGTGTTTATGCTCCTAAATTAGATACTTATTGATTGGTATTCGGATATACTTGAAATTGTTGATGTTTGGACTGTTGATACGTGTATAAATGATTATTGAAAATTACTTGATGGAATTGTCTTATGACCTTAAGTGTACTTGTAAACTTGGTACATTGTGTTGTATGCTGTGAGGTTGTGTAAATTGATATTGATAATACTTGTTTATGTTTATGTTGGATCGGGTGCCACGCCAGTACGTTTATATTTATGTTGGATTGGGTACCACGCCGATACAGATATGTTTATGTTGGATCGGGTACCATGCCGGTACATTTATATTTATGTTGGATCGGGTACCACGTCGGTACGTTTATATTTATGTTGGATCGGGTATCACGCCGGTACGGTACATGAACACAGATTGTTCCCTGCAGGTCATGACTATTTGGGCAAAAATAAGTCTCATCGCATGTGTGTACATATTTGTGTTGATTTTGTGGATGTTTACAGTATGGTTGATACTCTTGATGGTTATGTGGCTGTTTGTGAGCCCTGTTTGACCTGCTATTGTTGTATTGTTGATTCATAGAGAATTTGTTATGTGATGATGTCTGTCTACTTATTATTTGATTTATGTTGTGTACATGTTATGAAGTTGAGTTGGCCTATGATACCTACCAGTACATAGTGGTTTGTACTGATACTATCCTGTACTCTTCTTTTGTTGAGTTCATAAATTGTTATAGAGGATCAAACATGACATCACCTCTATAATTTGATAGCTGATCTTGATCCACGGGTGAGCACTCTATCTCCAGGCTGTCATGGGTCATCTTATTTGTTCTTGTCCATCTTTCGGGTAATGAAACATTCTTTATTTACTTTATTTTTGGATATCTCTTTAGATATGATTTTTGTTAGTAGTTCTTGTACGATGACTTTCGGGTCTTGAAAATTTTTGTAAGTAATTTTTTTGACTTCCGTATTAATAAACGATTAGTCTTGGATTATGGTTATTATGTTGATTTTATAATAATATCATCTTAATAGTGAATAATTGATTGGGTAATGATTCGGTTTCGATGGTTCTCCCACAGGAAGTTAGTGTGAGTGCCACTTATGGCCATTTGGATCGTGACATTACATAATTATAATTATCAGAATATGTTTTACTCACATTATTCTTTATTTTTATGAAGAATATAATTAGCACGAATTCATGTAATTGATTTCAATTTGCTTGGAATTGAGCCATATTTATTATTATTATTATTATTATTATTATTATTATTATTATTATTATTATTATTATTATTATTATTATTATTATTATTATCATCAGCGTCATCGTGGTTCATTTGTTGTTAATTATGTGTTTTATTTTTATTTTAATTTGTTTGAACATGAATCAAAATGCTTTATTCATAAAATAATAAACCTTATAAATGGCTCCACCATTTCCCACTATTATATTCCTCACAAATATAAAAGGGAAAAATTTCAGAAATAGCAGCTCTGTAGCCTTAATTATAACTTTTATAGCAACAGTTTCATAATTACGAAAAATAGCAAATTGTATTTGTATTTAAGTAAAATGTTTCTATATAAATACATATGCAAATATATATGTATTACTCATAAATACATATGCACAACTGAAAAATACATATTCTTCTATTACTATGAAGTGGGTAAAATATTGCTACTTTTGCTATAAGTTGTAATTTTAAAAAAGTGTTGGTATTTATTGTAATTATAGTTTTAAGGATGCTAATTTCTGTAATTTTTCCAATATAAAATAGCTAGCAACACTCTATTTGAAATAGTACACCAAACCTATTATTTCTTTTAGAGATCATGAGAGATTTAGCGCGCACAGTTAAATTCTCCCATCTTAATAGCTAATATTTCGAGCGTGGTTCTTCCATGCCATATTAGGTTCCTTCTTTGCATTTCATTCTTTTCAAGTTAATTTATAAATTTCTTCTCAATTCTTTAAAATAGTCTAATTAGTTTCTTCTTTAGATGAGTATCTTTAATTATTTTTTAGTCAATTGATGTTTTTGATTAATGTTTTAATAAGAAGCAGTTCTACGTGCAGTTGCACTTATTTTGCACTTTCTTGAATTTTTATGTAATTTTTTCATTATATTATTGTATAAAATACAAAAAATTAAAGATTCACAAGACTTGCATTTAATGACATATCGTAAAACGCTTTGTCTCGTGTCCGCGCCTTTAAAGCACTGCCTAATCTTTTACCAATTAATAAATGTTAGTTGTTCAAATATATTTCTCACATTGGCATGCTTAATGGGATTCATATATATATATATATATATATATATATATAAAATCATAGTGCTCCCTCATAATAGAGTAATAGAGTTTATTAAATCTCAAATTTAATAATAATAGAGTCTTTTTTCCACTATTAGCTACTTTATTAAAATATTCTCGCAAATCAAAGAAAAGGACGAAGATCACTAATAACGTCTAATCGGACAAACATAAGAAAGAGGAAAGACAAGAGCAAATAATAAAAAATACTAGAACTCTTCATCAGAGGCAGATTTCAAGTTGGTTAGTTTGATTTTATTTTTTTATTGAATTTCAACAACCTAAATTCATGTTCATTCCGGCAAAAAATCATCTGGTTCGACCATCTTTCTCTTAAAGCTACTTGAAATTGAGGTATAGTTGTTATCATCAACGTCACTGTGATTCATTTGTTGTTAATTTACGTGTTTTATTTTTATCTTAATTTGTTTGAACATGAATCGAAATATATTTTGTTCATAAACTAACAACCCTTATAAATGGCTCCACAATTTTCCACTATTCCTCACCATATAAAATAGCTAGCACACCTCTATTTAAAATGGTGCACCAAAAATATTATATCTTGTAGATATCATGCGAGATTAGCTCACGAAAAATATTATATCTTAATAGTTAGTTTTTGAAGTGTGGTTCTTTCACGCGTATCACGTTCCTTCTCGGCATTTCATTCTTTTTAAGTTAACTAGTTTGATGTACGTGCTTTGCACGTGTATATCACGTTAATCGAAAAAAAATATATTGCTACCTATTAACATTTTGTGCTAATTTATATCACATGATGTCGTGATTCATTCGTTTTAATTTATGAGTTTTATTTTGTCTTTTTAATTTATTTGAAAAGAACATCGTGTTCGATGTTTAATAACTTTTATGACTTTGTTTTTTATTTCATATACTTATAATAACATGGTCAAGATTATTAAATTCGAGGAGTAATTGTCAAATTTAATTCATAATATTCTAGAGTACGTCTTTCTCCGATGACACTTAACTGTTCTCACAAATCGAGAAAAATGGTGGAAATCTTTAAAAACTTCAATCGGACAAGCATAGGAAAGAGGGAAGATAGGATCAAATAATAGAATAGGAGAATTCTTCATCAGAGGCAGAATTCAAGTTATTTAGTTTGATTTTTTTTTATGGGTTTTCGCCACCTAAATTCATGTTTGTTCCGGCAGAAATCATTCGTTTCAATCATCTTTTTTTTAACGCTCTTTCCTTCGTTGCTTTCTATTTAGAGCTTTCAATGGTTCTCACTTATTTTTCCGTCCATAAAAAAATTTCTTTTTAACCACATGTATAAAATAACCTGTAAGCACCATAATCATAAGGTGAACTGATTTCTTTTCGTTATTTTTTTTATTGATAGTGTAAAAATTTAATTGAAGAACAGTTTTGAATATCCTTCTTCATCTTTTTCTATTTTTGTAATTAGATCTTAATTCTGTTATTGTTGTTGAATTGTTTATTTTTAATAATATAATATGACTGGTCAATCTTTGCAAAGTGATTTAAATTTTTTACACTTCATTAAAAATCTTCACAATAAACAAAATTATTTAATTTCAAATAAATAAACGTTACACGTGTGAGACACATGTGGTATATATATATATATATATATATATATATATATATATATATAGTAATTGTTATCATCAAGATCATCGTGCTTCATTCGTTTTAATTAATTAATTTTATTTTTCTTTCTAATTCATTTGAAAAAAATATCGTGTTCGATATTTAGTAACTTTGATGACTTTGTTTTTAGATTTTATATACATACCTTATAACAACATGATCAAAATTATCGAATTTGAGGAGTAATTAGTTTATTAAAATCTCAAATTTAAGTCGTAATATTCTAGAATCTTTCTCCCACACCCAAATTGATAAAAAGGGCGGAGATCACTATTTCTAATAAAACAAACATAAGAAAGAAGGAAGGAGCAAATAATAGAATTGGAGAACTCTTCAACAGATTTCGAGTTGATTAGTATGATTTTTTATGGATTTCAGTAACCTAAATTTATTTTTGTTCTTGGAACATGATTCTGTTTCGGTCATCTTTCTTTCCGCCGATAAAGAATATGCCTTTGAAAGCTTTCATTATTCTTACTCATTTTTTTCGCCCATAAAGAATATGCCTTTGAAAACTGGTTTTCAACCTTTCTTTTTTAATCAGAAGGAAGTAAGAATGTCATTAGAAAAAAATGAAATGGCATCTCCACCTAGATTTTCAAGATCTTTGGTTGAGATTCTACTATTCAAAGTTAGTGAATGAACTTCTCTTGGTAAGAGACGCGGTTTAAGAAAAAGGGCTTCCCAGAATTTCTTTGGTCTTACCAAATACACCTTTCTCCAAAATCAGATTACCAAAATTTACGATGTGGTCGTGATCGCTCTTTGAAACAACGATCAAATGGTAGCTAGCTAACCTTCTTACTTTTGCTTAATGATTTTATATCTGCTACATGATCAGTGTTTTAGTTCTAAGATTTGTTTGTGGGGCTTAGTATTAAAGTAGATTTAGGGCGGATTCAGGATTCTAGTACAATGACCTCAAGTATATTAATTCATTTTTTAATTGAACTTTTACACATATTTAGGGTTGTTTGATTGGTAGAATAAAGGATTACTTTCTTGCCTTAAAATTTGGGATAATTTGGTTAGACGTTTGGTTATGTGTATTAATCAGTCCCAAAAATTATTTTGTACTAAGATAGTGGAACTAGCTATCCAATATAAAATAGGGATAAGCAAAGTGTACTAGATTGGGTCATGACATGTTTATACTTACAGATGAATAATTGTTGAATATGTTTTATTCACATTGTTTTTTGTGTTTATGAAGAATATAATTAGTGCAGAATCATATAATCAATTTCAATTTGCTTGTAGTTGAGGCATATTGTTGTTATCAGTTTAAATTGAGATATGATTGTGAAGTGTACTTATAAAATTGGGTGCACCTTGTGATATTATCCTGAGAGATAGTAAAAGTGGAAAAATAAGTTGATACTGTTATTATGGATTGAGTGTCAAAGCTGGTATGATATTATTTGATGGATCGGGTACCACATCTATATAATATTACTATTATGAATCAGGTACCACACCGATACTGTATATGAACCCTAGTATGTCTCCGGCAAGTCATGACTGGTTAGACAAAAATAAATCTCTTTAGTCTGTGCGTATACATTAATGTTTGATATGATGATTCATTTGTTGTTAATTTATGTGTTTTATTTTTTTTAATTTTAATTTATTTGACATGAAGCATGATATTTTACTCATAAACTAACAAGTCTTATAATGCTCCACAATTTCCCACTATCCCCCATAATATAAAATAGATAGCAATACCTTTACTTAAAATAGTTTATCAAAACTATTATATCTTGTAGAGATCATGAGAGATTATCACACTCTTTTCCTATTTGCATGGGGGCTTCACTCAAATCATATGGACTTTTTATTTTTTATTTTGTTTTAATAAACAAGCTTTTATAAGACATCATTAAAATTCTCTTAGAAAGAAAAGAAATATTTTACATAAATCATACTTTTCATAAAAAAATCATGAAACTCATGAAATCGAATAATTATGAGCATAGACGAATAATTTACAGGAGTTCATGACTTCAAACTAAATCTACATGACTGAATTCATAGGACAACCCTAATAGACTCATGAATGATTATTCATACAAAATATGATTTTTTCGTACCATACTTAATAGTTCGTGGAGGCCAATATGTTAGGGTTTTTGTGCTGATTTTTTTACTATATTTAAGTTTGCTTTTTCTTAAAAGAAAATAAAAGTTACCATAATTACTTTTACTTTTTTCTAAAAGAAAAAATATAATTCTTTTCCATATTTGGCTAATCTCTTTTTGGAGGAAATGTTTTGGACATCTCTAAATAGAAGACTCCCTTCTCATACCATCACACAATAACATCCACAATGTAGTCTTTTAAGAGTTTCATTTAGGGGGAGATTTTCTCTCTCATTAATTTTATGCCTTTTAATATTATTTTTAATATTAGGTTTTATATGTAGGCCAATTTGCCAAATCACATAATAATATTATGTTTTTAGTATGTTTTTCTCTGTAATCTGAATTATTGTCTTTATGATTTGCAACTAATAGCTTCCGCATGACGTTTTCTCGATTTCGAACCCAACACAATATGCATGCATGAAAAATTCGTGGTCCTTTAATTTGATAGGTAATGGACCACGTAATTTTCATATTCTAGGATATATTCTCATTTAAATTGATCTTTACATGAGCTCAAACGGAAACTTAGTTAGTAGAGAAGCGTTCAATTCAACTTTGTGCTAGAGTTGCCTTATGACTTTAAATTACATCTAGTACACTTGTCCACTTTTAAGAATTGATATTTACACCTAGGCACAATCAAACTAACCAGGTTCGAATAAGTTTCATACATGGAACGATTCAAATCATAATCCAAAAGTTTGAGGTGTTATAACAATCCTCCACAATTTCCCACTATTTATGATAATGCAAAATCTAATTTAGCTAAGACTTGAAGGTCAGTTCTATATTATTTAAACATGATTAAACAAATACCAAATTCTAAATAAATTTGACTTCCTACTTCAACTTTGAATTATTTTTCCAGGAGAAACAAATGTCATATTCGATATTTAGTAAAATTTGCAAGACTTTATTTTTTTCATTTTATATATTTACACTTGTAAATTAGATGATTAATATTACGAGATTCGATGTATGATTTAATTATATTTAAAAATCCCAAATTTAAGATCATAGTATTTCATAATCTTCTATATATCTGTCATCAAACTAAGTAGTTGATTGGACATAATTTGACTCATACTTGTCAAAAAAAATATTTTAACATCCAATTATAAAAGAGCATTTGAAGTTGAAGTATTTTCCGGACATGAAATAAAATTGAAGTTTTTGTCAGAATTTCTACAAACTCTTTTTTTAAAATTTAATGCTCCCTCCGTTTCAAATCGATTGACCTATTTTGATTTGACAAGGAGTTTAAGAAAATAAACAAGACCTTTGAATCTTGTGATCTTATATTAAAGATATGTATAAAGATATGTCAAAAATAGCAGAAAAATCTTTTAATTTTGTGATATTAAACATGTCACGTTGAAAATTAGAAATTAAGAATCACTAAAAAGGGAGAAAGATCATTCTTTTTTAAATGAACAAAAAAGAAAAGTAGGTCAAACAAACTAAAACGGAGAGAGTATTTTATAACTCCATTGATGGAGATTTAGATATGATATAAGGAGAGAGGAGGAAGAAAGAAGAACTGATTTGTAAATAAGCTCTTGTAAGGTTTCAATAAGTTCCAACTTTAGAGCTTACATATTTTCTCAACTAAAGGTTTAGCAAGTTTTCAAGAAGTTCTAACTATAAACTAGAGTAAAACATCTAATATCCTCCTGAACTATGATTGAATTTGCTACAACATACTCCAACTCCACAGGTGTTCTATTACCTCTGAACTAAATTTTAGTATATTTTTGTCAACCTTTTTAGCTGACATGCCACCTTTGATGTGACCCACATTTTATGTAATAAAGGTGCAACGTCAACACAAAAGAGCTACAAAAATATGCTAAAATTGAGTTCAGGGGTAATAGGACCCCTATTAAGTTGGGGTGTGTCGTAACAACTTTGACCATAGTTAAGGGGGCTATTGGATGCTTATCTCGATAAACTATCCTAAAGCTTCTTAAGTTAAGGCTTCAATAAGTTTTAACTGTTAAACTATATCTTTGTACTTTACTTAGTTCCAATTTCTTAAACTAATTTTTCCATGTCTTTGATGTTGAAGTTCCATGCATGACAACAACAGAACGTTCAGCCTCACAAACTTTGTGACGTGGTCCTGATCGTCCTAGGAGAATGAGATCAAATGGTGAGTCTCCTCCTTTCCTCACAACCTTGATGAACATTCTGTTTTGGTTCAAGGTTTGTTTTCCTTTTTTCTCTGTGGGGGTTACTATTAAAGTAGTTCACTTATTCTTTAAGTTCCTATATAAATGATAAAAGTGCAAGAGATGAATTCTTAAGAAAGAGAAACATGATCAGTAAGGGCTCATATAGACGACCCCAACTACTCGTTCAGGAATTAGCGTCGTTGTTACTGATATATATAAATGACAAAAAGTCTAATAACACTATGTCGTTTTGCCTGGATCTCTGGGAATGTTGTCATATTTAGTTGTATTGGTACTTTTGGCACACTCACCATATTGTACATATGTTAGCTTCTGATTTTTCTCTAATGGTGTCCCAACAGGTTTAGCTTTCCGTAGGCCGTACTCAAATATCAATTCTAGTGCATACTTTCTTTGAGACATCAAAATGTCCTTTAATTAGTCGATCTAGCCATTCAATACCCAAGAGGAACTTGTACTTCTCCTAGGTCTTTCATTTTGAACCTCTTCTGAAGATCATGGTCAAGTGTCACATAGCAGTTGAAGATTATCACCAGTGATTAAGAGATCATCAATACACACTAGTATAATCACAATATCACTACCAACCTTCTCGGTGAACAATAAATAGTCAAGTTCCATTGCCTTGGTGCCGGTTTAAGGCTAAAATAAAGTGATTTATGTAGTTTGCAGTCAGGAATGTGGTATATACTTCCTCCAGCAGATTGCCATTGAGGAAGGCATTATGAACATCCATTTGGTAGATCACCCAATTCCTGGAAGCTGCTAGGGCCACAATAGACCTGACAGTGACCATTTTGTTTATAGGACTATATGTTTCATCAAAGTCGAGCCCTTCTTTCTAGCTATAGCTTTTGGTAACAAGTTTCACTTTACATCTTTCCACCTCTTCTGATGGATAAAACATTCTGACTTTGAAGCATACATCTTTTAAGTTTAATGCATACATCTGTAGCTAAAAGACTAGGCAGGTTTCAATAAGTTCTAACATAAAAGCTTCAGTAAGTTTGAACTGTTAAGCATATATCCTTGTCCTTCACTTATTTCCAATTTCTTAGATCATGTCTTTGATGTTGAAATGCAGCATCACAACCTTTGCAACATGCCCTTGGCCTTGGACATTGAGATCAGAAGGTGAGCCTCCTCCTTTCTCCGATCTGTACTTATGCCTCATGAACATTCTGTCGTGGTTCAAGGTTTCTTTTCCTTTTTTTCTCTGCGGAGTTTACTATTAAAGTAGTTCACTAATTAAGTAAGTTCCTATATTGTTAGGATCGAGAATCCCGGATAGTGCGGAATTAAACAAAGTAATCGTTTGAAGACGATAACAAAACGATAATAACGATAAGTTGAGAAAATAAAGGAGGCACAAATTTAACGTGGTTCGGTCAATTTGACCTACGTCGACAACCAAAAGAGAAGCAACTTCACTAAACACCAACAGAACAAAAAGAGTACAAAGATACAAAAGAGAGTACAAAATTAGAGTAATTAAATACTCTAATAGCCTAAATACCCAAAAGAATAACCTCACAAAGATCACTCCAAAGAAAGGTTCACTCAAAGTATTTCCCAACACAACTCTCTTATAAATACTCTCTACAAAGAAGAAAACAAACACAACTAAATCTTCTTCAAATGTTGGTGTTCTTCTCTAAATGGTATATTTCAAAGAGGGTGGAAATGCTTCTATTTATAGGCACAAAATGGTATATTTCATTGATGTCATCAATGACATCAACACACTACTTTACCAACCAAATTTGACAAGAAAACAACTTACATGCAATGTTGGACTAGCCAACCAAATTTGACAAGAAACAAATTGCATGCAATGTTGTTTAGCCAACCAAATTTGACAAAGCCAACAAATGATCTTGCAAGGGCTTGGTAGCAACTTTGTTTGACCAAGTGTGTATCCAAGAAACAAACAAAAGGCCATATTACAAATCTCCACCTTGGTCTGAGTTTGTTTAATATAGTAAATTTGCTCTACCTTCTTCATAAAGCCTCAAAGGACTTTCAAAATTCCATGACGTCAGAATCAGATGAGTCTTCATCTGAAATTGAACCAGTAGCAACACCTATAATAGTAGATCCCAACAGTGTGTACAACGTCTCAGACTTGCGTGCCTTCATAACCACAAGACCACCTTGAGAGACTTCAAGAACTCCACCTTCACCTGTGTATTTGCACCCAAAAGATTCTAGAGTGCCCAAAGAGATGAGATTTTTCTTCAACTCAAGAACACATCTAACATTTCGAAGAGTTCTTACAATAACATCATGCATTTTAATTCGGACGGTACCTGTTCCAACAATTTTGCAAGCAACATTGTTGCCTACCAAGGCAACTCCACCTTCAACAGGATCATATGTAGTAAACAAGTCCTTGTTAGGACACATATGAAGTGAACAAGCCGAATCTAAAATCCACTCATTTTTAGAACAAGAAATATTTTCGGTTACTAAAAATATTGCTCCTGCAATCTATGTCTGTCTAACGGGCCGGGCCGGGTCAACCCGGAACCGGCCCCCTCTCTCTAACCGGGTTACGGGCCGGTGACGGGCCGGTTTTGGCCTTAACCGGTCCGGGACGGGCCGGGCCGCACAGTAAAAAAAATAAAACCCACCCGAAACCGGCCCACTTAACCCAATCCGGTCAAACCCGCTAAAACCCGGTCAAACCCGGATAAAAACCGGTCAAATATACACTATATATACGCTATATACACAATCTATACATTAAATATACACTTCTATAGAAGATATATACAATGTATACATTAAATATACACTTCTATAGAAGATATATACACGTGTATACATTAAATATACACTTCTATAAAAGATATATACACATGTATACATTAAATATACACTTCTATAGAAGATATATACACGTGTATACATTAAATATACACTTCTATATAAGATATATACACATGTATACATTAAATATACACTTCTATAGAAGATATATATAATGTATACATTAAATATACACTTCTATAGAAGATATATACACGTGTATACATTAAATATACACTTCTATAAAAGATATATACACATGTATACATTAAATATACACTTCTATAGAAGATATATATAATGTATACATTAAATATACACTTCTATAGAAGATATATACACGTGTATACATTAAATATACACTTCTATATAAGATATATAAACATATACACATGTATACATTAAATATACAGTTGTATAGAAGATATTAAAACTTTAAATTGATAAAAAAAAAAAAAAAACGACTAAGGAGTGAATGAATTTGTGGAATTTTATTGATTGCAAAATGATCCAAAATTTATAATTTACATGAATGAAAAATCTATAAATTATGCATCATTTTTTCCAACTCATTCATGTTAATATTAATTGGAATTTGCATAGGATAGTCGAAGTCAACGGGGGCAAACCCATGCATTGGACTTGATTCTGTTGAGTTCTCCCGTGAAGTCATTATTTCTTCAAGTTTGAGGTCGTCGCTTGGCTCTGGTTCCATTCCTTGGTTTCTTCTTTCTGCTCTAATCCAATCTCTAAGGCAAACTAAAACATTCATTGCGTTGCTTCCCAATGAGTGTCGGTTGTCTCCAAGAAGCTGTCGTCCCTGACTGAAGGCGCTCTCTGATGCAACGGTTGACATTGGAACATTCAAGATATCTCTGGCTAATCTTGAAAGTACAGGATATTGTGATTCATTATTTCTCCACCAATCCAGCGAGTTGATCCGTCGTCTGCGATCCTCTGGTGGCGTCCGCAGATAATATTTCAGCTCTTCCCGATAAGTTGATGTGTAAGCTCTCTCATCCACACTGTTCCAACAAGTTAAATCATAAAACGAATCAGGAAAACCACTATGTGCCGACCTTTTAGAAGATGATGGCTCCTCGGGAGGATGAGGAGCGACAGTTGGACTGATATTTGTAGGTACGGCTGAATCAAATAAATCAGCATAGTGATTATATAGTTTTTCTATATAATCTTTTGCATCAGCCGTAGCCGTCCACAAATCAGGCTGCTCTTGTTCAGAATCACGGTTAGTATTTATTTCTAAGTTAGCATAAATAAGAGTACTAAAGTGACACATATGATTAAATTTCATGCAAGGATTTAAAATAGCACCAACCAAGTAAATAGGGGGAATCGGGAAGAAATATTTTTTAAATTTCGTAAACATAGCGCCAACAGCTTCTTTATAACCTTCTTTATTTTTATATTGTTGGAGCAAACCAGAAATATCGGCTATATATGCCAAAATATTACAAACAGTAGGATAGTATGCACCGGAAAATTCAACCGTAGCTACATAAAATTTTTCTAAAAACTTAACAAGATCATTAATTATAACCCAATCAGAATTATGTAACATGCAATCAGCAGAATCAGCAAAAGAACCACAGTGTTGGTTAAAAGTTAGTGTAATAGGAATTCTATATTTATAACAAGTTTTTAAAAATTCATACGTAGAATTCCATCTAATATCAATTTCCTCAGGCATTAAAATCGGTGTAAGTCCATTTTCTTGACATTTAACTTTAAATTCTTTAATTCTCGCTCTACGATTATTTTCTTGAATGAAACCTACGGCAAGACGAATTTTTTCAATATAAACCTCAAAAAAGTCAAGACCATCTTTTACAATTAAATTATAGATATGACATGCACACTTAATATGGAAAATTTCAAGAAAGGGTGGAGATAACGTAAATTTTATTTTTGTTATAGCACTCTTGTTGTTAGAAGCATTATCAAAAGCAATACATAAAATTTTATTTTCTATACCATAATATCCGGCAATTTTAATAATAGAATCAACAATAAATTGTCCAGTATGTTTGCGATCTTCATCATATAAAAAAGCAAGAATACGTTTTTGCATTATGAAATTACTATCCATCCAATGACAAGTAACGGTTAAATAATCATTTTTATTAACAGCACGACCAAGATCAGAAGTTAGGGACAATCTACATTGAATATTTTTTAAGAATGTTGATAAATAAAAACAATATTGTGAATGGAGTTTAAAAATATCAGACCGACAAGTAGTTCTAGGAATACCATTAAACATAGGATTATAAATTGCTTGTATATAACGGATAAAAGCATCAGAAGAAGGAAAAGTAAAAGGCAAACAACCCACAGCTACCATTTTAGCTATTTCTTCCCGGTCCCTCAATTTATTATACTTTTTCGCTACTTGACCGGTTGTTGGGTCCATTCTAGTTTGCGTTGACCCACCAACATCCCCACCACCTTTTGCAATATTTAACTCTCTTTTGTGATCTTCAGCTATATGTCTCATTAACGTACCCGTACCCCCTTGCTTACCGCCACTTCTATGCTTATATATTTGTTGACAAATATTGCACTGCACCTCAATATCTGATATACGTTCAAAAAATTGCCATGCAATACTAGTTCTTTTACGGGGTTTTGGGGCACTGGGAGGACGGGAAGGGAGATTAACTGATTCAGATCTAACGTTAGCATCTCCTACTGCGGGTGTTTCAGCAATATTTTCATCATCTTCGTCTACATTAACTGCATCTACTTCATTTTCTTCTTCTATACCATAATTTTCTTGAAATTCTACATAATCCATATCGTGAGCACCTACACCTATTTCTTCCTCAAAAGGTGTACCAAGCGGTACCGGAGGCGAAGTCACACGGGTATATCTATTACTTGAACTACCTCTACCGCTAATAATTCGCTTTTTACTACCACTACCGCTTCCGGGACAAAAAATTTTAACACCTTTAGCAGCGAGGTTTTTTAATTTATCCATAATATAAATTAAATTAAACTAAAAATATTCAAAATACACAAATATAACAAAATTAAATATTAAACAATTAATACAATAAATAAAAATTAAACGTAAGAGATGGAACGACAATACCAAATTTTGGAAGTATCCGAAGATTGCGACTTTAGAAACTTCCGCTCTTACTTTGTAAACGAAAAATTAAAAAATTAAAGTGAACACTTTAAGAAATTAAATATATTGAATATTTGAGAATTGAGAATTGAGATTTGAGAGAGAATGAGATTTGAGAGAGTGAAAAATTGTGTGAGAAATGATTTGAAGTTGTAGGGTATTTATAGATTTATTTTGAGGATTAAAAAATATTTTATATATTTTTTTATTTTTTTTTTAATCAAATGGGCCCAAACTAGCCGTTTGGACCCAAAAAACGGTAATATTACCGTTGGGCCAACGGCTAGTTTGGCCCAACGGATTTTTTTTTTTTTTTTTTTTTTTTTAATTTTTTTGGGTTACCGGGCCGGGCCGGGCCGGTTAACCGGCGGGCCTGGATCGGGTTGGTCCGGGCCGGGTTAACCGGGCCCAATTTAAAAAAAAAAAACAGATCGGGACCCGGTACCCTAAAGCCCTAGGGCTTTTCGGGCCGGGTCAAACCGGTCCGGTTTGGCGTTTCGGGCCGGGTCGGGCCGGGTCAGCCCGGCCCGTTTGACACCTTTACTGCAATCTCATCAGCAGCAACACTTGCTTCAGCGATCTCGGAATCTCTGTGCTCATTTTTCTTTACTCTTCCCTTGTTTTGCAACTTAGGATAATTAAACTTGATGTGGCCTTTTTTATGACAGTAATAACACACTGAATTACTAAATCTAGAATTTTCATTAGATCTACTCCTGACAAATAAATCGGACGCCTGATTTTCACTACCTTCCCCGGTAATATCTCTATCTATCTGATCTTTAGATTTCAGCATAGATTTGATTTTTCTATAAGAGATAGTTTCTTTCCCATAAAGTATAGTATCTCTAAAATTCATAAAGGAATGGGGTAGGGAACATATTAGCAAAACGAACTTGATCTTCTTCCTTAACCTTGACATCTATATTACTTAAATCCATAAGAATGGAATCAAAGGCATCAAGATGTGACAGTAGGGAAGTATTTTCATCCATACAAATTGTATAAAGCTTTTGCTTCAGGTAGAGTGTATTCTCTATCGTCCTTTTCATATACAAGCTTTTCAACTTTTTCCACATGCCTTTGGCAGTGGTTTTCGAAGCTACTTCACGTAATACATGATCAGAGAGATTTAGTATAGTACTAGATCTCGCCTTTTTATCAAGGCTATCAAACTCCTCGTCTGTCATTTTTTTGAAATTTTCTCCTTTCCTCGCAGTGCCATATCTGAACCATCCTGAACTAGGATAGCTTCCATTTTCAACTGCCACATACCAAAGTTTGCACTTCGATCAAATTTCTCAACATAAATCTTTGTAATCGTCATGGTGACTACTAAGAAAAAATCAGGATTAACGTCGCTCTGATACCAATTTGTTAGGATCGAGAATCCCGGATAGTGCGAAATTAAACAAAGTAATCGTTTGAAGACGATAACAAAACGATAATAACGATAAGTTGAGAAAATAAAGGAGGCACAAATTTAACATGGTTTGGTCAACTTGACCTACGTCCACAACCAAAAGAGAAGCAACTTCACTAAACACCAACGGAACAAAAAGAGTACAAAGATACAAAAGAGAGTGCAAAATTAGAGTAATTAAATATTCTAATACCCCAAATACCCAAAAGAATTACCTCACAAAGATCACTCCAAAGAAGAGGTTCACTCAAAGTATTTCCCAACACAACTCTCTTACAAAAACTATCTACAAAGAAGAAAACAAACACAACTAAATCTTCTTCAAATGTTGGTGTTCTTCTCTAAATGGTATATTTCAAAGAGGGTGGAAATGCCTCTATTTATGGGAACAAAACAAATCTACGTTGGTGTCATTAATGACATCAACACACTACTTTGCCAACCAAATTTGATAAGAAAACAACTTGCATGTAATGTTGGACTAGCAACCAAATTTGACAAGAAACAAATTGCATGCAATGTTGGACTAGCCAACCAAATTTGACAAAGCCAACAAATGATCTTGCAAGGGCTTGGTAGCAACTTTGTTTGACCAAGTGTGAATCCAAGAAACAAACAAAAGGCTACATATATAAATGATAAAAGTGCACGAGATGAATTTATAAGAAAGAGAAACATGATCAGTGAGGGTTCATGCAGACGACCCCAACCTATTTTGGAATCAACTTGTAGAACATGGCAGAGGGAAAGACAAAGATCACCCTTGGAGGAAATAAAAACCATTACTCTTAGCTCTTATTTATTTTTTGAGCTCGAGTCATCTCCAACAATCTGAGACTGTTAACTGTTTAGCGCGTCTACAGTATGTATAGAACTTTACATTTTCCAATTATATGAATTGGAATTTAGCATTTTGGGCTGCCTAGCACAATATCATCGGTGAAACATCAAAAAGCCGAAGCCTTTAAAAGATTATAGTAGTTTTTTGGCATTTGTGTTCTACTAAATTATTATCATGTGTTTCTGCATTCAAAATTTTATAAACTACATTTTCTTAGTAAATTCTTGTATAGGTTATGTTAACAACTATGTTGCTCGGATCCTCAAAAAGTTATTTACTTTGGTTAATCTGATTCACACCTGGTCCATTGCTTTTCTTTTAATACCTTAAACTGAATCTTTGATGTTGCTATTGTGACAGTGCCACAAAAGCTCCAACAGTTCCCCCTCCTCCTGTTCGTGTGCGAGTTAAGATGAGCAAAAATGATCCAATGCTAGTTTCCCCGCATCCTGTTCCTGGGCCAGTTTCGATGAGCAAAAATGCTCCAAATCTAGTTCCCCCGCCTCCTGTTCCTGCGCAAGTTTCGATGAGCAAAAATGCTCCAAAGCTAGTTCCCCCACCTGGCTTTTCCCCACCTCCTGTTCCTGTGCGAGTTTCGATGAGCAAAAGTGCTCCAAAGCTAGTTCCCCCACCTGGCTTTCCCCCACCTCCTGTTGCTGTGCGAGTTTCGATGAGCAAAAATGTGCCAAAGCTAGTTCCCCCACCTCCTGTGCCACCATTGGGGTTGATCAGTGCTAGACCTTGGCTAATTCCTGGTTATAAAGAGGACGGGCAGAGAGAGAAAGTTAAAGTTAACTCCATTATCAAGACTGATAGCAGAAAAAAAAACACATACATGTACAAGTGGATCTTCTTCCCAAATGGATGAAAAATCAAAGAAAGAGGTCACCGATGGAGTCAAGTCTAAGTTGGTGTCTCAACTCACTTCTGGGACAACTACTAGCTTGGATGACATGGTTAATTTTGCCAATAGTGCTTTCACCATGTTAAATTTGTTTGGTGCTAATTATGGTTCATTCTACAACGATGTCAAGGACTTGATCAAGCACAAATATGATTTACTCACTGCTGATAGAAAACTAGATATGTTGTCTGTTTCAGAATTGGAGGAAAAATATCTAGATGCTATTACTAAAGAAGAGCAGTGCGTGAAAGATGATGAGCAAAAAAGAGCAGCCCGTAGGATTGCACAAGCGGAGGTAGAAAAACTCGGTACCCAAATGAAGGCAGCTAGAGTAGGGCAAGGGGAGATTGAGCGGTGCAAGAACAAAGGCTCTCCAAGGGATTGAATCCACCACTCAATGCCTACTGTCTTATAAATAGCATTTGGTTGTCTCTATGTTGATGATTTCAATTAGCCGGAGAAAGTCCGCATCATATACAGACCGTATGTTCATGTAACTATCTGCATGTAGCGGCTCCTTAAAGTTTCTTGTTCAGGTTTTAAGCACATAATTTTGAGCCCCAATCAACTGGTTTACTTGCTTTGATGACTAATTAGAATGTGATGTTAGAACTATTTTATGAGTTTTGGGAGATTTAGCAAAGTAGGATAAACTTTCAAACTTTGAAACCGTATCCTCTTTAAATGGATGTGAAGTTGAATTTGACAAAAATAATTGGGGCCAATTAATCAAGATTCGTATCGAGAAGTCTTATACTCGAACTCGAAATGTCTAATTAAGGACGGAGCCACAACCTTTGATGGTGATTGGTTGTGGCTCTAATATATGAAGGAAAATATTTTATTCATAATACTCTTTATTATCCTTCTTACATCAAATTTGTCATAGAATAACCCTATTTATAATAATAACAATCAAATTAAATTAGGACTAGAAAATCTATTTCTATATAAATTACGACAAGTAAATCCTAATCATAATCAAACATGAATTAAAATAATATCAAATATTAAATCCTAAACCACCAATGATTTCTAATTCATCTTTGACTTATTATTTTCAATACTCTCCCTTAATTCAAAGTTGTCATTGTAGTTGCATTAAACACTTCTCTTTAATTTTTAATTTTTTATTTGTGTTGGAAAATTTCTCTCCAATCTTCAATTGTTGAAGCATTTCAATATTCAACCTTCAACTGTCGAAACATTTCGCTTTGATCAACTTTCAATTGTTCAAGTATTTCTCTCCAGCTCTCAAACTTTTTTTCTTGATTGTGTTGGAGCACTTCTCTCCAATATTCAATAGTTGAAGCACTTCTCTTTAACATTCAATTGTTGGAACACTTTTCTCCAACTCTCTCGTTGATGCACTTTGTCACCAATATTCAATTTTCTCATTCACTTGTAATCAACTTTCAATTTTCCTTCTTTCTCATTTTTCTCTGGCCCGTCATTTGTCATTGGCAAGACGAGCAGCATATATGACTTATAGCCGTCCGCCAAAAATGAAAGCTTTTTGATTCTCTACCAAATTAAAATGGTAAAAGTTCTGATACCAATTTGAAGGAAAATATTTTATTCAATAAATTCAAATAATTCTCCTTATATATGGTGTTTGTATTGACTTATTTTTAAGTATTTTTGACTATTATGCACTTTTTTATTTTTATTTTTGGACGTGTTTGACAAAGTTAAAAAGTGTTTTTAAGCACTTTACTTGAGAAAGCAACCTACTTTTGGCTTATAAGTCAATTAAAAAAAGTTCAACCAAACACCCTATTATTCTTCTTACATCAAATATGTGATAGAACAATCCTCTTTATAATACTAACAAATAAATTAAACTAAGATTAGAAAATGTATTCCTATATGAACTAGGACAAACAAATTCTAATCATAATGCGACATGGATTAAAAAAAAAAAAATTAAATCCTAAACAACTAAAGATTCTTAATCTAACTTTAAATTATTATTTCCAACAATATATCATGGCTCCTGTAAGAAACAATTCAAGGGCAACTCCATCTCTTGGTCAAACAGGTATTTGAAAATAAAATTTTAAAATCTGACTCAAAATCTATCGTCAAGTACTAAATATCTCAAAAGTTGTAATGTACTCCTTCCGTTTGATTATACGTGACACTTTCATTTTCGGTAGTTGATTCGATCAACGTGTGAAGCTAAATTGAATTAAGTCAAGGGAATATTTTAAAATTAAAATTAACATTATTCAGTTTAGGCAAAATGGCCTTCTGGACCCCTGTACTATGTCGGTTTTGTAAGTTGGACACTTCTACTTACATGTTTGTCATCTGGACCCCTGAACCTACTAAAAACCAACATTTTAATCCTTTTTTGGTGAGTGTAACAGGGGAGCTGCTACGTCTGCCACGTCATTTTTTAAACAAAGTATTACATTAAATTCCAAGTCATTTTTAAAAAGCTACATAACAAATTAAATTTTAAAATTAATTTAATTAAATAAGAAAAATTTATAAATTGTAGAAAAATTTGAATAATCATGTTTTTATTTTTGCTCACAAATTAAACATCAAATCCATTCCAAATAATTAAAATTCTTCTCCAACTAATTTAAATTTTTAACTATAAATTCATATATACAAACATAATAAATTTTATATTTTTATATTTGAATATTTTTAACAAATTCACAAAAAGTTTAATTTTTTTTAAGCGGAATTCACTATTTTTTTTTTCAATATTCAATATCTCTAACTTTCAATTTAAATTTAAATTTTAATCCCCGTGAAAATAAAAAGATTTTAAATTTAAATTTTAATTAAAAAAGAGAATTGAATTGAGAGGAAAAATTAAAATAAAAAGTGAACGTATGGAAGGAGGGGTTGGAAGAGTGTTGGGGTGGGGTGTGGGGTGTGGGGGCTGGGGGTGGGGTGGAGAAGGGGCTGGGAGGGGTGTGGGGGCTGGGGTGGGAGAGGGGCTAGTGAAGTATGGGGGTGGGTACGGGGTGGAGGGGTTGGGAGTGGGGTGGGATGGGGCTGGGTAGGGTGGGGGTGGGGAAGGGCTGGACGGGTTTTGGAGTGGGTAGGGGGCAGGGGGTGGGGACGGGCTGGGGTGGGGAAGGAATTTTTTTTTTTTAGATTTTTAAAAATAATATTAAAATGATTTTTTAATTTTTAAAAATATTTTTAAATTCTTTTAAAAATTTTAAAATAATTTAAAATTATTTTTAAAAATATTTTTAAATTAAAAAGATGGAGGAAAAAAAGGATCCTTTCTTTTTTTAATTTTTAAAAGTATTTTTAAATTATTTATAAATTTTTAAAAATATTTTAAAATTATTTTTAAATTTTTAAAAATATTTTAAAATTATTTTAAAAATATTTTAAAAATTTTAAAAATATTTTTAAATTTAAAAAAATGGAGGGAAAAAAAGACCCTTTTCTATTTATTTTTTTAAATTTTAATATTATTTTTATTTTTGTAATTATTTTAATGTAAAATTGGCCAAAAATTGACCCCCACTCGCACCTCTAGGCGAGTGGTTACACTCTCTTTGTCCTAGTCACTATGACCTTGCCACATAGGCAAGGTCAACGGTCAAAGGGTGCGAAATGTTGCTTTTTGATGGATTCAAGGGTCCAGATGATAAACATATAAGTCGAAGTGTCCAACTTACAAAACTGACATAGTAGAGGGGTCCAGAAGGTCATTTTGCCAAAATTATACAAAAAGTACTGCTCCCTTGATTTTAATTTGTTTGACTTATTTTTCTTCTTAGTTTGTTTAAAAAAGAATGATCCTTTTCGTTTTTAGCAACTTCATAATTACAACTTTTCACGTGACATATTTAAGATAACGAGATTAAAAGATATTTTTAATGAAGTACATTTAACATTTCTTTAATTTAAGACTACAATTTATTTACCTTCTATAAACTCCGTGTCAAATATAATAGAAAAATTGAAATACTTGAAGTATAAGTTACAAATTTTCTCAGTTTGCTTCAATAGACAAATATATTTTAAAATAGGGTAAAAATCGTTTTTCCCTCGAAGTTTGTCTTAAAAATCAACCTCCTCCGAACTATCAACAATAATCAACCTCCCCCTTTGTCTCATGCAATGTTCATTTCATCTTTGTAATTTTAATTCTATATTTATGTAATATATTTTTATATTATATGTAATGAATATTTTTTTAACATGGATATTTATAGTATTTTATTTAAGTTTATTAACTTTATAAGCAAATTAATACTTTTTATAAATTTATAACAAAATTCAATGTTATTTTTTAAGATCGTTATTTTAGTATTATATTTATTAAAGAGTCGTTTGGTGTGAGGTATAATTATAATAATTCAGAGATAAAGTTCATGATTATTTATTCTACGTTTAATTAGATGTATTAGGTAGTGTCAAAATTATTTGTCACACCATTTATACCACAGTAATGAGATAAATTATCACACATACATGTTAGTACAACTTATTTTTTAATAACCAACCCCGGAATAACTTGTTTCCAAACAACGTCCCACCCCTAAATGTGTATATATACATATGTATGTACATGTATATGCGTATATTTTTCGTGTTTTATCACTCTCTTACTAAATTTGTTTTGTATTACTTAACTTTTTGTTGATATAACACAATCCTTACAAAAATTTTACTCAGAGGTATATTTTACTAAATTAACCTTATTAATAATAATTTGAAACTTTAAATTTGTCTATACTGTTACGTTATATAGTTATTTAACACTAAATGGTAGAAAAAAAATATAATACAATTCTTTTGATTGAGCAGATAAATTAAAACTTCTATTTTTAGTATGAGGATCAAGTGATAAGAAACAATATTATCTATTTTCTGTATCAGTAAATAAGATGTGATTGTCATTAATAGAGTATTACATATTTTATCCAAATTCGCTACGACACACGTCAACTTCACGGGGTCCTATTACCCCTTAAACTAAATTTTAGCGTATTTTTGTCAATCTTTTTAGCTAACGTGATACCCTTTGTCAATCATTTTAGATGGCGTGACACCTTTGACGTGGGCTCCATTTTATGTAATAAAGATTTTACTAGAGGCTTATCTCTTTCATTTATTGTTTGTATTTTTTGAATTGAAATATGTTTATAAAATTAGTATTACGTATTATTTTCACTTGTGAAATGAACATTATAGTTTTGATTATTATTAATAAAACTAATTTTCTTATATCATGCTAATTTACTTCATAAAGATCATCATTAGCTTATATACTTAATTAGTATTTCTTTTATTTTTCCTAGAAGATAATGTTTATATTTTTATGAAGATTTTGTGATATGAATTTTTTTTTTTAATGAAGATAATTTTTATGTTTTTATGCAATGTCCATAAACATTATCATATTACAAGAATAAAATGGACATTGTATGGGATAAAGGGGGAAGATTGATTATTTTTTATAGTTCGGGGAAAGGTTGATTTTTAAGACAAACTTCGGAGTGAAAATGATTTTTACCCTTTTAAAATATTAATTAAAATTTGTACAATTTGAATTTTGAAAAACTAAAAATTGCCAATGAGTACCTTTTAGTGTAATAAATGATTTTATCTCCTCTTCACACTCAACCACAAAGGAGCAATGATTAGTTAAAGCTAAATAAAGCTGATTCCTTTTTTTTTATTCACTTTCCAATATTTGCTTTTTTGCATGTACCATTTCATTGGTTTATCTCTATGTCCTTTTCCCACACTTTTAATTACTTCTCTGCAAATCCCACTACTTTTCTCATTTATTCCTCACAAAAAAATACTCGAGCAATTTATTTCTCCTATTTTGATTTGAAACTTGGGGACGATCCGGTTCATACCTACTCCGTAGGTGTCGGGGAGGGGGGACCATTCCGGGCCTGACCTATGCGCCCTCACCCCAACTTTGCTGGAGGGGCGTTTCGAACCCCCGACCCTGGCACACCACGGTAAGCAAGCTTACCGCTGAGCCAAGGTCATTCCTCTTTGATTTGAAACTTAATTTAGGAAAATAAAGTATATATTAAATGTATCAAAATATTTTATAATTTTATGTTCTTAAACATATAGCGTTGAAAATTAAAATTAAAGAATTGAAAAAAAGTCATTCTTTTCGAAAGAAATTAAAGAAAAAATAGACCAAACAAATTAATACGGAGGCAACAGTGATATAGCTATATTGATTCAAGAGTGGTCAATCAAACGGGACAAACACCCTTTCTCAAAGAATTATGTCATGCATATACTTTCTTCGTTCTATTTTATGTGTCGCCATTTGATCGAACACGAAGTTTAAGAAATAAATGACGACTTTATAAAATTACCCCTCTTAAAGTTACTTTATAGTTTACTTTTTAATTGTCTTTTCTTATTAAGTAAGACTCAATAAGAATAAAATAAAAATAATGTCATTAAATAATTGTCAAATAAGGAAAGATGATATTTTTTTGGAAACGGATCAAAAAGAAATGACAATAAATAAAGAGATTAATTTAATGAAATAGAGCAATAGATTAATTCTTTAATAATTTAAAGAAAGTAAATTAATCTAAATAAATTAATTCTTTAATATTTTGAAATAGGTTAATTCTTTAATATTTTAAAGAAAGTAAATTAATCTCTTTATTTAAACTCTATTTCAAAATATCAACGTTTTGAACACCCTTAAAGAATTTCTGGCTTCGCCACTAGGAGTAATCATTTTCATCCATTTTCTCTCTTAAAGGCTAAAGCTCTTTCATATGCTTTAGAGCTACTATTTTCTTTAGCAGTCCAAAAACCACTCCTTTTTTGTGTCAACAGAGAACCATTTTAAGTAAACAATGTCAGAGGAAAACTCTGATTTAGAAATGATACCTGGAATTACAATACCTTTGGCCAAGATTGTACCTACTACTACTAGCATTGATGGGACTTTTCCTGTTAAGAGGTGCAGTTCAAGAAAAAGGGCTGCTCCAGATTTCTTTGTTCCCACCCATTTTCGCTCTTCTAGACTGCTACATAGCCCTGCAGGTTTACGACGTGGTCCAGGTCGCCCTTCGAAACAGAGATCAGATGGTGAGCTAGAGCTAGCTAGCCTCTTACATTTTTGCTGAATGGTTTTAGATCTTGCATATGTTGTTTATTATGTTTAGGTGATCGCGCTATTTTGCTGATGTTTCTGTTCTTTGCATATATGCACATGTTGTTTGTTATGTTTAGGCGATCGCGCTATTTTGCTGCTGTTACTGTTCTTTGCATGTTTGCATAGCACTGCGTTCCTATTAGTTGTCATGTTTTCTTCGTTGTGGTTTTTACTACTTTGATTTGCTTCACTTGAACCGAGAATCTTTTAGAAACGGGCTCTCTACTTCGTGGAGGGTAGAGGCAAGGTTTACGTACGCTCTACCCACCCTAGACGCACATTGTGGGATTTCACTAGGTATGGTGTTGGTGTTTCTTTGTGGGGCTTCCATGATTGCACTAGTTTGCTGTTGTTAACTGCTGCTCTGCACGCTTTCTTATTAGTTGTATGTCGTGTTTTCTTCATTGACATTTTTACATTCGTTACTTGATTTGCTTCACCTGTGCCGAGGGTTTTTTGCTAACAATCTTTCTAACTCCATGAGGTAGGGGTAAGGTCTGTGTGCACTCGACCTTTCCCAGATCCCACTTTGTGGGATTTCACTGTGTATGTTGTTGTTTCTTTGCCGAGCTTAGTATTAAAGTAGTTTCGTGAATTCTAGGACAATGACCTAAAGTGCTAGTGACTGGTTTCAGAAATTACGTTGTTGTTTCTTTGTGGCGCTAAAGTAGTTCCGCGGATTCTAGGACAGCAACCCAAAGAGCTAGTGTTTCAGAAATTACTTTTTTGTATATATTTAGTGATTTATTGTCACATATATAGGATTTGGGCCGAGGCTACTAGGTTTTGCCGAAGCCATATGTTAAAGCCTACATCTGCCCCTAGATAGCTTTTGTTTTTCATCCATATATAAATATTACTAGTGAATGAGATGACTTAAAACTGATCAGTGAGAGTTCATATAGCCTATGAGGCATAGTTGTTACATATTGTGATGGATAGGGATGAAAGCAACTGGTTTGATATGCAATTACTCGAGCCGAGGGTCTATCGGAATCAGCCTCTCTACCTTCACTAGGTAGGGGTAAGGTTGCACACTCATTACCCTCCCTAGATTCACACTTGTGGGATTATATACGCTATGTTGTTGTTTTTGTAAAGTTCTTACTTTGTAGCACTCATCTTCACAAACTAAAAGCTTTAGTGTTCAATAAGTTCTTAAGCTATAATTTTCCATGTCGAAGTTGAAGTGCCATCCATGGAGGCAACACAAACTCCTGCCTCACAACCTTTGCAACGTGGACCAGGTCGCCCTGGAAAACAGCGATCAGATGGTGTGTCTCCTCCTTTCCCCATACTTTTGCCTCTTAATTAGAGATTTTAAATTTCTTTTCCTTTTTTCTTTGTGGGGGTTACTATATAAATGAAATGGTAAAAGTGCACGAGATGAAACAGGCAACAAGACTGAGTCATTTTATTATTTGAGCTCGAGTCGTTTTCAACCGTCCAAGGTTGTTTTTCATTTAGCCAGTTTTCACTATGTATAGAACTTTACATTTTGCCAATATGAATTGGAATTGTGTCACAAATATGAAACTTTGCAGTTTGCATTAGAGGATATTTCTCTTTTTGGTTAGCAATATGTAAGCTGACGAAAAGATGTGCTAAAAGTTTGCGTTTTTCAGTAAGTTCTAACTTCAAAGTATACATCTTTTTAAACTAAAAATTAGTTTGCTTTCAAAAGTTGTAAATATAAAGCATATATTCAATAAACTAGCCTTAGTGTGTACTTTAAATTTGTTAATGTGACTGTCACTATTAGTTACAGAAGCTCCAGCAGTATCACCACCACCAGCATTACCGTTGGGGTGGACCGGAGATGGTCCATTGCAAGCTTCGGCAACAACTCCATTGGAGTCAACCAGTGATAAGCATATTCCAGAGGCAGTTGCGCCATCCCCATTGGGGTCAATCAGTGATAGGCGTACTCCAGAGGAAGTTGCCCCAACTCCATTTGGGTCAACCAGTGATAGACCTATGGAAGTTCTCTCTGATGAAGAGGAAACAAAGTCAAATGTAAAGCCATCAAGAATACTGATGCGTCCCCCAGAAACAAATTATAAACCCCAGGAGATTCTTGATGAAGAATCGAAGAAATTAGTTATTAAAGTTCAGTCTCTACTGGTTCGGAAGCTGCTTACTTATGGGAATGATGTTAAGTACTTGGTCCGTCAGGCCAATACTACTTTTAGGTACTTGAAAGGGCTTGATGTTGATTATGGTTCTTTTTACCAAGACGTCAAAGAGCACATTAAACATCGCTGCGATTTGCAAGATGCAGAAAGAGAAGAAACTACATTGTCTTTGTCAGCATTGCAGAAAAATTATGAACATGCTATACATAGTGCAGGTGATGTTGGGGAGGATATTGGGCATACTCAAGAAGAATTGGAGAAAGCGAAAGAGAAAAAGGAAACTTTGAAGAGGAAAATCGAGGATCTGAAGAAAGAGGTAGCACATATTGAACATGAAGAAGAGAGTCTGAAACGTGAAGAAAAAAAATACAAGGAAGTCCATGAAGTTGCAAAAGCCAAGATACAAGAACTTGGCATCCAGTTGGAGGCAGCTCAAGCAAAGCTAAGGGAGATAGAGCAGCGCAAGAATGCAGCTCTCCGAGGGATTGAATCCAGCACTCAACACCTACAGTCCAAATTTCTTGATGATCTCAAATAGTTTGACTTTGTGAAACTCATTGAACAAGATCCCTACTAGATGAACTGAATGTCCGTGACTTTTTGTTTTGGGATTGCGTTTTCTCTAGCAGCAGACAAGTTGTTTCTTCTTTTGGTTATCGCCATGCAGTAAATTCTTCTTAAAGTTTCTTGTCTCGCTTTCAATGAGTAATATGTCTAGCAGTTATATGTAATGGTTTGCTTCCAGAACATCGAGATATGGCAGGGATAGCTCAACTTTGTTATCTGGAAACAAAAGGTTCCAATTGTCTGAAGAAGGCTTTTGTTAGCATGGTGCCTAAAGCAGTAATATTGATCTGGTTACGCGTTAATGTCTTGAAAGATGAATGTGCATGTATATTGAAATCGTATTAGACATTGACACAATGAATTGTCCAAAAGAAAACTCTTGTTCGCGTTGTTATCATGTTTTGTTAAACACATTTAGGACTCTCTATTTAGCCTCTGCACAAATCAAGCTTGTTATAGTAAGGACCACAGCTTGGTAGACAGAGTGATAAAATATTGGAAACATAACGATGAACAGATTCAACAGAAGAAGAATATGATTACTAGAGAGAGTATGAAGCGTCAAAGTTGAACTCAAAGAAACATAACAATGAAGAGAGAACCTTTAGTAAGCAAAGGAAAAAAAAAAGAGACAGGAGAAAGGGCAAAACATTGAAAAGAAAACTAGGACTGAGGAGGTCACAAAAATAGCTCTATGCAGGAATATAAGGTGAGATTAAGAGAGAATCCTTTAGTAACCAAAAAAGGGTAGCCCGGTGCACTAAAGCTCCCACTATGTGCGGGGTTCGGTAAGGGCACCACCATAAGTGTGTATTGTACGCAATCTTATCTTGCATTTCCGTCAGAGGCTGTTTTTAAGGTTTGAACCCGCGACCTCATGATCACATGGTAGCAACTTTACCAGTTACTGCAAGGTTCCTTCAGAATCCTTTAGTAACCAAAGGAAAAAAAAAAGACAGTAGAAATTAAAAAAGGGCAAAAAATTGAAAAGAAAACTTTATCTAATAAAGAAGTTGGTAAAATTATTATAATGTGACGAGGAGGTCACAGATTCAAGCTGTGATATAAGTTGAGATTGTCATAATACACCTTTGGGGTTTTCTTGTCTCATATTTATGCATCATATTGCGGCAAGAAAACCCCAGTTCTTGCATACAAAAGAATCCATAATCTCTCTTGAAGCACACGATCAGCAAAGCCTTAGCTCTTGCATACTAACATTTTGTCCCAATTTATATCACGTGACATCGTGATTCATTCGTTTTAATTTATGAGTTTTATTTTGTCTTTTTAATTTATTTGAAAAGAACATCGTGTTCGATGTTTAATAACTTTCATGACTTTGGTTTTTATTTCATATACTTATAACAACATGGTCAAGATTACTAAATTCGAGGAGTAATTTTCAAATTTAAATCATAATATTCTAGAGTACGTCTTTCTCCGATGATACATAACTGTTCTCACAAATCAAGGAAAATGACGGAGATCTCTAAAAACTTCAATTAGACAAACACAGGAAAGAGGGAAGACAGGAGCAAATAATAGAATAGCAGATTTCTTCATCAGAGGCAGAATTCAAGTTATTTAGTTTGATTTTTTTATGGGTTTTCACCAGCTAAATTCATGTTTGTTTTGGCAGAAATCATTCGTTTCAATTATCTTTCTTTTAAAGCTCTTTCCTTCTTTGCTTTCTATTTAAAGCTTTCAATGGTTCTCACTTATTTTTCCGTTCATAAAAAATTTTCTTTTTAACCACATGTATAAAATAACCTATAAGCACCATAATCATAAGGTGAGCTGATTTCTTTTCGTTATTTTTTTTATTGATAGTGTAAAAATATAATTAAAGAACAGATTTGAATATTCTTCTTCATCTTTTTCTATTTTTGTAATTAGATCTTAATTCTGTTGTTGTTGTTGTTGAATTGTTTGTTTTTAATAATATAATATGACTGATCAATCTTTGCAAAGTGATTTAAATTTTTTACACTTTATTAAAAATCTCCACAATAGACAAAATTATTTAATTTTAAATAATTAAATGTTACATGTGCGAGACACGTGCAGTATATATATATAGTAATTGTTATCATTAAGATCATCGTGATTCATTCGTTTTAATTTATTAATTTTATTTTTCTTTCTAATCCATTTGAAAAAAATATCATGTTCGATATTTAGTAACTTTGATGACTTTGTTTTTAGATTTTATATACCTACCTTATAACAACATGATCAAAATTATCGAATTTGAGGTGTAATTAGTTTATTAAAATCTCAAATTTAAGTCGTAATATTCTAGAATCTTTCTCCAACACCCAAGTTGATAAAAAGGGCGGAGATCACTATTTCTAATAAAACAAACATAAGAAAGAAGGAAGGAGCAAATAATAGAATTGGAGAACTCTTCAACAGAGGCAGATTTCGAGTTGATTAGTTTGATTTTTTATGGATTTCAGACTTTCAGTAACCTAAATTTATTTTTGTTCTTGGAACATGATTCTGTTTCGGTCATCTTTCTTTCCGTCGATAAAGAATATGCCTTTGAAAGCTTTCATTATTCTTACTCATTTTTTCCGCCCATAAAGAATATGCCTTTGAAAGCTGGTTTTACAACCTTTCTTTTTTAAGCAAAAGGAAGTAAGAATGTCATTAGAAAAAAATAAAATGGCATCTCCACCTAGATTTTCAAGATCTTTGATTGAGATTTCACTATTCAAAGTTAGTGAATGGACTTCTCTTGGTAAGAGACACGGTTTAAGAAAAAGGGCTTCCCAGAATTTCTTTGGTCTTACCAGTTCACACCTTTCTTCAAAATCAGATTACCAAGATTTACGATGCGGTCGTGATCGCTCTTTGAAACTGCGATCAAATGGTAGCTAACTAACCTTCTTACTTTTAATTAATGATTTTATATCTGCTACATGATCAGTGTTTTAGTTCTAAGATTTGTTTGTGGGGCTTAGTATTAAAGTAGATCTAGGGCGGATTCAGAATTCTAGTACAATGAACTCAAGTGTATTAATTCATTTTTTAATTGAACTTTTACACATATTTAGGGTTGTTTGATTGGTAGAATAAAGGATTACTTTCTTGCCTTAAAATTTGGGATAATTTGATTAGACGTTTGGTTATGAGTATTAATCAGTCCCAAAAATTAGTTGTACT
The DNA here is from genome assembly GCA_030864225.1 of Capsicum baccatum var. pendulum. Classification (NCBI taxonomy): domain Eukaryota; kingdom Viridiplantae; phylum Streptophyta; class Magnoliopsida; order Solanales; family Solanaceae; genus Capsicum; species Capsicum baccatum. The sequence goes on from CM061550.1 coordinate 6,929,437, forward strand.
AAGATAGTGGAACTAGCTATCCAATATAGAAGAGGGATAAGCAAAGTGTACTAGATTGGGTCATGACATGTTTATACTTACAGAATAATAATTGTTGAATATGTTTTATTCACATTGTTCTTTGTGTTTATGAAGAATATAATTAGAGCAAAATCATATAATCAATTTCAATTTGCTTGGAGTTGATGCATAATTGTTGTTATCAGTTTGAATTGAGATATGATTGTGAAATGTACTTGTAAAATTGGGTGCACCTTGTGATATTATCCCGAGAGATAGTAAAAGTGAAAAAATAAGTTGATATTGTTATTATGGATTGAGTGTCAAAGCTGGTATGATATTATTTGATGGATCGGGTACCACATCTGTATAATATTACTATTATGAATCAGGTACCACATCGATACTGTACATGAACCCTAGTATGTCTCCGGCAAGTTATGACTAGTTGGACAAAAATAAATTCCTATAGTCTGTGCGTGTACATTAATGTTTGATATGATGATTCATTTGTTGTTAATTTATGTGTTTTATTTTTTTTAATTTTAATTTATTTGACATGAAGCATGATATTTTATTCATAAACTAACAAGTCTTATAATGCTCCACAATTTCCCACTATCCCCCATAATATAAAATAGATAGCAATACCTCTACTTAAAATAGTTTATCAAACCTATTATATCTTGTAGAGATCATGAGAGATTAGCACACCCTTTTCCCGTTTGCATGGGGGCTTCACTCAAATCATATGGACTTTTTATTTTTTATTTTGTTTTAATAAACAAACTTTTATAATACATCGTTAAAATTCTCTTAGAAAGAAAAGAAATATTTTAGATAAATCATACTTTTCATAGAAAATCATGAAACTCATGAAATCGAACAAGTATGAGCATAGACGAATAGTTTACAGGAGTTCACGACTTTAAACTAAATCTACATGACTGAATTCATAGGACAACCCTAATAGACTCATGAATGATTGTTTATACAAAATATGATTTTTTCGTACTATACTTAATAGTTCGTGGAGGTCAATATGTTAGGGTTTTTGTCCTGATTTTCTTACTATATTTACGTTTTGCTTTTTCTTAGAAGGAAAATAAAAGTTACCATAATTACTTTTACTTTTCCTAAAAGAAAAAATATAATTCTTTTCCATATTTGGCTAACCTCTTTTTGGAGGAAAGGTTTTGGACATCTATAAATAGAAGACCCCTTCTCATAGCATAACACAATAACATCCACAATATAGTTTTTTAAGAGTTTCATTTTGGGGTAGATTTTCTCTCTCATTAGTTTTATGCTTTTTAATATTTTTTTTAATATTAGGTTTTATATGTAGGCCAATTGGCCAAATCACATAATAATATTATATTTTTAGTATGTTTTTCTCTTTCATCTGAGTTATTATGGTTTGCAACTAATAGCTTCTGCATGACGCCCTCTCGATTTCGAACCCAACACAATTTGCATGCATAAAAAATTCATGGTCCTTTAATTTGATAGGCAATGGACCACGTAATTTTCATATTCTAGGAGATATTCTCATTTAAATTGACCTTTACATGAGCTCAAACGAAAACTTAGTTAATGGAGACGCGTTCAACTCAACTTTGTGCTAGAGTTGCCTTATGACTTTAAATTACATCTAGTACAGTTGTCCACTCTTAAGAATTGATATTTACACCTAGGCACAATCAAACTAATCAGGTTTGAATAAGTTTCATACATGGAACAGTTCAAATCATAATCCAAAAGTTTGAGGTGTTATAACAATCCTCCACAATTTTCAACTATTTATGAAAGTGCAAAATCTAATTTAGCTAAGACTAGAAAGTTTGTTCTATATTATTTAGACATAATATTAAACAAATACCAAATTCTAAATAAATTTGACTTTCTACTTCAACTTTGAATTATTCTTCCAGGGAAACGAATGTCATATTCGATATTTAGTAAAATTTGCATGACTTTGTTTTTTCATTTTATATATTTACCCTTTTAAATTAGATGATTAATATTACGAGATTCGAGGTATGATTTAATTATATTTAAAAATCCCAAATTTAAGATCATAGTATTTCATAATCTTCTATATATCTGTCATCAAACTAAGTAGTTGATTGGACATGATTTGACTGATATTTGTCAAAAAAAATATATTTTAACATCCAATTATAAAAGAGCATTTGAAGTTGAAGTATTGTCTGGACCTGAAATAAAATTGAAGTTTTCATTAGAATTTCTACAAACTCTTTTTTTTTTTTTTTTTAAAATTTAATACTCCCTCCGTTTCAAATCGATTGACCTATTTTGATTTGATAAGGAGTTTAAGAAAATAAACAAGACCTTTGAATCTTATGATCTTATATTAAAGATATGTCAAAAGTACCAGAAAAATCCTTTAATCTTGTGGTGTTAAACATGTCACGTTGAAAATTAGAAATTAAAAGTCTCTAAAAAGGGAGGAAGATCATTCTTTTTTAAATGAACAAAAAAGAAAAGCAGGTCAAACAAACTAAAACGGAGAGAATATTTTATAACTCCATTGATGGAGATTTAGATATGATATAACATAAGGAGAGAGGAGGAAGAAAGAAGAACTGATTTGTAAATAAGCTCTTGTAAGGTTTCAATAAGTTCCAACTTTAGAGCTTACATATTTTCTCAACTAAAGGTTTAGCAAGTTTTCAAGAAGTTCTAACTATAAACTAGAGTAAAGCATCTAATATCCTCCTGAACTATGATTGAATTTGCTACAACATACTCTAACTCCACAGGTGTTCTATTACCTCTGAACTAAATTTTAGTATATTTTTGTCAACCTTTTTAGCTGACATGACACCTTTGACGTGACCCTCATTTTATGTAATAAAGGTGCAACGTCAACACAAAAGAGCGACAAAAATACGCTAAAATTGAGTTCAGGGGTAATAGGACCCCTATTAAGTTGGGGTGTGTCATAACAACTTTGACCATAGTTAAGGGGGCTATTGGATGCTTATCTCGATAAACTCTCCTAAAGCTTCTTAAGTTAAGGCTTCAATAATTTGTAACTGTTAAACTATATCTTTGTACTTTACTTAGTTCCAATTTCTTAAACTAATTTTTCCATGTCTTTGATGTTGAAGTTCCATGCATGACAACAACAGAACGTTCAGCCTCACAAACTTTGTGACGTGGTCCTGATCGTCCTAGGAGAATGAGATCAAATGGTGAGTCTCCTCCTTTCCTCACAACCTTGATGAACATTCTGTTTTGGTTCAAGGTTTGTTTTCCTTTTTTCTCTGTGGGGGTTACTATTAAAGTAGTATAAATGACAAAAAGTCTAATAACACTATGTCGTTTTGCCTGGACCTCTGAGAATGTTGTCATATTTAGTTGTATTGGTACTTTTGGCACACTCATCATATTGTACATATGTTAGCTTCTGATTTTTCTCTAATGGTGTCCCAACAGGTTTAGGTTTCCATAGGCAGTACTCAAATATCAATTCTAGTGCATACTTTCTTGGAGACATCAAAATGTCCTTAATTAGTCGATCTAGCCATTCAATACCCAAGAGGAACTTGTACTTCTCCTAGGTCTTTCATTTTGAACCTCTTCTGAAGATCATGGTCAAGTGTCACATAGCAGTTGAATATTGTCACCAGTGATTAAGAGATCATCAATACACACTAGTATAATCACAATATCACTACCAACCTTCTTGGTAAACCATAAACAGTGAAGTTCCATTGCCTTGGTGCCGGTTTAAGGCTAAAATAAAGTGATTTATGTAGTTTGCAGTCAGGAATGTGGTATATACTTCCTCCAGCAGATTGCCATTGAGGAAGGCATTATGAACATCTGAACAGAGTACCTTTAGTACTCAAGATCTTCAAGGTTGAATTAGAAGAAGAAGAAGAACTTGTGAGCTAAGAGAAGAAGAGAGATTATTGATCATTGATAGAGAGAGAAAGTGTAAAACCTCTTAACCGTCATTTTGTACAGTGAGTCTATATTTATACTGTTAACTAATATAACTAATTACTCTTACTGATATTAATATCAGATTATACATTGGGTCTTTCTTAGCTTAATGGGCTGACTTGGTCCAACATTTGCATCTTCTTGCTCTTTATTCAACAGCCCCCCTCAAGCTAGGAGTGGTAAAGATATTGATCGTTCCTAGCTTGGACATAAGTAGTTCATGTTGAGGTATGTTTAGGCTCTTTGTAAGAAGATCAGATGGTTGCTCTTTAGTTGAGATGTACTCAGTTTTCACCAGTCCTTTTTGAATTTTCCCTTATAAAATGACAATCAATTTCGATATGTTTGGTCCGCTCATGGGTTGACAGCTATTTGAATAGCTGATTTGCTGTCGCTGTATACATTTACTGGTAGCTGTATCTAAACTCCAAGATCTTTCATTAAACCAGTTAACCAGGTCAACTCAGAGACTGTTGTGGCCATACTTCTGTATTCAAGCCTCTGCAGAACTTCTTGAGATGGTATTTTGTTTTTTTTTTATTTCCAGGAGATCAAGTTGTTTCCTAATTTTATAATGAAGCCTGTAACTGACCTTCTTGTGACTGAACATGATGCCTAGTCAGCATCATAGAATGCTGATAGGTTGTCTTCTCTGTTACTGGACAGTAGGATTCCTAGACCAGGTTGTTGCTTTATGTACTTAACTATTCTGAGAGAAGTCTCCATATGTGATTTCTTTGATTGATGTAGATATTGGCTGAGTGTTTGTACACTATATGATATGGCAGGCCTTGTGACTGTTAGGCAGAGTATAGTTTTCCAATTAGCCTTTGATAGCTTGTTTGATCTTCTATAAGTTCATCTGTTACTTCAATGTTCTGATGCTTGACCCTTTCCATTTGCTGATCATATTCTGTGGTGGTGAACTTAGTGTTGCTGTCCATAGGTGTAGTTTATGGTTTGAAAGAACTAAGTCCAGTTTCTGATATTAATTCCAAGGCATACTTTCTCTGATGCATCACAATTTCTGATTTAGACCTTGCAAACTCAATTCCCAAAAAGTATTTTAGCTCTCCCAAGTCTTTCATTTTGAATGTCTTTTGTAGTGCAGTTTTTGTATTTGTAATTAGTTCCAAGCTATTCCCAGTTATGAGCATATCATCTACGTAGATTAGTACTGCAGTAAATCCTTTCTCAGTCAACTTGGTATACAAAGAATGGTCATACTGACTCTGAACAAACTTATTCTTTTGTAATGCTTCAGCTAGCTTTGCATTCCGTTGTCTTGGAGCTTGTTTTAATCCATACAAGGATTTCTTAAGTCTACGGACTTGCTTCATTCCCCCTTGACTTTGAAATCCTTGAGAAAGGTCCTTTTAGATTTCATCATGTAAGTCACCTTGAAGTAAGGCATTATATACATCCATTTGAAGTATATGCCAGCCTCTAGCAGCAACAATTGCAAGAATAGACCTAATGTGACACGCTGATGTCGAATTCCACCCAACCGCTTCTATTTCTCACTATCCCAAGCCAAAGCTCCCCAAAAAACACAAAACCCACGCTACAACAGTGAAGTGGAGTCGGAATATGATTGTTTCCTGATGAGTGGGTGATAGTCGACGAGCCGATGGAATTTTCGATGAGAGGTCGCCGGCTGTTCACCGGAAACTCAATGGGGTTTCGCCTGAGTACGCGATTTTGGATCGGTTTTTGAGGTTCTTGGTCGCTGGTTTTGAAGGCTTAGGGATGGGACTAGTTTTTCGGCGGGTTTGGTGGTAGTGGGTAGTGTACTCTAGCGAAGTCTCACCGGAATCGGGGTTGGTGGATCAGTTACCCTTCTTTGCTTTCTCAATTGGTTGTGTGTATTTGTGAGTATGTGTGTTCTAGTAAATGAAAGATGGTGAGTATTTTTGTATCTGGGTCTGGTGTGCTCCTCAAGAAGAAATAAAAAATCCCTGTGTGTTCTATGAAATTGTGTGTAAATATTGTTCTCATTTTTCTTTGTGAAGAAGAAATGTGAGGGGGTCATGTGGATGGGGTAGTGGGGGTAGGTTATAGGGTAAGTGGGGTAGGGTGAGTTAGTTAGGATAAGATTTGTTAGGATAAGGTTAGGGATTTAATTTGTTAGAGATCTTTGTTGAGGGTTGTTATTTTTGTATTTTTGTGGGATATAATTATACGGATGAGGACACGTAATAATACGGAGGTAAAATGGTAAGAATGCTATCGGGGAGGGATAAAATTAGGTGTCTACACCTAACAGTCACCATCTTTACAACTGGACTGAAGGTTTCATGGTAATCAATTACTTCCTGTTGACTATACACCTTTGCCACAAGTCTAGTCTTGTACCTTTCTATTTCTCCATTTGCTTTGTATTTGACTTTATAAATCCATTTGCAATCAATAGCAATTTTATTCTGAGGCAATTGAACTATGTCCCAGGTTTGATTTTGCTGCAGTGTATCTATCTCGGCTTTCATGACTTCTACCCATTTGTTGTCTTTGGTTGCTTCTGCATAAGTAGTTGGTTCAGTCACAACAGATATATCAGTTATAAATGCAGTATATTTAGAATGAAGATAATCATAAGTTTTGGTTAGTGAATAAGGTCTATCTTTATCCATGTATAGAGATACAAACTCTTTCATCCAACAAGGTGGATGAGACCCTCTGGTAGACCTCCTAGGTGCTATAGGTACAACCTCGTTGTGAGTTCTTCTGGTAGATCTTCTAGGTACGAAAGATGCAGGTTCATTAGGTAGAGGATCATTATGTCCTTCAGCATGTTGCACAGGTATAACTTCCTGTGATTCAACTAACTAAGTAGTAATGTGTGTGATGTTGTTGTTTGCCTGTGTCATCTGCATACTTGAAGTTATATTTATAGGCATAGAAGAGTTGTTATAAATAGTGTCAGGGCTAGGAAATAAAATGAAACTTTCTGTATTCTGATGAGCAAAGGGAAAGAATTTTTCTTTGAACTCTACATCTCTACTTACAAAGCATGTTTTATTATAGAGATCATAGAGAATATATCCCTTTTAAGTGTTAGAATACCCTAGGTGAACAACCTTCTTAGATCTAGACTGTAACTCAAAGCTCAGGCAACCAAGCACTCTCAAATGGATAAGAGAAGGCTTCCTATTGTTTAGCTTCTCAAAAGGAGAAATATAGTCAATAACCTGTGATGGCAATCTGTTTATAATGTAAATTGCAGCTTGTACACAATAACCCTAGAATTTAATGGGGATAGAACCCTGAAATCTCATAGCTCTTGTTACTTCAAGAATATGCCTTTGCTTTCTTTCAGCAACTCCATTTTGCTGAGGAGTATAAGGGCAAGATTTTTGATGAACTATACCCAAACTAGTAAATTAATCATGACACAAAGAGTTCACAAATTCTGTTTCATTATCGCTCCTTATTATTTTCACAACAGTATCAAACTGAGTTTTGATATATGCTAAGAAATTTTTGATATGTAGAAATACCTCAGACTTTAGCTTTAGCAAGAAAACCCAAGTGAACCTAGTAAAATCATCAACAGTAGTCAGGAAGGATTTATAACCATTAGTAGTAGCTGTCCTAAATGGGCCCCAGACATCCATATGGATCAATTCAAAAGGTTTGAAAGTAGAAGTAGTACTTATAGAGAAAGGAATCCTAACTTGTTTTGCACAGGGACATATAGTGCATTTATTTACAGACTCAATTACATTAGTACTCTTACTAGACAGTAGTTTGATTAAAATGCTAGAAGAGACATGCCCCATTCTCTTATGCCAGAGGCTAATATCCTCCTTGACCACCAGGTTGACATAGGTTGTATTTTGTTCTTTAGTAGTATTGTGTCCAACAAGATAATAGAGACCATTATGCTGTTTACCAATCTCCTTCACCTTCTGTCACGACCCAAACTAGGGCCTGGCCATGACGGACATCCCAAACCATGAAGGCCCAAAATGCCCTTCTCTATTTGGTAATCATGCACATTATTCATATAATAAAAGAAGATGCAGAAACATAATCGGTTATGGAAACATGGTCAATTCTAAATTCAACATAAGTATGGAAACTGTAAATCAACTACATCTAAATAACATCTGACTCAGTCTGCAAAATCTCTACTACATGAAAATCTGACAACTGTCTAAAACTGGGACAAGGCCCCCAGTAGACCAAAACTGAAATAAGTGACATAATCTGAAAAGACAGGCCTTCTAGAATAGAGAAGGCTCACCATTGCACAATTTGATTAGCTGTCCGAATTATCTACTGCTTATCTGGACCCCTAGACTGAGTCTCAGAACCTGAGAGGTAGGGGGTGGGGTCAATACAGATGTACTAGTACGCAAAGCATATCCAAAATAATCATTTATTATTCAACATATATGAGAGCAATTTAAAATAGTTCATAAGTATATCAAATAGTAAGAATTCACATAGGAATTTTAAAGACTTTGTAAAAATCATCTCAACTCTGAGAAATCTGTGTTACTTCTGCGCTAGGGGGTATACCCTACAACTCTAAAAAATTCCATAGGCTATATGGAAACTGCCATTAACTCGGCAGTGAAGCCCCCAACCCAAGAGTGCCGCAAGGGTCGGAGTCGCTGAATCTACTACGCCACACGTCCGTTGCTAGCATACAATAATAATCTACCAGTATCGGCAAATACGATTTCAGGCTAAGAGTTGCTTGAACTCATGCCTTCTTCGGGTAACCACCTAACCCTCTTTAAGCCCATTTTTAAAACTCTATCAAAACATACAGTCTCTAAAAACATACTCTAAAAACATGCTCTAAAAACATAATCTGTTATGGCATAAATACATATGGTATCATCATGCCATTGACTTGCAAGTCACATCTCTGAGCCATTATTAGTCTATCATAAATCTCTGTATTCAAAAAATAAGTTTTGAGACCAGCATTTCAATAATTCAATTCAATAAATCCTTTTTTTTAAACCTCATGTAGACACATGCAATTCTTTCTCGTACACACAATAATATATTGATATCAAGAAACATCCTCTCAACAATTCCAAATCATGCTCAAATGCCAGGATACTGCAAAAACATCTTTCAAATCACAAAATCATAATCTTTAATTCAATACAAGAGAGAGAGAGTTCATAATTTTTTGCTACCAACAATCTTAAATCTCAAATTCATACATATACATATATAAGTAAATCAATTTAGGGGAAAAGACCACAAGGCCAAAGCAATAGTAGCATTGAAACTTTCAAAATGCATAATCAATAATATAGTTTTCAAAACCCCCATAAAATACATGCATCAAAATCTTTAAATCATGCTTTAACAATTTTAAGCCCATGCAGTTTTTAGGATAAACCCCACGTACCTCGATTATGAAGAATAAGGGATGATCCTTGAAGCCTACAATTTGAGGATTCCAAATCTTCAGTCAATTTTGAAAATCCATGGTTGAATCTTGAGTTTCTTGGAGGAGAAGTATAAGAACTAGGATTTTGTTTTGAGGAAAATCTTGAGAATGTCATATATTCTGCTTGTAGAGGTCTTAATCTTCTATTTGGACATTTTAAGAGGCTTGGAAAAATTCCCAATTACCCTTATTAACTTCTAAATGAAGTTGGAAAAATTAAACTAGGAACCCAATTTTATGGACCACCGTGACGCGCCACTATCGTGGTGGCTTACTGTAAATTAACGAGTGGGAATTTGGGATTCTCCGCGACGCGCCACTATCGCGATGTCCCACTGAAATTTGACAATTGCTAATTAAACTCTCTCTGTGGTGCGCTAAACACCAGAATGACGATGTTTTACGACTAGCACATAAAATAGCCATAATTCTTCACCGAGTGTCCGTTTTGGACGAATTTTATATCGATGGAAAGCTTATTCAGTCATCTATGTAATGAAAATTTGAAATCTAAGGGATTCAATAGGGAAATACGTATAAATCATTCTAGAAGCCAATTGGGTAAGGTAGTTCACCTATCATAGTATAAGGAGTCTATCACTTTGATTTCTTCGATAGGCAATACTAAAGAATGGTCTCCAATACACTTCATCAACATAGATATATGAAATACTGGATGAACAGAATCCAAAATTTCAGGAAACTCTAACTCATACACAACTCCACCTATCATTCTCACAATATGGTATGGTCCTATATAGCGAGGGATCAGCTTACCTTTCTTCTTGAATCGTATGACTCCCTTCGTAGGAGAAACCTTGAGAAATAACCAATCTCCAACCTCAAACTCTAGATCTCTTCTCCTAACATCAGTGTAGGACTTCTGACGACTCTGAGCTGTCTTAAGTCATTCTCTAATGACTTTCACATCCTATATTGCCTGATGAACAATATTAGGTCCAAATATCTGCGTCTCACCCACTTTATACCACCCTATTAGTGACCTACATCTTTTCCCATACAATGCCTCAAATGGTGCCATCTTGATACTGGAATGGAAACTATAATTATATACAAACTCTATCAATGGCAAGTGCTCTAACCAACTACCTTTAAAATCAATCATGCAAGCTCTCAACATATCCTCAAGAGTCTGGATGGTGCGCTCAGCTTGCTCATCTGTCTGAGGGTGGAAATCTGTGCTCAAATTCACTTAGGTACCTAAACCCTTTTGAAATGATCTCCAAAACTATGAAGAAAACTGTGTACCTCTGTCAGATATGATGGACAAAGGTTCCCTATGCAAATTAACTAGTTCTATAATAAATAGCTTGGCATAATCCTCTCTCGAATAATTTGTCCTGACAGGTAGAAAGTGAGATGACTTGGTCAACCTATCTACAATCACCCAAATGGAATCATACTGGTTTTGAGACCTCGAAAGTCCTGTAATAAAGTCCATATTAATCATCTCCCACTTCCACAAAGGGAAAGCTATCTTTTGAGAAGAACCGCCTGGCCTCAAATGTTTCACTTTAACCTCTTGACAATTCAAACACTTGGCAACATAGTTAGCCACATCACGCTTCATATTATTCCACCAATAAATGGTTTTCAAATCCTGGTACATCTTAGTAGATCCAGGGTGAACAACATAACTCGACGTGTGAGCTTCGCCAAGGATTCTCTTCCTCAGACCATCTACATCTAGCACACACAACCTACCCTAGTATCTCAAAATATCATCACCACCAATTTCAAATGACATTACCTTTTGTTGACCCACATCTTTCTTGATTTGTATCAAGATAGGATCTTTAATGATAGGCGTATTTACATGCCTAAAGTACTATAATTTACCCATATTTTAGCTAAGTTTTAAGGACAAAATATATAATTCCTGCACTTTTAGTCCTTTTTCCTGTAAGTGAGATAACCAACATGATTACCAAGTTTTCAGGTATAAATGATGAAGATTTCAGCATTTTATGGGCTGGTTGACGCCAAAGGAAGTTTCATAGGAGAAGGAAGGCAGCTTTAGGAAGCCTATGGACTAAAAGTGATGCATGGAAAACTTGTCCTGGGCGAAAACAGTATTTCCAAAGACTTGGGGACCAGCAGTAACTTAGTAGGAGTAGGACAAGGATGCATCAACATAGTAGGATTAGGACAAGTATGCAGTAGCTTAGTAGGAATAGGATATGGGTGTTATAAAAACCCTATTTTTCTGAACTTTTCAGCAGGGAATTCCGCCCCATTCTTCCTCATTCCTTACAATTTTCTTTCATCTATTCGCCTTTTAATTTTTCACAACAAGAGAAACGCTACTAGCAACAAAAATCACGTCACAAGTGACGCCAAGACAGACTTTTCGTGAGTTTATGATTATTTTGGTATGATGATAATGTCTATTGTGTTTTTCGTTGCACTCATGAGTAGTTAAACTTCTCTGTTAGGGTTATGGAAGCCTTATGAGATACTATCTATTGCTATGAGTTTGTGAATTCTTGACACGTATGCTGCTTATATCATTACTCTTTTCATCTTAATTTAATTCTTGTGGTTGCAAACATATAGAATACGCAAGTATAGCATTAACTTGTTCGAAAGAAAAGTTACATGTCTGGAAAAGAGAGAATGACAAGGAAATAGGGGTACCAACCCCTGTTTAAAAGTTAGTGCCTTAACTGGATTAACCTCTTGGAGAATTCGTACCATTAGATACATTTTAAGCTCGAAAGAGTTAAAATGAAATAATCTATGATGGTCGAAAGGCTCTATGATTTACCATAGAATACGAATCTCTATAAGCACATGCATGTCTGAATTCCGCATAACTTATAGTTAATAGATACGTAAAACTCATAAGGTGGACATAACCCTAACTTACAATTCTCATTGATTAAAACCTATCAAGCATTCCGTTTTTACTTTGCTATTTTAATTTTATTACGTAACGTCACACTCCAATCCCCCCTTTTTCACAGAACTTTCTCCAAAAGTCTACTAATCGTTGCATACTTAGTGACCGAGTATTCCCTGTGGGATTCGACACCCAACCCAGTTGGGTTCTATATTTGACAACGACCTCTTACACTCTTACGAGAGCTGTAGTTTGAGCGTTACCAAATTTTGGTGCCGTTGCCGGGGAATACGGTTGTCTACTAAGTTTGTGATAGTTACTAGACCCTTTGGTCAAAGATTCTCGTACTTTAATTTTAGTTGTTGTTTTTGTGTTATTCAGGTTTTGTTCAATGCATGCCCAATACTCGAAGTTCTGGTCAACCATTATTACCCATAAATCCTGAACCGCAACTTATTAGCAGGATGGCGGCACAACGTGACATTGAAAGAAGAGCTGCTCAACAGGAGCAGGCTAGATTAGCTGCGTTGGCTGCTGCTCAAGTGCATCAACAGAATATTGATAACCCAGGGCGAGCAGCAGATCCTGATGATGAGGACTTGGGTGATGATGAGTTACTAAACCCTAGGCGTGATGCTGAGGTGGCGACACCGGCAAACAGAAGAGATCGTCAAGCAAGATTTCGGCCTGAACGCCGAGCTATGCAGATTCCCTTTGATGATGATGATGACGATCTGGATGGAGCTGGTGCCACAAGAGCTATTATTCCTCCGCCATTGGCACCCGGAGCCAAGTTCAACATCACTAGCACCATGATTCAGTTATTGCAACTCAAGGGATTATTCGGTGGACTTACAGGTGATGATCCAAATATGTATCTGGTCAACTTTATCTCTATATGCAAGTCATTCGACAATCCTGGCGTTGGTCAGAATGCAATTCGGCTGCGCTTATTTCCATTGTCTTTATCTGGGGAGGCAATTCTATGGTTGAATGGGCTGACTTCTGATTCTATTACAAATTGGAGGCAATTGAAATACGCTTTCCTAGAAAGATTCTTTCCGCCATCCAAAAGAGCACAATTGAGAGATGAAATTAGCAATTTTCGTCAGCTTCTAACTGAAGCCCTCCACGAAACATGGGAGAGATTCAAGAAGAAGATTATGAGATGCCCAAACCATCACATGACCAATGTCCACTTGATGGAGATATTATACAGGTCTTTGAATTCAGTAACTAAACCAGTGGTGGATAATGCGGCTGGAGGATTATTTATGGACCTCACCTTTGTTCAGGCAAGCGATATGCTAGACCGGATGACAAAGCAAAGTAGAGCTTGGCATACCAGGGATTCTGAGGTAAGAAATCCCACTATATCTATTGGCATGACTGCAGAACAAAGGCAAAAAGATGAGGAACACGATCAAGATATGGCGCACATAAAAACACAGATGGATCTTCTTACAAAGCATCTATTATCAGGGAAGACCGAAAAAGTCAAAGCTGTTGTGTCACAGGCAAGAGGTGAATTCGATTCTGAAGAAGAGGCTAACTACTTGAATAATCAGGGGGGTTTTCGAAGCAATGCCCAAGGAAACCAAGGTCGGAAATATTATGATAAATCTGGAAACAAGGACCATGATCAAGGTAGTCGGAAGAATAAGACTGACAGGAGTGGTTTGTATATTCCTCCTGGAAGTTGTGACACCGATGCATCTGGCTCTGTTAAGATGTCAATGGAAGATATGATGACGAAGCTGTTAAAAGGAGTGGAGGCAACCAACACGGGAGTAACCGAGGTAATAAATGATTTGTCCTCAATGAAGCAATTGGTTGACTCGCATTCCACTTCAATAAAATAGTTGGAGCAACAATTGAGTCAAATTTCAGCTACTTTGAATCAACGAAAAGCTGGCACCTTACCTAGCGACACAGTGCAAAACCCAAGAAACGATGGAACATGCATGGCCATTACTACCAGGAGTGGTAAGGTGCTGGAAAATTCATCCCAAAGCAAGCAAGTGGCCGATGATATCGCAGATAATGCAGAAGACGCCGAAGAAGCCGATGAAGTCATTCGTGACTTCGCCCCTCGACGTCCACAGACTGGAAAGATCGCCGAACTGAAGCAAGATGAAAAGATAGTCATAGAGAAAACTATCCCTCTTTTACCACCACCTTTTTCTCAAAGACTAAAGAAAAAAGCTGATGATACCAAGTTCAATAAATTCATGACGATGTTAAAGCAGCTGACCATTAACGTTTCTTTAGTTGAGGCGCTGGAACAGATGCCTGGGTACGCGAAATTTATGAAGGATCTTCTGACAAAGAAGCGGGCAGCAGGTTATGAGTTGACAAATACTATTCATCATTGTAGTACAATCGCTACCAGATCACTAGTTAAGAAGAAGGTCGATCCCGGTGCCTTCATTATACCTTGCACTGTCGGACCTTTGAATTTTGCCAAGGCATTATGCGATTTAGGAGCCAGCATCAACTTAATGCCACTATCTATTTATAACAAGTTGGGGTTGGGGGATCCTACTCCAACCAATATGAGGCTTGTAATGGCAGATAGGTCGGTAAAATAACCTGTTGGTATTTTATGTGATGTATTGGTGAAGGTTTCCTCATTCATCTTTCTGGCAGACTTCATTTTCTTGGATTGTGAGGTGGACTCAGAAGTTTCTATAATCTTGGGGTGCCCTTTCCTTGCAACAGGAAGTGTGCTTATTGATTTAAGAGCCAATGAGCTTCTATTCCGAATGAATGACGAAGTAGTCCGCTTTGATGTGTGTAAATCAATGAAGCAACCCAAAGATCTGAACGTGTTATCGGTAGCTGATGTTTATTTTGATGATGAGAAAGAATTACCTGTAGCGGAGCAGCTTATTGATGACCCATTGGCGATTGTGCTTATGAATGTTGAGCGTAAGGATGCTGAAAATTATGAAGAAACTATTTGTGCTCTAACAGGATTAGGGTCATATCCTCATGCTCCCAAGAAGCTGAACCTTGATCTAAAAAACCGACCTACACCACCAGCTAAACCATCTATTGAAGAGCCACCCACATTAGAATTGAAGGAGCTGCCTAGTCATTTAAAGTATGCATTCTTGGGAAACGGAAACACACTCCCGGTTATTGTGGAAGCAGATTTAGTTGAGCAGCAAGTTGAAGCTCTTATCGCGGTTCTTCGGAAGTACATGAGAGCTATCGGTTAGACCATCGCTGATATTATTGGTATTCCGCCTAGGATTTGTACACACAAGATTCAGCTTGAAGAAAATTGCATACCCACTATTGAGCATCAAAGGCGTCTAAATCCACCTATACAAGAGGTGGTAAAGAAAGAAATTATTAAGTGGTTAGATGCAGGGGTTGTGTATCCAATCTCCGACAGTAAATGGGTAAGCCCGATACAATGTGTACCCAAGAAAGGTGGCATGATGGTAGTTGCGAATGAAAAGAATGAGTTAATTCCACTCAGACCTGTCACAGGGTGGAGAGTATGCATGGACTACCGAAAGCTGAATTCGTGGACACTTAAAGATCACTTTCCAATGCCATTTATAGACCAAATGCTCGATCGATTAGCAGGGAAATGATGGTTTTGTTTCCTAGATGGGTATTCCGGCTATAATCAGATTTGTATTGCTCCCAAAGATCAAGAGAAGACAACGTTTGCATGCCCATATGGTACGTTTGCCTTCAAACATATGCCATTTGGGCTATGTAATGCACCCGCCACTTTTTAGCGTTGTATGATGTCCAATTTTTCTGATATGGTGGAAGACACTCTGGAGGTGTTCATGGATGATTTTTCAGTTGTGGGTGAGTCGTTTGAATCGTGCTTGGGAAATATAAGTATGGCGTTGCAGAGATGTGTTGAATTCAACCTGGTGCTGAACTGGGAGAAGTGCCACTTCATGGTGAAAGAAGGTATTGTTCTTGGGCATAAAATCTCTGAAAGAGGAATTGAGGTGGATCGAGCTAAAATCAAAGTCATCGAGAAACTACCACCCCCAATTTCTGTCAAAGGAGTTCGTAGTTTCCTCGGGCATGCAGGTTTTTATCGAAGGTTCATTAAAGACTTTTCCAAGATTGCTAGTCCGTTATGCAAGCTTTTGGAGAAGGATGCAAAGTTTGACTTCGGTGAAGATTGCTTGAAGGCATTTGAACGCCTCAAAGGGAAGCTAATTGAAGCTCCTATCATTGTAGCGCCCGATTGGTCTCTACCATTTGAAGTCATGTGTGATGCTAGCGGGATAGCTTTGGGTGCTGTACTTGGCCAGAGAAGAGAAAAGTTATTCCATCCAATCTACTATGCGAGCAAGGTCTTGAACGGAGCCCAGAAGAACTATACTATCACGGAACAAGAGCTCCTAGCGGTTGTGTATGCTTTTGAAAAGTTCCGTGCTTATTTGTTGGGAACCAAAGTGGTAGTTCATACAGACCCTGCAGCCCTGAGATATTTGATGGCAAAGAAAGATGCAAAACCAAGGCTAATTCGATGGGTATTGTTACTGTAAGAATTTGATTTTGAGGTAAAAGATAGAAGAGGTTGTAAAAACCAAGTGGCTGATCATCTATCTAGACTCGAGAACGAGCGTATAGCGCAGCCTGATTTTGTGATTGATGATGCATTCCCTGATGAACAGATCTTAGCCACAATGATGGAAGAGTTACCATGGTATGCAGATTTTGTAAACTTTGTGGTAAGTAATGTAATGCCTGCGAATCTATCATTTCATCAAAAGAGGAAGTTCATGCATGATGTGAGACACTACTTCTGGGATGAGCCATATTTGTTTAGACGATGCGCGGATGGTGTGATCAGATGATGCATATCTCATGAGGAGGTGCCAATTATCTTGGAAGCAAGTCATGCTTCCCAAGTTGGGGGACACCATGCAGGTGGTCAGACAGCAAGGAAGGTATTGCAAAGCGGCTATAATTGTCCTTCGATATTTAGAGATGCCTACGAATTTATGAAAAGATGTGACCAATGTCAGAGACAAGGCACGATTTCGAAGCACCATGAGATGCCCATGTCAAAAATTCTTGAAGTAGAGCTGTTTGATGTGTGGGATATTGATTTCATGGGCCCATTCGTAAATTCGTTTGGGATGAAATATATCCTAGTTGTTGTCGACTATGTATCTAAATGGGTTGAAGCAGTAGCGCTGGCCGATAATGAAGGAAAGCGTGTTGTAGCATTCTGGAAGAGAAATATCTTCTCTCATTTTGGGGTACCACGTAGCATCATAAACGATGGAGGATCACACTTTTGCAACAAGCTATTCAAATATGTGTTGGTGAAATATGGGGTCAAGCAACATAAGGTAGCCACGCCTTATCACCCACAAACTAGTGGACAGGTAGAGGTTTCTAATCGAGAGATCAAGCTGATCCTTGCGAAGTCTGTAAAACTAATAGGAAAGATTGGTCTCGGAAGCTGGACTATGCACTATGGGCTTATAGGACTGCATTCAAAGCGCCAATTGGCATGTCCCCGTACTAACTAGTTTATGGGAAGGCCTGTCACTTGCCCATTGAGCTCGAGCATAAAGCATTGTGGGCATTGAAGCGACTGAATTTGAAGTGGGATGATGCTATGAATCTGAGATTGGAGCAGCTGAACGAGATGGATGAATTCCGTCTACATGCGTATGAAAGATAAGACCTCTACAAGGAACGGATGAAAAAGTATCATGATCAGCGAATTATTCAACGAAACTTTCAAAAGGGTGATATGGTACTTCTTTTCAATTCCAGACTGAAGCTATTCCCAGGTAAGTTAAGGTCCAAATGGTCTGGCCCGTACAAAATTAGCCAAGTCTACTCGTCGAGAGTAGTTGAGTTAGAAGACAATAATGGTGTTGTCTTTAAGGTGAATGGCCAACGAGTGAAACCATACATCGGACCTCTTGACTCGACAAAATGCATGGCCACCATTTATCTCGACGAAGTCTAAGTACTCGAGGTAACTATGTCGTGCCGCGGCAATAAATCAAGCGCTTGATGGGAGGCAACCCATCGTTTTTAATTATTTTTGTTGTTTTTGTTTTCCTAGGATTTTGTCGAGCCACGACCAAAACTAAGGCGGTTGATGGGAGGCAACCCATCGTTCTAATTGTTTTTGTTGTTTTTGAGTAAGTGTAGGTACAAGAGGTGTAAAGGAGGAGATTGGTTTTAAATTTTGATTTGGAAGCGGTTCATGTTGAAGGTGGTAAGTTTGGAATGAAGAAGCAAAAGGCTACGGGTTAGGCATTGCCTATGAAAATATTGGCAACGAAAAAGGCAAGGCCTATGTAAATCTAGGCCACGAACAAGGCAAGGCCTATGCTATGGCCTAAGCTCTCGAATTCTACAATGCTATAGCATAGGCGCCGCCTATGCCTAACAATGCCATAGCATAGGCGCCGCCTATGCCTAACAATGCCATAGCATAGGCGCCGCCTATGCAAAAGCCTTTTGTCTCTGAATCTAGAATGCCATGGCATAGGCGCCGCCTATGCCCAACAATTCCATAGCATAGGCGTCGCCTATGCTCAACTAAGCTTTGCAAAAGGCGCCGCCTATGCCAAGCATAGGCAAAGCATTAGGCGCCGCCTATGCTCACTTTTGGTCTCCTAACCTGATTTCAAATGGGTCAAAACCCGACCCAAGCTTGTCCTATAAATAGAACCTTAGTCTTAAAACAAAATTGCATTGCAACTTCAACCTAGGCGCCGCCTACCTCTCCAAAATCTCTCAAAAATTTTTCCTTTACTCTTTTACTTTGCAAGAACATCTTCCGAGGCCATCAACCAAGTAAGTACTTCGGCTCTCTTCTCTTATATTCCGTAAGTATTATAATACTACGCCTATAATAAGTTGTTAAATCTTGAAGTAGTGTTGGTGATTTGAATATGGTTGATTTGTTGTGATACAACTAAGAAAGTGAAAGAATATGTATTGGTGTTCTAGACTTGGTTCCAACTTGGAGTTAATTACGATACACTGTCATACTCCTTGCGAAATCGACATGGTTCAGACAGTTGCATAATCTTGTAACTTGAAAGCTTGCTTGAATGACTTGTTCATTGAGATGACAATCATGGTTAACTACAAACATGAGATGTTGTAATTATTTCAAACCATAAATTAATACAATATCTATGTAGTAGTTTTATTCGAAGTGATGCATTAGTCCAAAACATGAAAGCATTGTCAAGATTACATGAACTAGAATCGGAAAAGGATAGTTAAGATGACAAGAAAAGTATGACTGCACTGATTATATTGGTTGGAACATAACGCCTAAACGTACATCGATGAAGTCCGAGTAATCGATAACGTTCACTTAATTAGTTTGTGCCAACAAATTAAGTGTGGGGTGGGGCCACTACTGTTTGTTTGTCGATTGTATTTACCAAGATGAAGCTAACATGACTGTCATTTTAATCTCAGGTACAATGACACCAAAAGCACGACAAGGAAAGGATAAAGCGACCACCTCACAAAAAGGCCAGAAAAGGGGACGAAAAGAGCAAGGTGAATCCTCCTCACTGCAAATACCTCGCCGCATGTTCAAAATCAAATGGGTCCTAGAGGAGGAAGGAAAGGAGTGGTATAGGAACAATAAAGAGAAAAAATATGTTCATGTGGAGTTGATACACAAGGAAAGCCTAGCAAAGAAAGAACCCCGTATGTTGGCCAAGATAATGGCGTTACATCTTGATTTCATCTTCCGAGATATGGGAGAATGCAATCTCGATCTAACACGAGAATTCTATGCCAACTGGTCACCAAAAATTACAGGGAGTGAAGTAAAGATTCGGGGCCAAGTCCTACAATTAAATGCGGAGTTCTTCAACACTTTTCTGGGTTTGCCATCTGTTGATCCATCACCACTCAAAGAGCTGTATAACAGACCTCCGTACAGGGAAATCAGACACACACTGTGCGGAACAAGATCAATGGCACGATGGAGCAGACACAAGGACACCGGTCGGCACAACACCTTCCCATACACTTCCTTGAACAGGGAAGCTCGAATATGGTTGCGAATAGTAAACTCTTGCCTGATTCCAGGGACACAGTACACGAAGATTACACGATACAGAGTGTGTTTGGTGTACGTATTGATGACGAACGTCCCCATCAACATTGGGGCGATCATTCGATCTTCAATGCGTAAGGACAGGCTACACAAGAGGTCCCACTTCAGCTTAGGCAATCTGTTGACTGCAATATTGAGGAAGGAGGACATCGAAGAGGAGCCGACTGATCATAAACTTCCACACAACCCGAAGAAGGTTGACCTCACAAAGGTTAAAGATGCCGAAACCATGCATGGCATCAACCTTACCACTGCAGAACGACATGCTCGGGATGAAAGTTTCTTTCGCCATCTTTATGGCATGACTCGGTTTACCATGATGAGCGGAGGTCGTGTTCCAACTGCTGCAGAGCTCCAACAGTTGGATTATGACTACCCAATGAACGAGCATGCAAGGGCTATGTATGGAGTAGGTGTGTACTTTGAGGAATCTCTCGATGACGATCGCCGAATGCCAGACTCCGACGTGGAGGAGAATTCGGATGACAACGACTCCGATGATGATTCCGATGCAGGGGGTATGACCCCAGACATAGAGGAGGAGTCTGACTAATCCAGGTTCTTCTTATTTATTTTTCACTGAGGACAGTGTGTCCCGTCTAAGTGTGGGGTGCTGGTATTTGTATGCTATACTTCTTTATCTACATTTGATTATTTATGTTTATTTTTTTTATTTTTTTTTAGTAGTCAAATTTAAAAATTTTTTTTTTGTTAAAAACTTTGCATAAAATTGTTCTGATAGGAAGCATGGTATTGTGACAAGAATCTATGATACAATCATTACTATTGAGACATTTAGGCTCTAAATGTGACTCACGGTGTGATATTTGTGTGGTTTAATTCATTCATCTGTTGGGTCAAGAGTCTATACTACTCCCAATAAAGTCGACCATGAGCCTTGTGTGTGTGAGGTGATAGTATATTCTGTGTTTGTGGATGATGCTAGAACTTGCCTGGTGTGTGTGTGAAGCAAAATAAAGAGTGTGAGTTGAGGAGATGATTTAGGCATTTTTTTGGCAAACTGTGATTGTTTACCTTCAATTTACCTACCCATGGACATTATCCTAGTCAACCCCTTTTGAGCCTTTAAGTCATTTTCTTTGATAGCCTCATATGTAGCCTAATCCATTTTTTTTTCAAGACCATAATTTGATCCAAATTCCTAAGCGCTTTAAATGGTAAAGTCATGTGACAAAATAAGAGGAAATTGGGTGAGAGTGATGCCTTAAAGTGAATTGGTACTTGAATTCGTTATGAAAAAGAATGGCTATTATAGAGGTGTGTTATAAAAAAAAAGAAGAGAAAAATGAAAAGAAAAATAAAAAGTTAATTCTGTTCAAAAATTGAATAACAAAAGAGGTGAGAAGGGGTGGTAGATTAAAAGAAAGTAGAAAGGTTGTTTGAAAGAAAGTGTTAATGGCTTAATGTGATGTATTAAAGCGCTTAGGGAACATAGTCACTATTTCTGGCCAAAATAGTCCTATCCATCCCTTAGCCTACATTACAACCTGGAAAGACCTAATTGATCCTAAGCTTAGCATTCTGATATAAGTAGAGCATTACACTAAGGGCAAGCCTATGGTCATCAGTTGCAACATATGAATTCTTTGTGAGAGTGAGAGCAAGGAAAATCTTATACCTATGTTTTGAAAAATGAAAAACTTGTGAGTGATTATGGGTGATATATTGTGAGACACACATGGTTGATGAGTTTTTGGGTAGTCTTGTATGATTCTTTGTGCCTTAACTTGTGGATACAAATTAACCATCATCACGAGTCTATGTTAGAGGTTAAACTATTTCTAGTAGTGATCAGAAAACTACTCTTTGTTAATAATTGTCATGCCTGTCTTGATGAATATTTTGTGCTGTTACTGTGAAACCCTAAGTAGATGTTTATATGGACATGATATTTTGTTCGAGGACGAACAAAGCTTTAAGTGTGGGGTGTTGATGATAGGAGTATTTACAAGCCTAAAGTACTATAATTTACCCATATTTTAGCTAAGTTTTAAGGACAAAATATATAATTCCTGCACTTTTAGTCCTTTTTCCTGTAAGTGAGCTAACCAACATGATTAGCAAGTTTTCAGGTATAAATGATGAAGATTTCAGCATTTTATGGGCTGGTTGACGCCAAAGGAAGTTTCACAGGAGAAGGAAGGCAGCTTTTGGAAGCCTATGGACTGAAAGTGATGCATGGAAAACTTGTCCTGAGCGAAAACAGTATTTCCAAAGACTTGGGGACCAGCAGTAACTTAGTAGGAGTAGGACAAGGATGCAGCAACATAGTAGGATTAGGACAAGTATGCAGTAGCTTAGTAGGAATAGGATATGGGTGTTATAAAAATCCTATTTTTCAGAACTTTTCAGCAGGGAATTCCGCCCCATTCTTCCTCATTCCTTACAATTTTCTTTCATCTATTCGCCTTTTAATTTTTCACAACAAGAGAAATGCTACTAGCAACAAAAATCACGTCACAAGTGACGCCAAGACAGACTTTTCGTGAGTTTGTGATTATTTTGGTATGATGATAATGTCTATTGTGTTTTTCGTTGCACTCATGAGTAGCTAAACTTCTCTGTTAGGTTTATGGAAGCCTTATGAGATACTATCTATTGCTATGAGTTTGTGAATTCTTGACACGTATGCTGCTTATATCATTACTCTCTTCATTTTAATTTAATTCTTGTGGTCGCAAACATATAGAATACGCAAGTATAGCATTAACTTGTTCGAAAGAAAAGTTACATGTCTGGAAAAGAGAGAATGACAAGGAAATAGGGCTACCAACCCCTGTTTAAAAGTTAGTGCCGTAATTGGATTAACCTCTTGGAGAATTCGTACCATTAGATACATTTTAAGCTCGAAAGAGTTAAAATGAAATAATCTGTGATGGTCGAAAGACGCTAGGATTTACCATAGAATACGAATCTCTATAAGCACATGCATGTCTGAATTCCGCATAACTCATAGTTAATAGATACGTAAAACTCATAAGGTGGACATAACCCTAACTTACAATTCTCATTGATTAAAACCTATCAAGCATTCCGTTTTTACTTTGCTATTTTAATTTTATTACGTAACGTCACACTCCAATCCCTCCTTTTTCATAGAACTTTCTCAAAAAGTCTACTAATCGTTGCATACTTAGTGACCGAGTATTCCCTGTGGGATTCGACACCTAACCCAGTTGGGTTCTATATTTGACAACGACCGCTTACACTCTTACGAGAGCTGTAGTTTGAGTGTTACCAATCTTCAACCTGCTTCTCTTTAACTTCTACACAAAGGGAAAATTTAGCTATCTCATGAACAACCACTCCTCCATCCTCGAAATCCAAAAGTCGCACTCTTAGATTTGCAAGTCAGTGAATATCCTTCACCATATCCCTCTTCTCTTCCTCAACATGAGAAAGACTGCCTATAGATAACCTGCTGAGGGCATCGGCTACCATATTTGCCTTGCTCGGATGATAGTGCAGGCTCATGTCATGGTCTTTTGAAAGTTCCAACCACAACCTCTGCCTGAGATTCAATTATTTCTGTGAGAAAACATATTGTAAACTCTTGTGGTCATTAAATATATCAACGTGTACCCTATACAAATAGTGTCGTCAGATCTTAAGTGTAAAAACCACAACCACTAACTCCAAGTCATGAGTAAGGTAGTTCTGTTCGTGCACCTTCAACTACCTAGATGCATAAGCTACTACCTTACCGTGCTGCATAAGAACACACCCAAGTACCACTCGGGACGCATCAGAGTATACAACAAAACCTTCTGTACCTTCCGAAAGAGTCAAAACAGGAGCAGTAGTCAACCTGTCTTTCAACTTCTCAAAACTATTCTCATAAGAGTCAAACCACAAAAACTTCACCTTTTTTGAGTCAATTTAGTAAGTGGTGCAGCTATGGAAGAAAAACTCTCGACGAATCTTCTATACTAACCCGCCAAACCCAAGAAGCTCCGAATGTCAGTTGGAGTTGTGGGTCTGGGCCATTTTCTCACTGCCTCAATCTTTTAGGGATCAACCTTAATCCCCTCACTAGACACAATATGCCCCAAGAACGTAATAGCATTCAACCAGAATTCACACTTGGAAAATTTTGCATATAGTTTATGATTTTTAAGGGTCTGAAGGATGATTCGGATGTGATTGGAATGGTCCTCCTTGCTCTTAGAATATACCAAAATGCCATCAATGATACAATGACAAACAGATCCAGAAACTGACAGAAAACCCTATTTATTAGATTCGTGAAAGTTGCAGGGGCGTTAGTCAACCCGAAGGATATGACTAAAAATTCATAATGGTTGTATCTGGTTCAGAAAGCTGTTTTGGGAATATCTGACTCTCTAACTTTCAACTGGTGATATCTCGAACGAAGGTCTATATTTGAAAAACATTTAGCACCCTGAAGTTGATAAAAAAGATCATCAATCCTAGGAAGGGGATATTTATTTTTAATCGTAACTTTATTCAACTGGCGGTAATCTATGCATATATGAGGGAACCATCTTTCTTTCGCACAAAAAGTACAAGTGCACCCCAGGGAGACACACTGGGGTGGATAAAACCTTTATCTAGAAGATCTGCTAGTTGTTCTTTCAACTCTTTTATCTCTACAGAAGCCATCCTATATGGAGGAATAGAAATAGGATGGGTATCTAGAACCAAAATCTATCTCCCTATTAGGTGGTATTACTGGGAGATCATCTAGAAAGACTTTCGAGAATTTATTCACTACGGGGACAGATTGAAGAGGAAGACTTTCGGCACTAGAAACTTTAACTCGAATAAGATGAAACAAGCAACCTTTGGAAATAAGTTTACGAGCCCTAAGATAAGATATGAAATGCCCTCTAGGTGCTACAGAATGTCCCACCCATTCTATCACTGACTCATTCGAAAAAGAAAAGGTGACTCTTCAGGTCCTACAATTCAAGGTGGCATAGCATGAATGGAGCCAGTCCATCCCTAAGATAGCATCAAAATCAACCATATCAAGTTCTATGAGATCTGCCTCAGTATCCCGACTGAAAATAGACACAACACAATTTCTATACACCCTCCTAGCCACAACAGAATCTCCCACCAGGGTGGAAACCAAAAAAGGTTCAGCAATCACATCAGGCTCAAACCCAAAACCAACAGCCACGTATGGGGTCACATAAGACAAGGTAGACCCGGGATCAAGTAATACATTCACATCACGAGAAAATATTTGCAATGTACCAGTGACTACATCTGGTGAGGCCTCTGCCTCCTAGCGGTTGGTCAAAGCATACAACCATTTCTGACCATTTTCGGTGGCTGAAGTGGCACCTTTCTGAGGTGGTGGTGCAGATGAATTTGCCTACGACTTGGATCCTCCAACATTACTCTTTACTTTTAGACAGTATCTCTGGATATGGCCTGGCTGGCCGCATGAATAACACACCAAAGAACCAAACTAACATCTCCCTGGATGATTCCTTCCACATATCCCATAGCACGGATAGGACCGAGAGGTTTGGGCTACACTTCCCTGCGACTGCGTACCCTGCATCTTTAACCCCTGATTAGACTGCAAATTTTGTGTGCGCTACTTAGCTATGGGTCTGGACACTGGAGCACTAGCTGCCGACTGTGCAATAACCCAATTCTTTTTCTTTTGCCATTTACCGCCCTAATTACCGCTCTGCTGCTGACTATGACTCTGGTCTGTCGCTCTGGCTCTCTTTGCTTGCCTGTCCTTTTCCCTAGATTTGGTTATCTTCTCCTTCTTCTCCTCAACTTGCTGTATGTGGGCTGATAGTCTAGCAAAGTCAATTTTGAAAACCCACGGTTGAATCTTGAGTTTCTTGGAGGAGAAGTATATGAACTAGGGTTTTTGTTTTGAGGAAAATCTTGAGAATGTCATATATTCTGCTTGTAGAGGTCTTTATCTAATGTTTGGACGTTTTAAGAGGCTTGGGAAAAGTCCCAATTACCCTTAATAACTTCTGGACAAAGCTGGAAAAATTAAACTGGGAACCCAATTTTATGGACCACCGCGACGCGCCACTATCGCGGTGGCTCACTGAAAATTGACAAGTGAGAAATTGGGATCCTCCGTGAAGCACCACTATTGCGATGTCCAACTGAAATTTGACAATTTCTAATTAAACCCTCTCCGCGGCGCGCTAAACAACAAATGATGATGTTTTACGACTGACACATAAAAGAGCCATAACTCCTTCACCGAGTGTCCGTTTTGGACGAATCTTATATCGATAGAAAGCTTATTCAATCATCTATGTAATGAAAATTTTAAATTTAAGGGATTACATAGGGAAATAAGTATAAATCATTCTAGAAGCTAATCCTTGATTTTTTAGGAACAAATTTTAGCTAAGAAAAATGTCGGGGCGTTACACCTTCCCAGTGAAGAGATCCTCAAAAACACAAAAATTAGGATAAAACTTAACTGAAAAATTCAATTGCTTGGTTAGTTTTGCCACAGATAACAGATTGAATTTAAATTCAGGAACAAAAACACATTATGCACTTTGGTTCTTGAAGAGATACTGCTAGAACCAATGTGAGATACTTTACTTAGTTCACCATTTGGTAACACGACTTGTTTTGATTTTCCTGTGTGTTAATGTGTTAGTGTAAAGCATAGACTTATCATATGTCATATGATTTGTATCCCTTGAGTCAATAATCCAGCTTGGAGGATAAGTGGTAACAGTCAGAGCACTACAGATACCTGTGACATGAGCTGAATGAGTAGTTGCATGGTCTGATTCTTAAGCATTAATAGTGTCTTTTTCGAACAGCTGATATAAATGTTCATATTGGGTCTGAGTGAGTCTTGTACCTTCACTGTACCTCAGCTGGTTTCCTTGTGTAGAGTCATAGTGCTAAGTTGGCACATGACCAGCTCCAGCCAAAGTAGTAGTCCCATAAATGTTCCCTTGATTATAACTCTGATATTGACCATATTCACCTGATTGAGACCAATTTTGTATAACAGCATTGTGTGCAGCAGGTCCTTTTCTGAACTTATACCTGTTGTCAGAATTGATTCTTGTCTCATGTTTTTCAGCATAGTGTCTAGGCTCATGCTTCTCTTTTTGTCCAAACTTTGGATGATCCGTGTCACAACTCGGAACGAGGCCTGGCTGTGATAAGTATTTCGAATTATTAAGGCCCGAAACACTCCTATCTTTCTGGTAATAATGCACCTTATTCATCTGATCAAAGTAATGTGGAAAACACAATAATTCGGAAAAATGGTCATAAATATGAAAAGAAATAATAACGGGGAGTATGGTTCCCCCAACATCAATGAACCTCTAAAAAACTGTCTGCGTAAATCTCTAACAAATGACTGAGTCAAGTAACCGTATATAAACCTGGGACAAGGCCCCAGTAGACCCTAAAACTGAATATAAGATAAAAGGACTGCAGGACATAAGACCTTCCGAAACATAGAAGGCTCACCACTTGTCTCTACAGCTTTGTCAGAAAGATCTACTGATTCTCTTATCCCCTAGACTGGGCCTCTGAACCTGAGAGGTTGGAGAGGGGAGGGGGTCAGAACAAAAGTACTGGCACGCAGAGATATCAAAGCAAAATATAATATTTTTACAAAATATAGTTGAGAGCCATTATAAAGCAATTTCATATCAAATCATTTGAAAGCACATGGGTGTAATGCAATAATTTCTCAACAACAATGATATGCAACTAAGCTAGGTGGAATACCCTACATAATTTACACCAACTATCAAACACCGGTTGCCGCCGAGATTAGAGTATACGTGAGGGGAAGACACACAAGATCACACAGCATGGTGCCTCGACCCAATGTCAGTGCCCAAGATCACTTAGACCGGGCTCCTACCTATAGTACCAATTCGGGAATGACATGAAGTCAAGTACACAAGATCACTTAGCCTGGTACCAATATTCCATGTCGGCAAACACGTTTTTCCAGCGATGAGCCCTTGTGTCTCAAATGCCTTCTTCGGGTATCCACCTTTCTCATGTAAAATCAATGCATTCAAATTTCATCTTATTCAATTATATATCGTATTCTGAAGGGTATCGTCATACCCAACTTGCAAGTCATCAATATCACATCCACATATGCATAATCATTTAAAAACTAAGGTGCTTCATCATTTACAAGTGGTGAACAATATTTATTTCAAATTCATGCTCTCTTTTGTTGATCACAATATAATATGGAGTATCGAAACATTATCATGGGAATTTGAAAACAATTTATCATTCATATTTATCAAAATTCTATGGAAAATCTCAAATCACATGTGCATGGTTTCAACCATTGAAGTATATAGGCAAACAATTCCCTTGACATAAAGAAAATGACTTAGAAATCGTATTGAAAGCAAGATATTAGCATTTGATTGAAAACCCCCATTTAAAAGCATGCATGTTCATAAAAACTACACCCATGAGATTTTAGGATAACCCCACGTACCTCTATTTCCAAGGATAATAGATGTTTCTTGAAGCTTGCGGATTGGTGATTCCAAATATGTAATTATATTTGAAAACCTACGATCAAATCTCAAACTATTTGGGTTTTTATTTTGAAACCCTAAGGATAATCTTGAGCACTTTTGATGAAAGAATATGTATTTTATGGTCCTTGGAACTAGATTTCGTGTTTTAGGGCTAAGTATGGGTGAAAAAGGACCACTTTGTCCTCAACACGGAGTGTTTAAGTCACTAGATTTCTTTACATAGGCGCCGCCCATCCCATTGCCTATGTTCACATAGGTGCCGCCTAGGCTATCGCCTATGTTTACATAGGCGCTGCCTAGGCTATTGCCTATGCTTTCCAGTGGCCGTGGGCGATTGGTTAGGTGACGCTTATCACTTTGAAAGGCCATAACTTCTTGGTCGGGTGTCGGATTTTAGCCAAATTGGTATCGTTGGAAAGATAACTCGAATACCTATCATTTGACACATAGTAGGCTTCCTAATTCGACATATACAAAGAGTTATGGTCGATGGAAGCTGACACACTTTACAACGTCCACTAAAACTTAGTCGATCGAAATAGTTTTAACTCATCCTTGAGTTGAAAGACCTCTATGGTCTAAATTCAAGCCTGAGTGGATTCACATGCCACACAATAGTTAATATGCCATATTGGCATAGTATTTTATGGCTTTGGGATTAGCAACGCATTTAAATCATGGTCTATATTGTAGCTCGAATTGCGGGGCGTTACATTATCCCCCCCTTAGGATCATTCATTCCCGAATGATGATGCGGGACACAGACAGACACAATTTCAAGCATAATAAAGGACTAGGAAAGATAAGATAGGAATAGTACCTTCTGTCTCCTACTCCATCGAAGCAAACAAATTGGGATATCTAATTCTAATGTCATCTTCTGACTCCCAAGTTGCTTCTTCGACTTTCTGATTCCTATGCAGTACCTTTATTGAGGCTATCTCCTTGCTCCTCAGCTTTTGAACTTAGCGATCTAAAATTTCAACGGGCTCTTCTTCGTAAGACAAGGAGTCTGTCACTTTGATACCCTCTACTGGAAATACCATAGAATGATCTCCAATGCAATTTTTCAACATGGATACATGGAATACTAGATGAACGAAACCCAAACTTGCCGACAATTCTAACTCATATGCAACTGTACCAATTTTTTTCAAAATTCGATATGGCCCTACTTAACGAGGGCTCAATTTACCCCTTTTTCCAAACCGCATAACTTCTTTCATAGGAGAAACCTTGAGAAACACCCAATCACCAATTTCAAATTCTAGTTCTCTTCTCCGAACATCGGCATAGGACTTCTAATGACTCTGAGCAGTCTTGAGTCTTTCTCTAATGATCTTCACTTTCTCCATCGCCTGATGCACAAGATCAGGCCCATACAACTGAGTGTCACCCACTTCATACTATCTTATTGGAGACCTACATCTCCTCCCATACAAAGCGTCAAAAGGAGCCATCTTGATACTGGCATGATAGCTATTATTGTAAGTGAATTCAACCAATGGCAGGTGATCTACCAACTACCTTTGAAACTGATGCATGCCCTCAACATATCTTCGAGGGTCTGAATGGTATGCTTAACTTGCCCATCCATCTGAGGGTGGATAGCTGTGCTCAAATTCACTTGTGTACCTAAACCCTTCTGAAAGGATCTCCAAAACTGAGATGAAAACTGCGTACCTCTATCGGATATAATGGACACTGATTCCCCATGAAATCGAACTATCTCCTCAATGTAAATCTTAGCATAAACCTCTCCCGAATAATTAGTCCTCACAGGCAAAAAGTGGGCTAACTTGGTCAAACGATCTATAATCACCCATATAGAATCATACTGGTTTTGGGATCTCGAAAGTCCTGTAATGAAGTCCATGTTTATCATCTCCCACTTCCATAAAGGCAGGGCTATCTCTTGGGAATTACCGCATGGCCTCATGTGTTCTACCTTCACTTGTTGATAGTTCAAACACTTGGACACAAAATCAGCTACATCACGTTTTATGTTATTCCGTGAATACAAGGTTTTCAGATCATGGTACATCTAAGTAGTGCCTGGGTGAAGGACATGCCTTGAAGTGTGTACCTCATTAAGGATTCTTTCCCGTATCCCATCGACATTCGGAACGCACAACCTACCCTGAAATCTCAGAATACCATCGCCACCAATTTCAAATGACATAACCTTTTGTTGACCCACATCTTTCTTTATTTGCATCAAGATGGGATCTTCAACCTGCTTCTCCTTAGCTTCAGCACAAAGAGATGACTTAGCTAACTCATGAACAATCACCCCTCCATCTTTGGAATCTAAGAGTCGCACTCCCAGATTTGCAAGGCGGTGAATATCCTTCACCATCTCTTTCTTTCCTTCTTCTACATGAGAAAAGCTGCCCATAGACAACCTGTTGAGGGCATCGGCTACAACATTTGCCTTACCCGGATAGTAATGCAGACTCATATCGTAGTCTTTCAAAAGCTCCATCCAATGCCTCTGCCTGAGGTTCAATTATTTCTGTGAGAAAACATACTGTAAACTCTTATGGTGAGTATAAATATCAACATGCACTCCATAGAGATAGTGCCTCCAGATTCTAAGTGCAAACACCACGGTTGCTAACTCCAAGTCATGAGTGGGGTAATTGCGCTCATACACCTTTAACTACCTAGATGCATAAGCTATCACCTTACCACGCTGCATCAATACACAACCAAGTCCCACACGGGACACATAACAATAAACCACAAAATCATCTACACCCTCGGGAAGAGTCAAAACAGGAGCAGTAGTCAGCTTGTCCTTCAACTTCTCAAAAGTGTTTTCACACAAGTCAGACCACACAAACTTCATATTTTTGTAAGTCAGTTTAGTAAGAGGAGCATCTATGGAAGAAAAACTCTCTACGAACCTTCTGTAATACCCCGCCAAACCCAAGAAGCTCCGAATATCGGTTGGAGTCGTGGGTCTGGGACATTTTCTCACAGCTTCAACTTTCTGGGGATCCACTCTTATCCCATTACTGGACACAATATGCCCCAGGAAGGCAATATCATTTAACCAGAATTCACACTTAGGAAATTTGGCATACAACTGATGATCCTTAAGGGTCTGAAGGATAATTTGGAGGTGATTGGTGTGATACTCTTTACTCTTAGAATAGATCAGAATATCATCAATAAATGCAATGACGAACAAGTAAAGAAACTGACGGAACACTCTATTCATAAGATCCATGAAGGCTGTAGGGGCGTTAGTCAACCCGAAGGACATGACTAGAAATTCGTAGTGACCATATCAGGTTTGGAAGGTTGTCTTGGGTATGTCTGACTCCCTAACTTTCAACTGATGATAACCCGAATGAAGGTCTATTTTTTAAAAGCACTTGGAACCCTAAGCTGGTCAAAAAGGTCGTCAATCTTAGGAAGAGGATATTTATTTTTAACCATGACCTTATTCAACTAACGGTAGTCTATGCACATCCGAAGGGACCCATCCTTCTTTCGCACGAAGAGCACGGGTGCACCCCATGGGGAAACACTAGGACGAATAAAACCTTTGTCTAGGCGGTCTGCAAGTTGTTCCTTTAACTCCTTTAGTTTCGCGGGATCCATTCTATATGGCGGAATAGAAATAGGACGAGTGTCTGGCAACACATCAATGCCAAAATCTATCTCCCTAGTAGGGGTATCCCTGGGAGATCTTCGGGAAAGACTTCTAGGAATTGATTCACTACAGGGACTGAATGCAGAGGAAGGTTTCCAACTTTTGAATCTTTTACTCGGATTAGATGATACATACAACCTTTGGAGAAAAGCTTTCGGGCTCTAGAACCCCCTTCCCATACAATTGGTGTCTCATTCGGGAAATAAAAAGTGACCTTTTGGGTTCTGCAATCAAGGGTGGCATAACACGAATGGAGCCAGTCCATCCCAAGGATGACATCAAAATCTATCATATCCAGTTCTATAAGGTCTACCACAGTTTCCCTATTATGAATAGACACGACACAATTTCTATATACCCTTCTAGCAACAAAATAATCACCTATATGAGTAGAAACAGAGAAGGGTTCTACAATAACTTCGGTCTTAAACCCGAAACCAACAGCCACATAAGGGGTCACATAAGATAAAGTAGACCCGGGATCAAGCAATACATAAATATCACGAGAAAAGATTCGTAACATACCGATGACAATATTTGGTGAAGCTTCTGCCTCCTGGCGGTTAGTCAAAGAATATAACCGGTTGCGACCGCTTCCGGCAGCTGAAGGGGCACCCTTAGGAAAAGGAGCTATAAAGGCGGCTTGGGACTTAGCCCCCCCTCCCCTCCGCATTTACTCCAGTAGAAGGATAATCTCTCTGAAGGTGACCCACTTTGCCATAAGTATAGCAGTTTCTCCCCTCAAACCAGCACTTCCCTAGATGATTCCTTCCGTAAACCTCACACCGCGGGTGAGTACGATGCTGCTGGGCCACACTGTCCTGAGACTGTGTACCTAGAGCTTTGGACCCATGAGGAGTCTGAAAACTCTGAGTTTGTCTGTTTGTCGGTGGTCTGGGTGCTGGGGCGCTGGCTGCTGACTGTACATTATTCCACAACTTCTTCTTCTTCGACCACTTATTACCCCAGTTACCACTCTACGGCTGACTCTAGTGCTGGTCCGCAGATCTAGCTCTCTTAGCCTGTCTGTCTTTCTCTCTAGATTCAGCAATATTTTTCTTCTTCTCTTCCACCTGCTACATATGAACGGTCAGTCGAGCAAAGTCTAACTCCTTATTCAATTTAGCCCCCTGGCACTCACGTACTAGGTTATCAGCAAGGCCAGATGCAAACTTCCTCATTCGGGCTCTCATATTACTAGTCAACTCTGGTGCATAGCGGGCTATTTTATTAAACTTTAAAGTATACTACTGGACACTCATACTGCCCTACTTCAGATTCATAAACTCTTCCACTTTGTCCTCCCTCAACTCTATAGGAAAGAATCGATCAAGGAAAGCTTCCACAAATTTACCCCAAACTGTTGGCTCAGCACCTTCACCTTTTTCATCTTCCCAGTTGGCATACCACTGATTCGCAACGTCCTTGAGTTGATAGGTTGCTAGATCCACCCCTTCAACCTCATCCACATGCATCACCTTAAAGATCTTTTCCATCTCATCCACGAACTCCTGTGGATCTTCCTCCACGTTGGTGCCAGTGAACTTAGGTGGGTTCATCTACATGAAATGTCTGACTCTAGTAGCCTCAGATGTAACAGATGCAGACCCAATATCTTCAGATCATTAAGCCTGGTTAGCTACCAATTGTGTTAGCATATGAATAGACCGTCTGAATTCTATATCTGAAATATCTCCCTAAGCAGTTGGGGGACGGTTGGCATTAGTCCATGGAGCTCGAGGTGGATTGGTAAGGACTGGAGGGACTCACGGAGTAGGGACAAATTTTGAAATGTGAGCCCTGTTATGGGTCTGCATCCCATGGATGGGACGGACCTCATCTGCCTGAGCATTCTGATCGATGATACGACGTGGAGGCATAACTGTGTTTCTAAAATACAAGTGATCATTGATTAGGGGACTGTTCAGACTCCGAAGCACGAACTAAATCACAATGAAGGGAAACATTTCCTAAACGACGAGCATCCTCCTGCTTATAAGTGTGGCGTGCTACACACCCACATACAAGACTCTACCTGACGCGATTTCGCAGATACCCTGGGACTATGAACCGTGCTTTGATACCAAGCTTGTCATGACCTGAACCGAGGCCTGGCCGTGACGAGCATTTTGAACCATTGAGGCCCGAAACACCCCTATCTGTCTGGTAATCATGCACCTAATT
Organism: Capsicum baccatum var. pendulum; assembly: GCA_030864225.1. NCBI lineage: Eukaryota > Viridiplantae > Streptophyta > Magnoliopsida > Solanales > Solanaceae > Capsicum > Capsicum baccatum. The sequence goes on from CM061550.1 coordinate 6,964,183, forward strand.
CATATGATCAAAGTAATGCGGAAAACATAATAATTCAGAAACATGGTCGTAAATATGAAAAAAAACAATAACAGGGAGGTAAGGTTCCCCCAACATTAATGAACCTCTAAACAACTGTCTGCAAAAATCGCTAACAAATGACTGAGTCAAGTAACCGTATATAAACCTGGGATAAGGCCCCCAGTAGACCCTAAAACTGAATATAAGATAAAAAGACTGCAGGACATAAGACCTTTCGAAATATAAAAGGCTCACCACTTGTCTCTACAGCTCTGTCTGAAAGATCTACTGATTTTCTTGACCCCTAGACTGGGCCTCTGAACCCGAGAGGTTGGAGAGGGGAGTGGGTCAGCACAAAAGTACTAGCACGCAGAGATATTAAAGCAAAACATAATATTTTTACAAAATATAGTTGAAAGCCATTATAAAGCAATTTCGTATCAAATCATTTGAAAGCACATGGGTGTAATGCAATAATTTCTCAACAACAATGAAATGTAACTGAGCTAGGTGGAATACCTTACATAATTTACACCAACTGTCAAACTCCGGTTGCCGTCGAGATTTGAGTATACATGAGGGGAAGACACACAAGATCACACAACATGGTGTCTCAACCCAATGGTAGTGCCCAAGATCACTTAGCCCGGGCTCCTACCTATAGTCCCAATTTGGGAATGACATGAAGTCAAGTACACAAGATCACTTAGCCTGGTACCAATATTCCGTGTTGGCAAACACGTTTTTCCAGCGATGAGCCCTTGTGTCTCAAACGCCTTCTTCGGGCATCCACCTTTCTCATGTAAAATCAATGCATACAAATTTCATCTTATTCAATCACATATTGTATTCTTAAGGGTATCGTCATACCCGACTTGCAAGTCATCAATATTACATCCACATATGCATAATCATGTAAAAACCAAGGTGCTTCATCATTTACAAGTGGTGAGCAATATTTATTTTAAATTCATGCTCTCTTTTGTTGATCACAATATAATATGGAGTATCGAAATATTATCATGGGAATTTGAAAATAATTTATCATTCATATTTATCAAACTTCCATGGATAATCTCAAATCACATATGCATGGTTTCAACCATTGAAGTATATAGGCAAACAATTCCCATGACATAAAGAAAATAACTTAGAAATCGTATTGAAAGCAAGATATTAACATTTGATTGAAAACCCCCATTTAAAAGCATGCATGTTCATAAAAACTACACCCATGAGATTTTAGGATAACCCCACGTACCTCTATTTCCAAGGATAATAGATGTTTCTTGAAGCTTGCGGATTGGTGATTCCAAATATGTAATTATCTTTGAAAACCTACTATCAAATCTCAAACTATTTGGGTTTTTATTTTGAAACCCTAAGGATAATCTTGAGCACTTTTGATGAAAGAATATGTATTTTGGGGTCCTTGGAACTAGATTTCATGTTTTAGGGCTAAGTAAGGGTGAAAAAGGACCACTTTGTCCTCAACACGGAGTGTTTAAGTCACTAGATTTCTTTACATAGGCGCCGCCCATCCCATTGCCTATGTTCACATAGGCGCCGCTTAGGCTATCGCCTATGTTTACATAGGCGCTGCCTAGGCTATCGCCTATGTTTACATAGGCATCGCCTAGGCTATAGCCTATGCTTTCCAGTGGACATGGGCGATTGGTTAGGCGACGCTTATCACTTTGAAAGGCCATAACTTCTTGGTCGGGTGTCGGATTTTAGCCAAATTGGTATCGTTGGAAAGCTAACTCGAATACCTATCATTTGACACATAGTAGGCTTCCTAATTCGACATATACAGAGATTTATGGTCGATGGAAGCTGACACACTTTACAACGTCCACTAAAATTTAGTCGATCGAAATAGTTTCAACTCGTCCTTGATTTGAAGGACCTATATGGTCTAAATTCAAGCTTTAGTGGATTCACATGCAACACAATAATTAATATGCCATATTGGCATAGGATTTTATGGCTTTGGGATTAGCAACGCAGAAATCATGGTATATATTGTAGCCCAAATTGCGGGGTGTTACAATCTGGTGCATATCTTATCAGTTGATAGCAGTCCACTTTATAGTGTCCCTTAAACTTGCAATGATCACAAAATGCATTGAGATTGTAGTTAGGATTGTATTTCCTTTTAAACCTTGTGTTTCCAGTACCAAACTTTGCATACATTGCTATAGCATCAGCCTCTCCTAAACCTTGATTTTTGTTAGCTACAGAACCAAGCAGACCAACCGCATTAGAGGTAACTGACATAGCTCATTGGTTTTCATCACTCATTACCATTGCATACGCTTGATTAACACTTGGTACAGGACTCAACAATAGAACATGACTTCTTACTTGAGAGTATGACTCATTCAGTCCCATAAAAAACTGATATAGTTTTTGTCTTTGTAAGTATTGGATGAACTCCTTGGACTTATCACAATTGCAACTAGGTGCTGGAATCATAGACTCAAATTCATCCCAAAGATCTTTAAGCTTTGTGTAGTACACTGATTGAGTGCCTTGATTACATGTGGCAATTTCTTGATGAATGTTTAATGCTCGAGATCCATCAATTTTTTCAAACCTTTCTCTTAAATCTTCCCACATAGCCTATGCATTTGTGGCATAAACAACACCGCCTATAAGATTGCTTGCTACCGAGTTCATCAGCCATGACAACACAATAGCATTCACACGTTCCCACTGATATCGTAGACTATCTGGTACAGACTCTTTCCTACATGTACCATCCAGTAACCCTAATTTGTTCTTTCCCAACAACGCAATTCGCATGGATTTACTCCATACAGTGTAGTTCTCACTTCCTTTTAATTGAAACGAAATAATCGATGTTCCACTAACATCAGTCGACTGTAGGAATAGTGGATGATTGTAATCTATTTGTTGACCTGTTGTTGCGATACTAACATTTCCTATTGTTGTACTATCTATAGTTCCAGTGCCAGTATGAGCCATTTCACTCAATTGTCTACTCCAATTTCTCAACACAGTCAGAGTATTCCGGTCACGAAAATATAGACAAATTGATGAGAAACTTACAGTGATTTCAAACACAACACACCGATTGATTCTTTGTTATGATTATGCAGTAATTGAATTTAGCAATCCTGCAGAAATTTAACCATGAATTTAGCAATTTGAGTGATTTTATCAACAAATCCCCAATTTCCTGAAACTTACATGCGTAGCGGTGAAACAAAGGAACAGAGAAAGAACTTTCATCGGCCGTTGATCTAGGCTTTGATAGCATGAACAGAGTACCTTTAGTACTCAAGATCTTCAAGGTTGAAGAAGAAGATATAACTAATTACTCTTACTGATATTAATATCAGATTATACATTGGGCCTTTCTTAGCTTAATGGGCTGACTTGGTCCAACATCTGCATCTTCTTGCTCTTTATTCCACAACATCCATTTTGTAGATCACCCAATTCCTGGAAGCTGCTAGGGCCACAATAGACCTGACAGTGACCATTTTGTTTATAGGACTATATGTTTCATCAAAGTCGAGCCCTTCTTTCTAGCTATAGCTTTTGGTAACAAGTTTCACTTTACATCTTTCCACCTCTTCTGATGTATAAAACATTCTGACTTTGAAGCATACATCTTTTAAGTTTAATGCATACATCTGTAGCTAAAAGACTAGGCAGGTTTCAATAAGTTCTAACATAAGATCTTCAGTAAGTTTGAACTGTTAAGCGTGTATCCTTGTCCTTCACTTATTTCCAATTTCTTAGATCATGTCTTTGATGTTGAAATGCAGCATCACAACCTTTGCAACATGCCCTTGGCCGTCCTTGGACATTGAGATCAGAAGGTGAGCCTCCTCCTTTCTCCGATCTGTACTTATGCCTCATGAACATTCTGTCGTGGTTCAAGGTTTCTTTTCCTTTTTTTCTCTGCGGAGTTTACTATTAAAGTAGTTCACTAATTAAGTAAGTTCCTATATAAGTGATAAAAGTGCACGAGATGAATTTATAAGAAAGAGAAACATGATCAGTGAGGACTCATGCAGACGACCCCAACTTGTTTTGGAGTCAACCTGTAGAACATGGCAGAGGGAAAGACAAAGATCACCCTTGGAGGAAACAGAAACCATTACTCTTAGCTCTTATTTATTTATTGAGCTCGAGTTCTCTTCAACAATCTGAGTCTGTTATCTGTTTAGCGCGTCTACAGTATGTATATAATTTTACATTTGCCAATTATATGAATTGGAATTTAGCATTTTGGAATGTGTAGCACCATATCATCATGAGTGAAACATCAAAAAGCCGAAGCCTTCACAAGATTATAGTAGTTTCTTGGCATTCAAAAGTACAGAAACTACATTTTCTTAGTAATTTCTTGTATAGGCTATGTTAACAACTATGTTGCTCAGATCCTCAAAAAGTTATTACTTTGGTGAATCTGATTCACACCTGTTCCATTGTTTTTCTTTTAATACCTTAAACTGAATCTTTGACGTTGTTAATGTGACAGTGTCAACAAAATCTCCAGCAGTTTCCCTGCCTCCTGTTCCTGTGCGAGTTTCGATGAGCAAAAATGCTCCAAAGCTAGTTCCCCCACCTCCTGTGCCACCATTGGGATCGACCAGTGATAGACCTTGGCTAATTTCTGGTTATGAAGAGGACGAACAGAGACGGACAAAGTTAAAGTTAACTCCTTTATCAAGACTGATAGCAGAAAAAAAAACAAGTGGATCTTCTTCCCAAATGCATGAACCTTCTCAAACGCAAAGGGAAAATGCAAACGCAGTAAATTTTTTTTTCTTTTTCCTGCAGTCTTTCGAACCTCCATTTATACATGCATATAGAATTCGAAACAGTGTTTCGAACTGATATTCCAGTTGTTTGAGGTACCTCTATAATTGCTTTGTTTGGCCATTTTATCCTGGGAGGAAAATTCCGCAACCTCGGGTACAGTGAGGGGAATTATTTCCTTAAGGAAAGTCCGTGAATTTGGGCAACTTGGCCATTTCTGTTTTCATCTTTATTTCTAAAATTCAAATACACCTCTTAGAAAGATCACTTTGATCTTCTGTTGAGGGTATTTACTGCACTTCATTGTGTTCTTGTTTTTAAACATAGAACTAGAGTTGAAGTTGTTGTTCTACATATACAGATTCTGCGTACCCGTAGAAGGAAATAACAAAGCGTTCAACTCAACTTTGTGCTAGAGCTACCTTATGACCTTAAATTACATCCAATACACTTTCCACACTTGAGAACTGATATTTACACCTAGGCACAATCAAACTCACCAGGTTCGGTCTTGTTTCATACATGGAACGGTTCAAACCATAGTCCGAAAGTTTGAGGTGTTACAACAAACCTCCAAAATTTCCCACTATTTCTCACTATTTATGATTGTGCAAAACCTAATTTAGCATGGAAAATAGTGGTGTTAGCTTCTGATTTAACTCTAATGGTGTCCTGACAGGTTTAGCTCTCCCCAGGCCAGATTTAAATATTAATTCTAGTGCATACTTTCTTTGAGACGTCGAAATGTGATTACTAGATCTAGCCATTCAATACCCTTGAGGAACTTATGCTTCTCCTAGGTCTTTCATTTTGAAGATCATGTCAAGTGTCACATAGCAGTTGAAGATTGTCACCAGTGATCAAAAGATCATCAATACACACTAGTATAATCACAAATCACTATCAACTTTCTTGGTGAACCCCAGTTGAACCAGAATCTCTGTTAACTTCAAGTTCCATTGCCTTGGTGCCGGTTCAAAGCTACAATAAAGTGCATGAGATGAATTTCTAAGAAAGAGAAACATGATCAGTGAGGGGTCAGAGGGCAAGACTATCATCCTCGGAGGAAACAGAAACCATTACTCTTAGCTCTTATTTATTTATTGAGCTCGAGTTATCTTCAACAATCTGAGTCTGTTAGCTGATTAACACGTCTACAGTATGTATAAACTTTACATTTGCCAATTATATGAATTGGAATTTAGCATTTTGGGCAGCGTAGCACAATATCATCGGTGAAACATCAAAAAGCCGAAGCTGTTACAAGATTATAGTAGTTTTTTGGCATTTGTGTTCTACTAAATTACTATCATGTGTTTCTGCATTCAAAATTTTATAAACTACATTTTCTTAGTAAATTCTTGTATAGGCTATGTTAAAACTATGTTGCTCGGATCCTCAAAAAGTTTACTTTGGTTAATCTGATTCACGCCTGTTCCATTGTTTTTCTTTTAATACCTTAAACTGAATCTTTGATGTTGTTAATGTGACAGTGCCCACAAAAGCTCCAGCAGTTCCCCCTCCTGTTCGTGTGCGAGTTAAGATGAGCAAAAATGATCCAATGCTAGTTTCCCTGCATCCTGTCCCTGCGCCAGTTTCGATGAGCAAAAATGCTCCAAATCTAGTTCCCCCCCTCCTATTCCTGCGCAAGTTTCGATGAGCAAAAATGCTCCAAAACTAGTTCCCCCACCTGGCTTTTCCCCACCTCCTGTTCCTGTGCGAGTTTCGATGAGCAAAAGTGCTCCAAAGCTAGTTCCCCCACCTGGCTTTCCCCCACCTCCTGTTGCTGTGCGAGTTTCGATGAGCAAAAATGTGCCAAAGCTAGTTCCCCCACCTCCTGTGCCACCATTGGGGTCAATCAGTGCTAGACCTTGGCTAATTCCTGGTTATAAATAGGACGAGCAGAGAGAGACAAAGTTAAAGTTAACTCCATTATCAAGACTGATAGCAGAAAAAAAAACACATACTTGTACAAGTGGATCTTCTTCCCAAATGGATGAAAAATCAAAGAAAGAGGTTACCGATGGAGTCAAGTCTAAGTTGGTATCTCAACTCACTTCTGGGACAACTACTAGCTTGGATGGCATGGTTAATTTCGCCAATAGTGCTTTCACCATGTTAAATTTGTTTGGTGCTGATTATGGTTCGTTCTACAACGATGTCAAGGACTTGATCAAGCACAAATATGATTTACTCACTGCTGATAGAAAACTAGATATGTTGTCTGTTTCAGAATTGGAGGAAAAATATCTAGATGCTGTTACTAAAGAAGAGCAGTGCGTGAAAGGTGATGAGCAAAAATGAGCAGCCCGTAGGATTGCACAAGCGGAGGTAGAAAAACTCGGTACCCAAATGAAGGAAGCTAGAGTAGCGCAAGGGGAGATTGAGCGGTGCAAGAACGAAGCTCTCCAAGGGATTGAATCCACCACTCAACGCCTACTGTCTTATAAATAGCATTTGGTTGTCTCTATGTTGATGATTTCGATTAGCCGGAGAAATTCCTCATCATACACAGACTGTATGTTTATGTAACTATCTTCATGCTATCTGCATGTAGTGGCTCCGTAAAGTTTCTTGTTCAGTTTTTTAGCACATATTTTAGAGCCTCAATCAACTGGTTTACATGCTTTGATGACTAACTAGAATGTGATGTTAGAACTATTTTATGAGTTTTGGGAGATTTAGCAAAGCAGGACCAACTTTCAAACTTTGAAACCATATCCTCTTTAAATGGATGCGAAGTTGAATTTGACAAAAATGATTGGGGCCAATTAATCAAGATTCGTATCGAGAAGTCTTATAGTCGAACTCGAAATGTCTAATTAAGGACGAAGCCACAACCTTTGATGGTGATTGGTTGTGGCCCTAATATATGAAGGAAAATATTTTATTCATAATACTCTTTATTATTCTCCTTACATCAAATAAGTCTTAGAATATCCCTATTTATAATAATATATAACAATCAAATTAAATTAGGACTAGAAAATCTATTCCTATATGAATTACGACAAATAAATCCTAATCATAATCAAATATGAATTAAAATAATATCGAATATTAAATCCTAAACAACCAATGATTTCTAATTCATCTTTGACTTATTATTTTCAACATTCTTCCGTAATTCAAAGTTGTCATTGTTGTTGCATTAAACACTTCTCTTTAATTTTCAATTTTTTATTTGTGTTGAAAAATTTCTCTCCAATCTTCAATTGTTGAAGCATTTCAGTATTCAACCTTCAACTGTCGAACCATTTCACTTTGATCAACTTTCAATTGTTGGAGCATTTCTCTCCAACCCCGATACTTTTATCTTGGTTGTGTTGGAACACTTCTCTCCAACTCTCTCATTGATGCACTTTGTCACCAATACTTAATTTTTCTCATTCACTTGTAATCAACTTTCAATTGTCCTTCTTTCTCATTTTTCTTTGGCTCGTCATTTGTCATTGGTCAGACGAGCAACATATATGATTTATAGTCGTCCATCGATAATGAAAGCTTTTTGATTCTCTACTAAAATGGTAGAAGCTCTGATACCAATTTGAAGGAAAATATTTTATTCAAGAAACTCAAATAATGCTCCTTATATGGTGTTTGGATTGACTTATTTTTAAGTGTTTTTGACTATTAAGCACTTTTTTATTTTTATTTTTGGAGGTGTTTGACAAAGTTAAAATGTGTTTTTAAGCATTTTACTTTAGGTAGCAACCTACTTTTGACTTATAAGTCACTTAAAAAAAGCTCAACCAAACACCCTATTATTCTCCTTACATCAAATATGTGATAGACCACCCCTGTTTATAATACTAACAACCAAATTAAACTAGGATTAGAAAATGTATTCCTATATGAACTAGGACAAACAAATTCTAATCATAATGCGATATGAATTAAAAAAAAATCAAATATTAAGTCCTAAACAACTAAGGATTCTTAATCCAACTTTGAAATATTATTTCCAACAATATATCATGGCTCCTGTAAGAAACAATTCAAGGGCATCTCTATCTCTTGGTCAAACAGGTATTTGAAAATAATTTTTTAAAATCTGACTCAAAATCTATCGTCAAACACTAAATATCTCAAAAGTTGTAATGTACTCCTTCCGTTTCATTATACATGACACTTCCATTTTCGGTAGTTAATTCGATCAACGTGTGAAGCTAAATTGAATTATGTCAAGGGAATGTTTTAAAATTAAAATTAACATTATTCAAAAATTATACAAAAAGTACTGCTCCCCTGATTTCAATTTGTTTAACTTATTTTTTCTTAGTTTATTTAAAAAAGAATGACCCTTTTCTTTTTTAGCAACTTCGTAATTACAACTTTTCACGTGACACATTTAAGATCATGAGATTAAAAGATATTTTTAATGAAGTATATTTAACATTTCTTTAATTTAAAACTATAATTTATTTACTTTCTAATATAAACTCCGTATCAAATCAATTAGAATAAAAAAATTGAAATACATGAAGTATAAGTTACAAATTTTCTCATTTTGCTTCAATGGTCAAATATATTTTAAAATAGGCAAAATGACCTTCTGGACCCTTGTACTGTGTCGGTTTTGTAAGTTAGACACTTCTACTTACATGTTTGTCATCTGGACTTTTGAACCCATCAAAAAGTAACATTTTGCACCCTTTGACCGTTGACCTTGCCTATGTGGCAAGGTCATGGTGACTAGGACAAAGAGAGTGTAGCCACTTGCCTGGGGGTGCGAGTGGGGGTCAATTTCTGACCAATTTTATATTAAAATAATTAAAAAAATATTAAAATTTTAAAAAATATTAAAAACGAGTCCTTTTTTTCCTCCATCCTTTTAAATTTAAATTTTTTTTTAAAAATTAAAAAATATTTTTAAAAATATAAAAATAATTTCAAAAATTTAAAAATATTTTTAAAAATTTAAGAAAAAAATAAAAAAGGTCCTTTTTTTTTCGCCATCTTTTTTAATTTGAAAATATTTTTGAAAAATAAAAATATTTTTTCCCTCCCCACCCCAACTCGTCCCTACCCCCACACCCCACCCAGCCCCGTTCCCCCGCCCCCAGCCCCTATCCCACCCCAACACCCGTCCAACCCTTCTTCACCCCCACTCCAACCCGTCCCCACTCCCCCATCTCACCAGCCCCGTCCAGCCCCTCCCCACCCCACCCCTAGCCCCCATACCCCTCCCATCCCCATCCCCACGCCACCCCAGCCCAGCTCCTTTTTTTCACTTCATCTTTTTTAATTTAAAAATATTTTTAAAAATTTAAAACTAATTTAAAAATATTTTTATAAATTTAAAAAAATATTATAAAAATATTTTTAAAAAATTTAAAAATATTTTTAAAAATTTTTACAAAATAAAAATATTTTTCCATCCCCACCCCAGCTCGTCCCCACCCCCACACCCCACCCAGCCTCGTCCCCCAGCCCCAGCCCCCCATCCCACCCCAACACCCGTCCAACCCTTCTTCACCCCACCCCACGCAGCCCGTCCCCCCCTCCCACACATCACCAGCCCCGTCCAGCCCCTCCCCACCCCACCCCCAGCCCCCATACATCTCCAAGCCCCATCCCCACCCCGCCCCAGCCCCTTCCAGCCCCCACACCCCATCCCAACACTCTTCCAGCCCCCCACACGTTCACTTTTTATTTTTTATTTTAATTTTTCCTCTCAATTCAATTCTTTTCATTTTTTTAATTAAAATATAAATTTGAAATCTTTTTATTTTTTTGAGGATTAAAATTTAAATTTAAATTGAAAGTGAGTGATAGTGAATATTGAAAAAAATTAGTGAATTTCGCTTGGAAAAAATTAAACTCTCCTTTAAGTAATCATTTTCATCCATTTTCTCTCTTAAAGCTCTTTCATATGCTTTAGAGCTACTATTTTCTTTAGCAGTCCAAAAATCACTCCTTTTTTGTGTCAACAGAGAACCATTTTAAGTAAACAATGTGAGAGGAAAACTCTGATTTTGAAATGATACCTGGAATTACAATACCTTTGGACAAGATTGTACCTACTACTACTAGCATTGATGGGACTTTTCCTGTTAAGAGGTGCAGTTCAAGAAAAAGGGCTGCTCCGGATTTCTTTGTTCCCACCCATTTTCGCTCATCTAGACTTCTACATGGCCCTGCAGGTTTACGACGTGGTCCAGGTCGCCCTTCGAAACAGAGATCAGATGGTGAGCTAGAGCTAGCTAGCCTCTTACATTTTTGCTGAATGATTTTAGATCTTGCATATGTTGTTTATTATGTTTAGGTGATCGCGCTATTTTGCTGATGTTTCTGTTCTTTGCATATATGGACATGTTGTTTGTTATGTTTAGGCGATCGCGCTATTTTGCTGCTGTTACTGTTCTTTGCATGTTTGCATTGCACTGCGTTCCTATTAGTTGTCATGTTTTCTTCGTTGTGGTTTTTACTACTTTGATTTGGTTCACTTGAACCGAGAATCTTTCGGAAACGGGCTCTCTACTTCGTGGAGGGTAGAGGCAAGTTCTGCGTACGCTCTACCCTCCCTAGACGCACATTGTGGGATTTCACTAGGTATGGTGTTGGTGTTTCCTTGTGGGGCTTCCATGATTGCACTAGTTTGCTGTTGTTAACTGCTGCTCTGCACGCTTTCTTATAAGTTGTATGTCGTATTTTCTTCATTGACATTTTTTCATTCGTTACTTGATTTGCTTCACCTGTGCCGAGGGTTTTTTGCTAGCAATCTTTCTAACTCCATGAGGAAGGGGTAAGGTCTGTGTGCACTCGACCTTTCCCAGATCCCACTTTGTGGGATTTCACTGTGTATGTTGTTGTTTCTTTGCCGGGCTTAGTATTAAAGTAGTTTCGTGAATTCTAGGACAATGACCTAAAGTGCTAGTGACTGGTTTCAGAAATTACGTTGTTGTTTCTTTGTGGCGCTTAAGTAGTTCTGCGGATTCTAGGAAAGCAACACAAAGAGCTAGTGTTTCAGAAATTACTTTTTTGTATATATTTAGTGATTTATTGTCACATATATAGGATTTGGGACGAGGCTACATCTGCCCCTAGATAGCTATGTTTTTCATCCATATATAAATATTACTAGTGAATGAGATGACTTAAAACTGATCAGTGAGAGTTCATATAGCCTACGAGGCATAGTTGTTACATATTGTGATGGATGGGGATGAAAGCAACTGGTTTGATATACAATTACTCGAGCCGAGGGTCTATCCGAATCAGCCTCTCTACCTTCACTAGGTAGGGGTAAGGTTGCATACTCATCACCCTCCCTAGATCACACTTGTGGGATTATATACGCTATGTTGTTGTTTTTGTAAAGTTCTTACTTTGTAGCACTCATCTTCACAAACTAAAAGGTTTAGTTTTCAATAAGTTCTTAAGCTATAATTTTCCATGTCGAAGTTGAAGTGCCATCCATGGAGGCAACACAAACTCCTGCCTCACAACCTTTGCAACGTGGAACAGGTCGCCCTGGAAAACAGCGATCAGATGGTGAGTCTCCTCCTTTCCCCATACTTTTGCCTCTTAATTAGTGATTTTAAATTGGTTCGAGGTTTCTTTTCCTTTTTTTCTTTGTGGGGGTTACTATATAAATGAAATGGTAAAAGTGCACAAGATGAAACAGGCAACAAGACTGAGTAATTTTATTATTTGAGCTTGAGTCGTTTTCAACCGTCCAAGGTTGTTTTTCATTTAGCAAGTTTTCACTATGTATAAAACTTTACGTTTTGCCAATATGAATTGGAATTGTGTCACAAATATGAAACTTTACAGTTTGCTACTTCTCTTTTTGGTTAGCAATATGTAAGCTGACGAAAAGATGTGCTAAAAGTTTGCGTTTTTCAGTAAGTTCTAACTTCAAAGTATACATCTTTTTAAACTAAAAATTAGTTTGCTTTCAAAAGTTGTAAATATAAAGCATATATTCGATAAACTAGCCTTAGTGTGTACTTTAAATTTGTTAATGTGACTGTCACTATTAGTTACAGAAGCTCCAGCAGTATCACCTCCACCAGCATTACCGTTGGGGTGGACCGGAGATGGTCCATTGCAAGCTTCGGCAACAACTCCATTGGAGTCAACCAGTGATAAGCATATTCCAGAGGCAGTTGCGCCATCTCCATTGGGGTCAATCAGTGATAGGCGTACTCCAGAGGAAGTTGCCCCAACACCATTTGGGTCAACCAGTGATAGACCTATGGAAGTTCTCTCTGATGAAGAGGAAACAAAGTCAAATGTAAAGCCGTCAAGAATACTGATACGTCCCCCAGAAACAAATTATAAACCCCAGGAGATTCTTGATGAAGAATCGAAGAAATTCGTTATTAAAGTTCAGTCTCTACTGGTTCGGAAGCTGCTTTCTTATGGGAATGATGTTAAGTACATGGTCCATCAGGCCAATACTACTTTTAGGTACTTGAAAGGTCTTGATGTTGATTATGGTTCTTTTTACCAAGACGTCAAAGAGCACATTAAACATCGCTGCGATTTGCAAGATGCAGAAAGAGAAGAAACTACATTGTCTTTGTCAGCATTGCAGAAAAATTATGAACATGCTATACATATTGCAGGTGATGTTGGGAAGGATATTGGGCATACTCAAGAAGAATTGGAGAAAGCGAAAGAGAAAAAGGAAACTTTGAAGAGGAAAATCGAGGATCTGAAGAAAGAGGTAGCACATATTGAACATGAAGAAGAGCGTCTGAAATATGAAGAAACAAAATACAAGGAAATCCATGAAGTTGCAAAAGCCAAGATACAAGAACTTGGCATCCAGTTGGAGGCATCTCAAGCAAAGCTAAGGGAGATAGAGCAGCGCAAGAATGCAGCTCTCCGAGGGATTGAATCCAGCACTCAACACCTACAGTCCAAATTTCTTGATGATCTCAAATAGTTTGTGTTAAGAATCCATGCCCTACTGATTGTCTTATTTTTGCCTAACTATTGCTTATACATGAAACGTGTTGCCTGACGTGTTCCACTGACTTGTTTCCAGGAATAGTAAACAGAAGGTAAAGAACACAATGATTTTTATGTGGAAAACATTCGGCTCAAAAAGGTGTAAAAAACCATGACCTGCACCTCTACAGGATTTAACCCCAACTTCACTAAATAACTCCGAGCCTCAACAACGACTGATTACAAAACTCTTGTAACCAACAAAATAGGAATTATAAACTCTAATCCCTATAACTCAACAAATAGGAATTATAAACTCTAATCCCTATAACTCAACAACTAGGAATTATAGAATCTAATTCCTAACTACACACGCACCTCCCAAAGTAAGTGTTTCCAAAGTCTTTGAGTTTTCCCCAACTCGAAAACTAGCTCCTAATTCAGTTTATAACACACTGAAACTAATATTACATGAATAGCTCAAACCCAATGAATAACTCTAAAAATCAAAGATAAAACTCTTAGCTGTATTCTGCATGTAGGACCAGGTTCTTCAATGTGTTTCTACAGTGGTTAAGTAGCACTTCATGATTTCAATCTTTAGATTGTACTTTTCTGATTTGTAAGTGCGTGTCTTTCTTTGAATCTTTTCCCTTGTATTTATAGCCAACTCTGATGAAGACCTTCAATTGATTTCCTCTCCTATTTCGAATTGGACTCTCTTCAGTAGCTTTCCCCTCATATCTTGAATTGGACTCCCTTACAGTTGATGTCCTCTCCTATTTTGAATTGGATTGCTTTTACTCTTTTTATTCACTGCCGCCTCTCTTTCTCTCCTAGATTGAGTAGGAATCTTTTTCTTTAACTTGTCTTCAAGTATTTTACCCAACCACAACTTCTTCAATTTATCACGTGATCAGTACCTTGAGTATATCAGAATTAGGCTTGCTCATTCGTTCCTGACTTTCAGCAATCTTTGTCTGCATCTATCAAGACAACCTGTAATCTGTCTTCCTATGCTTGGACCAGCTCAAGTAACATCTTCAATTCATCTGTGAGTCATCAGAAACTTCACTGATCTAACAAAGAGTCCTTCAATTCGTATGTTTCCTATCTTGTGTAGACTTCTTCAATTTGCAGAAACTTTCTCCTTCTACACATAGGACTCTTCTTTTTCAACTCAACTTGCTTTCCCTCATCATCAAGTGTTTGAATCAAATTCAACTTCTTCAAATTATGTGCATGTTATTTCCTTGAGTTTATCGGAATTAACCACTCATCTGGTTGTTGATTTCTTCAACCCTTGCCTTTAATCATTAATGATTTGCTGCAATTTTCAGCTACATGTGATAGTGTGTCTGTGAATCAGCTTAACTGACATGTTTCATATCACTTTGTCAGTTTGTCAATCATCAAAACTATAACATACCCAACAAATTCCCCCTTTTTGATGACAACAAACCTCTTGTCTTTGTGCATTCAACCATCTTCACCTGTATGCATTAAAGTATAAAACACTAGAATGAAACAAGTTAGTCAATGGGTTATAAACATTGCACAACTCTCTTATCTTCTACCTTTTGGCATCATCGAAAAACCACTTCAATGCACATATTATACTAGCCAAAGTAATTTGTTATGCTATTAATGGCCGCTGGGACTATCACCAAAACAATCAGACTAAGACTTTAGCCAACATAGTAATGTATTAAAGAGATAAAAAATATGAGTCAATTTAACAAAGATAACCATTCCATTTGACTGACGGAGCATGTTCCACATTAAACCTAAGCTAGTACTGAACAATGCAAAACAACTGAGCATTAAAAAATATGATATAAAAGTGGGACATGGCTAAGAATACAAACAATGAGGAGCTGATGAGAAAGGTGGACTAGGTGGTATCAATTGTGTCCATTTATGAGTGACTTCAACATTTTTATTCCTCTATCAATCAAGGTCAAGTTTCAAAGTCATGATCCTAGCCTTAAGCACCTATTATTCCACTTGATGACTATCTTGTGTAGCTTCTAGTTCAAATTTTTTTTCCAGCTAAATCAATTCTTTTTTAAATGAGTTTTAGCCCTCCTTACTGAAACAGGTAGAGTAACACGGTTCATCTGTAGAAGAACATCTATTATTGTTTTATATGTCAAACCTGAACTTGGACTGAGAAGTCCCCAAAAAATAACCAATTAAGAGCTAAAAAGGAGAGCATGCCCTTTTTTATTCCTCAGAAAATATATACTTCATGTGATTAATGATCAAGCTTGGCAAATCCGTGGTACACAACTGATATTTTGGTTGAGAGAGAACAAGGAATTTTTGGTGTAGGATTAACATATTAGTGAACAACCATTTTGAGAGAATCAAAGAAGGTTTGGTCAATTAATTTTTCAGAACTTTAGGACAAGGAGAGGATAAAATGTGAGGAATTGAACAGGCGTGCTCAACTGTTTCAACTTAGAAAGCCTATGCTTATGTCAGTGTAAAACAT
Source organism: Capsicum baccatum var. pendulum (assembly GCA_030864225.1). Taxonomy (NCBI): domain Eukaryota; kingdom Viridiplantae; phylum Streptophyta; class Magnoliopsida; order Solanales; family Solanaceae; genus Capsicum; species Capsicum baccatum. Next base: position 6,980,384 of record CM061550.1, read on the forward strand.
ACCTGACAAAAAGAACTTTGTCGTCATAATTGCTTGCTTGTACCTATTTTTCTGCATAATCTAATACAAAATTAGGTTAGAAAAGTCAAAAATCTAGAATTGGGACACACAACTAAATGTACAAGACTGGATAAAATAACTTTTTAGCTAATAAGATAAGAAAATGGTTATTCTAGTCAATCACTGAGGGGAGTTTATGCAATTTTTAATCATCCCCAAGTCTAACCTATTCCTTTCAAAATGCTATCTACATAGTGCCTTTGATGCTTCTCCACTCAATTAAGTAACCCATAAAGTCATCATTTTTATAGCCCTCAAGAGCGAAATTGCTTTTCCTTTAGATACCATAGTCACAAGCCATTGATTTGTTGTCCCCCCTGTCGATATGCTCTCAGTCATGGAACAAGTGGTACAACATGTTTCTATGCATGCTCATCAGCTTCACTGTCCTCCTCTTAACTCCTCTGCTGCTTACATTAGTCCAAAAGGATTCATACGAACCATGCCAAGCACTTGGTCGTACTTATATGATTCTTTGTTTTGAAGGAGGATCTCCCTTGCTTCCCCCTTACACTAGCACTACAAATCTGGTCATCTTTCAAACACTTTTGTTTTAGTTCTTCCTATTTTTCCAACTCCAGCAATGGTGTTTTTTTTCCATCTCCAAAAGATTCATTCCAAAAGATTCATTCCCCCTTTAATGTGGTGAGTGAAAGAACCTTTATTTGCTTCCAGTCTTTTGCCTTGAGCAAACTTTATTCATGTACACATTTTGCTTTCCTCCTTTCACTCCCACCTGCAAAACAATTTAGGGGTTAACTTTAGGCACCCAATCAAGCTTGGGTCCTTTCTTATGAGTAAATGGATGAATCAGATTTCTTCTAGCCCATGCAGGAAATAGGTTACGTGACCTGTTTCTCTGACGAGGTTTACTTATCCTTTTCTTGATCTGAGATAGTTTATTTGCCTGATTTAGACTGCTAGATCTGCTTTTGGTAGCTACTGGACATTCAGTGGTTGGATGTCCAAGGTTACCACAAATATAACATAAATCTTTAGGAACATCAAAATTTTTGTGGAATCCTAATCCTGCCTTTTCACTGTAATTTCTTTCCCCCAATTTGTGAGCAATTCTTGAGGAGTTTGTCCTCCTGTTTGCTCTTTCAAGGTCAAGTTTTAGTTTAGAGACTTCTTGACTTAGTTTATTCACTATTTCTATTGCATTATTGCACTCTTATTTGTACTTGACCAATTCAAGTTCAACTTTTTCTTGTTCTTTACTCTTGGTGTTTTTTCTCTTTTCAGATAGTGTCAATTTTACAACTTCAGACTTAAGATCATTATTTGAAGAATCAAGTTGTTCAACCTGTTTCTTGAGAGAGCATTTTTCCCATTCAACAGTGTTCTTGCAAGCTTCTAAATCAATAAAATCAAATTTGATTCTTGCAAGACTGTTGAATAACTCATCCCTATCAGAAGTTGATTTTTGGAAGTCATCAATTAGTGCACTCATCAAGGAAATAAGTTTTGTTTTAGAAAATAAATGCAAATTTTCTTTAAGTTCAAGTATACTTACCTTAGAAGCATCATTTTCTTCCTCCAAGTCTGAATCTCCAAGATCCATGAGTGCTGCTTCATCAACTTCATCATCATCTAAGTCAAATCCCCAAGCTTCTACCATTTAAGTTCCATCAATTTCCATTTCATAAGTTCTTAAATTCCCCACTAATTCATCCAGGGTCATGCCTACAAGATCCTTATTTGCTTCCCTGATTGCAGTCACCTTAACATTCCACTTTGATTTTGGTAATACCGTCAGTACCTTATCGACTTGTTCTTCTTCAGATATAACTTTTCCTAAGGAGGTCAGCTCATTTTTTAAGGTAGTAAGCCTTGTCATCATCTCATGCAAGGTTTTATTCTCCTTCATCTTAAATGCCTCATACTCAGTGAAGAGAAGAGAAATTCTGAATTTTCTTACTTGAGATGTGCCTTCATGACCTTTTACTAGAGCATCCCAAATTTGCTTAGCAGTGGTGAATGTTGATACCCTATTGTATTCAGCAGGTCCTAATCCACAGACCAAAATATTTTTGGCCTTCGCATTTTTCTTCAATGCCAATAGATCATCAGGAGTGAATTCACTTCTTACTTTCTTGACCTATTTCCCATATTCTAACTTCATTGGAATAGTAAGACCATCAGTGATCCTATCCCATAACTCATAGTCTTCGTCTTGAATGAATGTTTCCATCCTAGCTTTCCACCAAATGGAGTGAGAACCATCAAAAAGTGGAGGTCTAATAGTGGATTGACCTTCACTGTGACCAGTAGGTGGTGCGAAGTTCATCATATTGATCTTTGTCTTAGGTAAGACAACCTCGCTCTGACGTGTTCCACTGACGTATTTCCAGGAAGCAGTAAACAGAAGGTAAAGAGCACAATGATTTTTATGTGAAAAACACTCGACTCAAAAAGGTGTAAAAAACACGACCTCCACCTCTATAGGATTTAACCCCAACATCACTAAATAACTCTGAGCCTCAACAACAACTGATTACAAAAATCTTGTAACCAACAAAATAAGAATTATAAACTCTAATCCCTATAAATCAAAAACTAGGAATTATAAACTCTAATCCCTATAACTCAACAACTAGGAATTATAAACTCTAATTCCTAACTACACACGCACCTCCCAAGGTAAGTGTTTCCAAAGTCTTTGAGTTTTCCCCAACTCAAAAACTAGCTCCTAATTCAATTTATAACACACTGAAACTAATATTACATGAATATCTCAAACACAATGAATAACTCTAAAAGTCAAAGCTAAAACTCTTAGCTGTATTCTGCACGTAGGACCAGGTTCTTTAATGTGTTTCTTTAGTGGTTGAGTAGCACTTCGTGATTTCAATTTGTAGATTGTACTTTTTTGCTTTGTAAGTGCGTGTCTTGCTTTGAATCTTTTCCCTTGTATTTATAGCCAACTCTGATGAAGACCTTCAGTTGATTTCCTCTCCTATTTCGAATTGGACTCCCTTCAGTAGCTTTCCTCTTCTATCTTGAATTGGACTCCCTTTCAGTTGATGTCCTCTCCTATTTTGAATTGGATTGCTTTTACTCTTTTTATTAACTGCCGCCTCTCTTTCTCTCCTATATTGAGTAGGAATCTTTTTCTTTCACTTGTCTTCAAGTATTTTACCCAACCACAACTTCTTCAATTTATCACGTGATCAGTACCTTGAGTATATCAGAATTAGGCTTGTTCATTCGTTCCTGACTTTCAGCAATCTTTGTCTGCATCTATCAAGACAACCTGTAATCTGTCTTCCTATGCTTGGACCAGCTCAAGTAACATCTTCAATTCATCTGTGAGTCATCAGAAACTTCACTGATCTAACAAAGAGTCCTTCAATTCGTATGTTTCCTATCTTGTGTAGACTTCTTCAATCTGCAGAAACTTTCTCCTTCTACACATAGGACTCTTCTTTTTCAACTCAACTTGCTTTCCCTCATCATCAAGTGTTTGAATCAAATTCAACTTCTTCAAATAATGTTGATTTCTTCCACCCTTTCCTTTAATCATCAATGATTTGCTGCATGTTTCAGCTACATGTGATAGTGTGTTTGTGAACCAGACTGACATGTTTCATATCACTTTGTCAGTTTGTCAATCATCAAAATTATAACGTACCCAACAGTTTGACTTTGTGAAACTCATTGAACAAGCTCCCTACTAGATGAACTGAATGTCCTCATGACTATTTTTGTTTTGGGATTGTGTTTTCTCTAGCAGCAGACAAGTTATTTCTTCTTTTGGTTATCACCATGTAGTAAATTCTTCTTAAAGTTTCTTGTCACGCTTTCAATGAGTAATATGTCTAGCAGTTATATGTAATGGTTTGCTTCCAGAACATCGAGCTATGGCAGGGATAGCTCAACTTTGTTATCTGGAAACAAAGGTTCCAATTGTCCGAAGAAGGCTTTTGTTAGCGTGCTGCCTACAACAGTCACATTGATCTGGTTACGCGCTAATGTCTTGAAAGATGAATGTGCATATATATTGAAATCGTATTAGACATTGACACAATGAATTGTACAAAAGAAAACTCTTGTTCGCGTGGTTATCATGTTTTGTTAAACACATTTAGGACTCTCTATTTAGCCTCTGCACAAATCAAGCTTGTTATAGTAAGGACCACAACTTGTAGACAGAGTGATAAAATATTGGAAACATAACGATGAACAGATTCAACAGAAGAAGAATATGATTACAAGAGAGAGTATGAAGCGTCAAAGTTGAACTCAAAGAAACATAACAATGAAGAGAGAACCTTTAGTAAGCAAAGGAAAAAAAAAAGAGACAGGAGAAAGGGCAAAACATTGAAAAGAAAACTAGGACTGAGGAGGTCACAAAAATAGATCTTTGCAGGAATATAAGGTGAGATTAAGAGAGAATCCTTTAGTAACCAAAAAAGGGGTAGCCCGGTGCACTAAAGCTCCCACTATGTGCGGGGTTCGGTAAGGGCACCACCATAAGTGTGTATTGTACGCAATCTTATCTTGCATTTCCGTCAGAGGCTGTTTTCAAGGTTTGAACCCGTGACCTCATGATCACATGGTAGCAACTTTACCAGTTACTGCAAGGTTCCCTTTAGAATCCTTTAGTAACCAAAGGAAAAAAAAAGACAGTAGAAATTAAAAAAGGGCAAAGAATTAAAAAGAAAACTTTATCTAATAAAGTTGTTGGTAAAATTATTATCATGTGACGAGGAGGTCACAGATTCAAGCTGTGATATAAGTTGAGATTGTCATAATACACCTTTGGGGTTTTCTTGTGTCATATTTATGCATCATGTTGCGACAAGAACACCCCAGCTCTTGCATACAAAAGAATCCAAAATCTCTCTTGAAGCACACGATCAGCAAAGCCTCAGCTCTTGCATACTAACATTTTGTCCTAATTTATATCATGTGACATCGTGATTCATTCGTTTTAATTTATGAGTTATTTTTTCTTTTTAATTTATTTGAAAAGAACATCGTGTTCGATGTTTAATAACTTTCATGACTTTGTTTTTTATTTCATATACTTATAACAACATAGTCAAGATTATTAAATTAGAGGAGTAATTGTCAAATTTAAATCATAATATTCTAGAGTACGTCTTTCTCCGATGACACTTAACTGTTCTCACAACTCGAGGAAAATGGAGGAGATCTCTAAAAACTTCAATCGGACAAACATAGGAAAGAGGGAAGACAGGAGCAAATAATAGAATAGGAGAATTCTTCATCAGACGTAGAATTCAAGTTATTTAGTTTGATTTTTTTAGGGGTTTTCGCACCTAAATTTATGTTGTTCCGGCAGAAATCATTCATTTCAATCATCTTTCGTTTAAAGCTCTTCTTTGCTTTCTATTTAGAGTTTTCAATGGTTCTCACTTATTTTTCCTTCCATAAAAAAATTTCTTTTGAACCACATGTATAAAAAAACCTATAAGCACCATAATCATAAGGTGAGCTGATTTCTTTTAGTTATTTTTTTTTTATTGATAGTGTAAAAATTTAATTAAAGAACAGATTTGAATATTCTTCTTCATCTTTTTCTATTTTTGTAATTAGATCTTAATTCTGTTGTTGTTGTTGTTGTTATTGAATTGTTTGTTTTTAATCATATAATATGACTGATCAATCTTTGCAAAGTGATTTAATTTTTTTACACTTTATTAAAAATCTCCAGAATAGACAAAATTATTTAATTTTAAATAATTAAACGTTACACGTTCGAGACACGTGCGGTATATATATAGTAATTGTTATCATCAAGATCATCGTGATTCATTCGTTTTAATTTATTAATTTTATTTTTCTTTCTAATCCATTTGAAAAAAATATCATGTTCGATATTTAGTAACTGATGACTTTGTTTTTAGATTTTATATACCTACCTTATAACAACATGATCAAAATTATCGAATTTGAGGAGTAATTAGTTTATTAAAATCTCAAATTTAAGTCGTAATATTCTAGAATCTTTCTCCCACACCCAAATTGATAAAAAGGGCGGAGATCACTATTTCTAATAAAACAAACATAAGAAAGAAGGAAAGAGCAAATAATAGAATTGGAGAACTCTTCAACAGAGGCAGATTTCGAGTTGATTAGTTTGATTTTTTATGGATTTCAGTAACCTAAATATATTTTTGTTCTTGGAACATGATTCTGTTTCGGTCATCTTTCTTTCTGCCGATAAAGAATATGCCTTTGAAAGCTTTCACTATTCTTACTCATTTTTTCCGCTCATAAAGAATATGCCTTTGAAAGTTGGTTTTACAACCTTTCTTTTTTAAACAGAAGGAAGTAAGAATGTCATTAGGAAAAAATGAAATGACATCTCCACCTAGATTTTCAAGATCTTTGGTCTAGATTCCACTATTCAAAGTTAGTGAATGGACTTCTCTTGGTAAGAGACGCGGTTTAAGAAAAAGGACTTCCCAGAATTTCTTTGGTCTCACCAATTCTCACCTTTCTCCAAAATCATATTAGCAAGATTTACGACGTGGTCATGATCGCTCTTTGAAACAACAATCAAATGGTAGCTAGCTAACCTTCTTACTTTTGCTTAATGATTTTATATCTGCTACATGATCAGTGTTTTAGTTCTAAGATTTGTTTGTGGGGCTTAGTATTAAAGTAGATCTAGGGTAGATTCAGGATTCTAGTACAATGACCTCAAGTATATTAATTCATCTTTTAATCGAACAACACATATTTAGAGTTGTTTGATTGGTAGAATAAAAGATTACTTTCTTGCCTTACAATTTGGAAAAATTTGATTAGACGTTTGGTTATGAGTATTAATCAGTCCGAAAAATTAGTTTGTACTAAGATAGTGGAACTAGCTATCCAATATAGAAGAGGGATAAGCAAAGTGTACTAGATTGGGACATGACATGTTTATACTTACAGAATAATAATTGTTGAATATGTTTTATTCACATTGTTCTTTGTGTTTATGAAGAATATAATTAGTGCAGAATCATATAATCAATTTATATTTGCTTGGAGTTGAGGCATAATTGTTGTTATCAGTTTGAATTGAGATATGATTGTGAAGTGTACTTGTAAAATTGGGTGCACCTTGTGATATTATCTCGAGAGGTAGTAAAAGTTGAAAAATATGTTGATATTGTTATTATGGATTGAGTGCCAAAGCTGGTATGATATTATTTGATGGATCGGGTACCACATCTGTATAATATTACTATTATGAATCAGGTACCACATCGATACTGTACATGAACCCTAGTATATCTCCGGCAAGTCATGACTAGTTGGACAAAAATAAATTCCTTTAGTCTGTGCGTATACATTAATGTTTGATATGATGATTCATTTATTGTTAATTTATGTGTTTTATTTTTTTAATTTTAATTTATTTGACATGAAGCATGATATTTTATTCATAAACTAACAAGTCTTATAATGTTCCACAATTTTCCACTATCCCCCATAATATAAAATAGATAGCAATACCTCTACTTAAAATAGTTTATCAAACCTATTATATCTTGTAGAGATCATGAGAGATTAGAACACCCTTTTCCCATTTGCATGGGGGCTTCACTCAAATCATATGGACTTTTTATTTTTTATTTTGTTTTAATAAACAAACTTTTATAAGATATCATTAAAATTCTCTTAGAAAGTAAAGAAATATTTTACATAAATCATACTTTTCATAAAAAATCATGAAACTCATGAAATCGAACAATTATGAGCATAGATGAATAATTTACAGGAGTTCATGACTTCAAACTAAATCTACATGACTGTATTCATAGGACAACCCTAATAGACTCATGAATGATTGTTCATACAAAATATGATTTTTTTCGTACTATACTTAATAGTTCGTGGAGGTCAATATGTTAGGATTTTTGTCCTGATTTTCTTACTATATTTAAGTTTTGTTTTTTCTTAGAAGGAAAATAAAAGTTACCATAATTACTTTTACTTTTTCTAAAAGAAAAATATAATTCTTTTCCATATTTGGCTAACTTCTTTTTGGAGGAAAGATTTTGGACATCTATAAATAGAAGACCCCTTCTCATACCATAACAAAATAATATCCACAATGTAGTTTTTTAAGAGTTTCGTTTAGGGGGAGATTTTCTCTCTCATTAGTTTTATGCTTTTTACTATTATTTTTAATATTAGGTTTTATATGTAGGACAATTGGCCAAATCACATAATAATATTATATTTTTAGTATGTTTTTCTTTGTCATCTGAGTTATTGTCTTTATGGTTTGCAACTAATAGCTTCCGCATGACGCCCTCTCGATTTCGAACCCAACACAATATGCGTGCATGAAAAATTCGTGGTCCTTTAATTTGATAGGACCACGTAATTTTCATATTCTAGGAGATATTCTCATTTAAATTGACCTTTACATGAGCTCAAACCAAAACTTAGTTAGTGGAGAAGCGTTCAACTCAACTTTGTGCTAGAGTTGCCTTCAGACTTTAAATTACATCTAGTAAAATTTGCATGTCTTTGTTTTTTCATTTTATGTATTTACCCTTTTAAATTAGATGATTAATAATACCAGATTCGAGGTATGATTTAATTATATTTAAAAATCCCAAATTTAAGATCATAGTATTTCATAATCTTCTATATATCTGTCATCAAACTAAGTAGTTCATTGGACATGATTTGACTGAGATTTGTCAAAAAAAATATTTTAACATCCAATTATAAAAGAGCATTTGAAGTTGAAGTTTAAATAAAATTGAAGTTTTCGTTAGAATTTCTACAAACTCTTTTTTTTTTTTTTTTAGATTTAATACTCCCTCCGTTTCAAATCGATTGACCTATTTTGATTTGATAAGGAGTTTAAGAAAATAAACAAGACCTTTGAATCTTATGATCTTATATTAAAGATATGGCAAAAGTACCAAAAAAATCCTTTAATCTTGTGGTGTTAAACATGTTACGTTGAAAATTAGAAATTAAAAGTTTCTAAAAAGGGAGAAAGATCATTCTTTTTTAAATGAACTAAAAAGAAAAGCAGGTCAAACAAACAAAAATGGAGAGAATATTTTATAACTCCATTGATGGAGATTTAGATATGATATAACATAAGGAGAGAGGAGGAAGAAAGAAGAACTGATTTGTAAATAAGCTCTTGTAAGGTTTCAATAAGTTCTAACTTTAGAGCTTACATATTTTCTCAACTAAAGGTTTAGCAAGTTTTCAAGAAGTTCTAACTTAAACTAGAGTAAAGCATCTAATATCCTCCTGAACTATGATTGAATTTGCTACAACATACTCCAACTCCACAGGTGTTCTATTACCTCTGAACTAAATTTTAGTATATTTTTGTCAACCTTTTTAGCTGACATGACACCTTTGATGTGACCCTCATTTTATGTAATAAAGGTGCAACGTCAACACAAAAGAGCGACAAAAATACGCTAAAATTGAGTTCAGGGGTAATAGGACCCCTATTAAGTTGGGGTGTGTCGTAACAACTTTGACCAAAGTTAAGGGGGCTATTGGATGCTTATCTCGATAAACTATCCTAAAGTTTCTTAAGTTAAGGCTTCAATAAGTTTTAACTATTAAACTATATCTTTGTACTTAGTTCCAATTTCTTAAACTAATTTTTCCATGTCTTTGATGTTGAAGTTCCATGCATGACAACAACAGAAAGTTCAGCCTCACAAACTTTGTGACGTTGTCCTGATCATCTTGGGAGAATGAGATCAAATGGTGAGTCTCCTCCTTTCCTCACAACCTTGATGAACATTCTGTTTTGGTTCAAGGTTTGTTTTCCTTTTTTCTTTGTGGGGGTTACTATTAAAGTAGTTCACTTATTCTTTAAGTTCCTAAATAAATGATAAAAGTGCAAGAGATGAATTCTTAAGAAAGAGAAACATGATCAGTAAGGGCTCATATAGACGGCCCCAACTACTCGTTCAGGAATTAGCGTCGTTGTTACTGATGTATATAAATGACAAAAAGTCTAATATAACGCTATGTCGTTTTGCCTGGATCTCTTAGAATGTTGTCATATTTAGTTGTATTGGTACTTTTGGCACACTCATAATATTGTACATATGTTAGCTTCTGATTTTTCTCTAATGGTGTCCCAACAGGTTTAGCTTTCCCTAGGCCGTATTCAAATATCAATTCTAGTGTATACTTTCTTTGAGACATCAAAATGTCCTTAATTAGTCGATCTAGCCATTCAATACCCAAGAGGAACTTGTACTTCTCCTAGGTCTTTCATTTTGAACCTCTTCTGAAGATTATGGTCAAGTGTCACACAACAGTTGAAGATTGTCACCAGTGATTAAGAGATCATCAATACATACTAGTATAATCACAATATCACTACCAACCTTCTTGGTAAACAATAAATAGTCAAGTTCCATTGCCTTGGTGCCGGTTTAAGGCTAAAATAAAGTGATTTAAGTAGTTTGCAGTCAGGAATGTGGTATATACTTCCTCCAGCAGATTGCCATTGAGGAAGGCATTATGAACATTTGAACAGAGTACCTTTAGTACTCCAGATCTTCAAGGTTGTAGTAGAAGAATAAGAAGAACTTGTGAGCTAAGAGAAGAAGAGAGATTATTGATCATTGATAGAGAGAGAAAGTGTAAAACCTCTTAACCGTCATTTTGTATAGTGATTCTATATTTATACTGTTAACTAATATAACTAATTACTCTTACTAATATTAATATCAGATTATACATTGGGCCTTTCTTAGCTTAATGGGCTGACTTGGTCCAACATCTGCATCTTCTTGCTCTTTATTCAACAGCCCCCCTCAAGCTAGAAGTGGTGAAGATATTGATCATTCCTAGCTTGGACATAAGTAGTTCATGTTGAGGTCTGTTTAGGATCTTTGTAAGAAGATCAGCTGGTTGTTCTTTAGTTTAGATGTACTCAGTTTTCACTAGTCCTTTTTGAAAAATTTCCCTTATAAAATGGTAATCAATTTCGATATGTTTGGTCCTCTCATGATACACTGGGTTGGAAACTATTTGAATAGCTAATTTGTAGTCGCTGTATACATTTACTGGTAGTTGTATCTGAACTCCAAGATCTTTCATTAAACCAGTTAACTAGGTAAACTCAGAGACTGTTGTGGCCATACTTCTGTATTCAGCCTCTGCAAAACTTCTTGAGATGGTATTTTTTTTATTTCCAGGTGATCAAGGAGTTTCCTAATTTTATAACGAAGCCTGTAACTGACCTTCTTATGACTTAACATGATGCCCAGTCAGCATCACAGAATGCTGATAGATTGTCTTCTCTGTTATGGACAGTAGGATTCCTAGATCAGGTTGTTGCTTTATGAACATAACTATTCTGAGAGAAACCTCCATATGTGATTTCTTTTATTGATGTAGATATTGACTGAGTGTTTGTACACTATATGATATGGCAGGCCTTGTGACTGTTAGGTAGAGTATAGTTTTCCAATTAGCCTTGGATAGCTTGTTTGATCTTCTATAAGTTCATCTGTTACTTCAATGTTCTGATGCTTGACCCTTTCCATTTGCTAATCATATTCTGTGGTGGTGAACTTAGTGTTGCTGTCCATAGGTGTAGTTTATGGTTTGGAAGCACTAATTAATTCCAAGGCATACTTTCTCCGATACATCACAATTTCTGATTTAGACCTTGCAAACTCAATTCCCAAAAAGTATTTTAGCTCTCCCAAGTCTTTCATTTTGAATGTCTTTTGTAGTGTAGTTTTTGTATTTGTAATTAGTTCCAAGCTATTCCCAGTTATGAGCATATCATCTACGTAGATCAGTACTGCAGTAAATCCTTTCTCAGTCTTCTTGGTATACAAAGAATGGTCATACTGACTCTAAACAAACTTATTCTTTTGTAATGCTTCAGCTAGCTTTGCATTCCATTGTCTTGGAGCTTGTTTTAATCCATACAAGGATTTCTTAAGTCTACAAACTTGCTTCATTCCCCCCTGACTTTGAAATCCTTGAGAAAGGTCCATGTAGATTTCATCATGTAAGTCACCTTGAAGGAAGGCATTATATACATTCATTTGATGTATATTCCATCCTCTAGCAGCAGCAATTGCAAGAATAGACCTAATGTGACACTCCGATATCGAATTCCACCCAACCGCTTCTATTTCTCACTATCCCAAGACAAAGCTCCCGAAAAAAAAACACAAAACCCATGCTAAAATAGTGAAGTGGAGTCGGACTATGATCATTTCCTGATGAGTGGATGATAGTCGACGATCCGATGGAATTTCCAGTGAGAGGTCACCGGATGTTCACCGGAAAATCAATGGGGTACGCGATTTTGGATTGGTTTTTGAGGTTCTTGGTCGCTAGTTTCAAAGACTTAGGGATGGGACTGGTTTTCAGCGGGTTTGGCAGTAGTGGGTATTGTACTCTGGCGCAGTCTCCCCAGAATTGGGGTTGGTGGATCAGTTACCCTTCTTTGCTTTCTCAATTGTTATGCGTATTTGTGAGTGTGTGTTCTGGTAAATGAAAGCTGGTGAGTATTTTTGTATCTGGGTCTGGTGTGCTCCTCAAGAAGAAAGAAAAAATCGTTGTGTTCTGTGAAATTGTGCGTAAATAGTGTTCTCATTTTCCTTTATGAAGAAGAAATGTGAGGGGGTCACGTGGATGGGGTAGTGGGGGTAGGGTATAGGGTAGGTGGGGTAGGGTGAGTTAGTTAGGATAAGATTTGTTAGGATAAGGTTAGGGATTTAATTTGTCAGAGATTTTTGTTGAGGGTTGTTATTTTTGTATTTTTGTGGGATATAATTATACGGATGAGGACATGTAGTAATACGGAGGTAAAATGGTAAAAATGCTATCGGGGAGGGACAAAATTAGGTGTCTACACCTAACAGTCACCATCTTTAAAACTAAACTGAAGGTTTCTTGGTAATCAATTCCTTCCTGTTGACTATACCCCTTTGCCACAAGTCTAGCCTTGTACCTTTCTATTTCTCCATTTGCTTTGTATATGACTTTATAAATCCATTTGCAGCAAATAGCAGTTTTATTCTAAGGCAATTGAACTATGTCCCAGGTTTGATTTTGCTGTAGTGTATCTATCTCGGCTTTCATGGCTTCGACCTATTTGTTGTCTTTGGTTGCTTCTGCATAAGTAGTTGGTTCAGTAACATTAGATATATCAGTTATAAATGCAGTATATTTAGGATGAAGATAATCATAAGTTAAGTATTTGGGTAGTAAATAAGGTCTATCTTTATCCATGGTTAGAGATACAAACTCTTTCATCCAACAAGGTGTATGAGCCCCTCTTGTAGACCTTCTAGGTGCTGGAGGTACAACCTCGTTGTGAGTTCTTCTGGTAGATCTTCTAGGTACGAAAGATGCAGGTTCATTAGGTAGAGGATCATTATGTCCTTTAGCATGTTGCACAGGTATAACTTCCTGTGATTCAACTGACTCAGTAGTAGTGTGTGTGATGTTGTTGTTTTCCTCTATCATTTTCACACTTGAAGTTATATTTATAGGCATAGAAGAGTTGTTATAAATAGTGTCAGGACTAGGAAATAAAATGAAACTTTCTGTATTCTGATGAGCAAAGGGAAAGACATTTTCTTTGAACTCTACATCTCTACTTACAAAGAATGTTTTATTACTGAGATCATAGAGAATATATCCCTTTTGAGTGTCAGAATACCCTAGGTGAAAAACCTTCTTAGATCTAGGCTGTAACTTGTAAATTTTTTGCAAACCTCAGGCAACCAAGCACTCTCAAATGGATAAGAGAAGGTTTCCTATTGTTTAGCTTCTCAAAAGGAGAAATATAGTTAATAACCTATGATGGCAATCTGTTTATAATGTAAACTGCAGCTTGTACACAATAATCCCAGAATTTAGTGGGGATAGAACCCTGAAATCTCATAGCTCTTGTTACTTCAAGAATATACCTTTGCTTTCTTTCAGCAACTCCATTTTGCTGAGGAGTATAAGGGCAAGATTTTTGATGAACTATACCCAAACTAGTAAATTAATCATGACACAAAAGATTTCACAAATTCTGTTCCATTATCTCTCCTTATTATTTTCACAACAGTATCAAACTGAGTTTTGACATATGCTAAGAAATTTTTGATATGCAGAAATACCTCAGACTTTAGCTTTAGCAATAAAACCCAAGTGAACCTAGTAAAATCATCAACAATAGTCCAGAAGGATTTATAACCATCAGTAGTAGCTGTCGTATATGGATCCTAGACATCCATATGGATCAATTCAAAAGGTTTGATAGTAGAAGTAGTACTTATAGAGAAAGGAATCCTAACTTGTTTTGTATAGGGACATACAATACATTTATTTACACACTCAATTACATTAGGACTCTTACTAGACAGTAGTTTGATTAAAATGCTAGAAGAGACATGCCCCATTCTCTTATGCCAGAGGCTAATATCCTCCTTGACCCCCAGGTTGACATATTTGGTCTTTTGTTCTTTAGTAGTATTGTGTCCAACAAGATAATAGAGACTATCATACTGTTTAACAATCTCCTTCACCTTCTGTCATAACCCAAACTAGGGATTGGCCACGACGGACATCCCGGACCATGAAGGCCCGAAACGCCCTTCTCTATTTGGTAATCATGCACAACATTCATATAATAAAAGAAGATGAGGAAACATAATCTGCTATGGAAACATGGTCAATTCTGAATTCAACATAAGTATGGAAACTGTAAATCAACTACATCTAAATAAAATCTGACTCAGTCTGTGAAATCTCAACTACATGAAAATCTGACAACTGTCTGAAACTGGGACAAGGCCCCCAGTGGACCCAAACTGAAATAAGTGACACAATCTCAATAGACAGGCCTTCTGAAATAGAGAAGGCTCACCACTACAGAATCTGATTAGCTGTCTGAATTATCTACTGCTTATCTGATCCCTAGACTGAGTCTTAGAACCTGAGAGGTAGGGGGAGGGGGTCAATACAGATGTACTGGTACGCAGAGTATATCCAAAATAATCATTTATTATTCAACATATATGAGAGCAATTTAAAATAGTTCATAAGTATATCAAATAGTAAGAATTCACATGGCCATTTTAAAGACTTTGTAAAAATCATCTTAACTCTGAGAAATCTGTGTTACTTCTGCGCTAGGTGGTATACCCTACAACTTTGAAAAATTCCATGGGCTATATGGAAACTTCCAATAACTTGCCAGCGAAGCCCCCAACCCAAGAATGCCGCAAGGGTCAGAGTCTCTGAATCTACTACGCCACACGGCCGTCGCCAGCGTACAATAATAATCTACCCCTATCGGTAAATACGGTTTCAGGCTAAGAGTTGCTTTAACTCGCGCCTTCTTCGGGTAACCACCTAACCCTCTTTAAGTCCCTTTTTAAAACTCTATCAAAACATACAGTCTCTGAAAACATACTCTGAAAATATGCTCTGAAAACATAATCTGTTATGGCATAAATACATATGGTATCGTCATGCCATTGACTTGCAAGTCACATATCTGAGCTATTATTAGTCTATCATAAATCTCTGTATTCAAAAAACAAGTTTTGAGATCAGCATTTCAATAAGTCAATTCAATAAATCCTTTTTTTTCAAACCTCATGTAGACACATGCAATTCTTTCTCGTACACATAAAAGAATATTGATATCAAGAAACACCCTCTCAACAATTCCAAATCATGTTCAAATGCCAGGATATTGCAAAACATCTTTCAAATCACAAAACCATAATCTTTAATTCAATACAAAAGAGGGAGTTCATAATTTTTTGCTCTCAACAATCTTAAATCTCAAATTCATACATACATACATACATATATATATATATATTTACATATATATATATATATATATATATATATATATATATATATATATATATATATGTAAATCAATTTAGGGGAAAAGACCACAAGGCCAAAGCAATAGTAGCATTGAAACTTTCAAAATGCATAATCGATAATAGAGTTTTCAAAACCCCCATAAAATACATGCATCAAAACCTTTAAATCATGCTTTAACAGTTTCAACCCCATGTAGTTTTTAGGATAAACCCCACGTACCTCGATTATGAAGAATAAGGGATGATCCTTGAAGCCTACGATTTGAGGATTCCAAATCTTCAGTCAATTTTGAAAATCCACGGTTGAATCTTGAGTTTCTTGGAAGAGAAGTATATGAACTAGGTTTTTGTTTTGAGGAAAATCTTGAGAATGTCATATATTCTGCTTGTAGAGGTCTTAATATACTATTTGGACATTTTAAGAGGCTTGGAAAAAGTCCTAATTACCCTTATTAACTTCTGAACGAAGTTAGAAAAATTAAACTGGGACCCAATTTTATGGACCACCGCGATGTGCTACTATCGTGGTGGCTCACTGAAAATTGACGAGTGGGAAATTGGGATCCTCGGCGATGCACCACTATTGCGATGTCCCACTAGAATTTGACAATTTCTAATTAAACCCTCTCTGCGGCACGCTAAACACCAGAATGACGACAAAAAGCTTATTCAATTATCTATGTAATGAAAAGTTGAAATGTAAGTGATTCCATAGGGAAATAAGTATAAATCATTATAGAATCCAATGCTTGATATTTTAGGGACAAAATTTAGTTAAGAAAAACTTCAGGGCGTTACAATATCACCCCTTGGGAACATTCGTCCTCTAATGTTGACACGGGATAAAGAAAAGTCTAATTTCAAGCATACTAATGCATAGAAAGAATACGGCAAGGATTGTACCTTCCATTTGGATCAAAAAGGTTTAGGTATCTAGCTCTCATGTTAACTTCTGATTCCCAAGCTGCTTCTTCAATTTTCTGGTTTCTCCACAACATTTTAATTGAGGCTATCTCTTTGTTCCTTAATCTTCTAACTTGGAAATCCAAAGTCTCTACAGGCTCTTCTTCATAGGACAAAGAGTTTATCACTTTGATTTCTTTGATAGGCAATACTAAAGAATGGTCTCCAATACACTTCTTCAACATAGATATATGAAATATCGGATGAACAGAACCCAAACGTGCAGGCAAATATAACTCATACACAACTCCATCTATCCTTCTCACAATATGGTATGGTCCTATATAGCGAGGACTCAACTTACCTGTCTTCCTGAATCGCATGAGTTCCTTCATGGGAGAAACTTTGAGAAACACCCAATCTCCAACCTCAAACTCTAGATCTCTTCTCCTAACATCGGTGTAAGACTTCTGAAGACTCTGAGCTGTCTTAAGTCATTCTCTAATGACTTTCACATCCTATATTTCCCGATGAACTGGATTAGGCCCAAATTTCTACGTTTCACCTACTTTATACCACCCTATTAGTGACCTACATCTTCTCCCATACAATGCCTCAAATGGTGCTATCTTGATACTGGAATAGAAACTATAATTATATGCGAAATCTATCAATGGAAAGTGCTCTACCCAACTACCTTTAAAATCAATCACGCAGGACCTGGATAGTGCGCTCAGCTTGCCCATCTGTCTGAGGGTGGAAATTCGTGCTCAAATTCACTTGGGTACCTAAACCCTTTTGAAACAATCTCCAAAACTATGAACAAAACTGTGTACCTCTGTCAGATATGATGGACACAGGTGCCCCATGCAAACGAACTAGTTCAACAATGAACAGCTTGGCATAATCCTCTCCCGAATAATTTGTCCTGACAGGTAGAAAGTGAGCTGACTTGGTCAACCTATCTACAATCACCCAAATGGAGTCATACTGGTTTTGGGGCTTTGGAAGTCCTGTAACGAAGTCCATATTAATCATCTCCCACTTCCACAAAGGCAAATCTATCTTTTGAGAAGAACTACCTGGCCTCAAATGTTCCCCTTTAACTTCTTGACAATTCAAACACTTGGAAACATAGTTAGACATATCACGCTTCATATTATTCCACCAATAAATGGTTTTCAAACCTGATACATATTAGTAGAGCTAGGGTGAACAACATACCTCGACGTGTGAGCTTCGCCAAGGATTCTCTTTCTTAGACCATTTACATCTGGCACACACAACCTACCCGGGTATCTCAAAATATCATCACCACCAATTTCAAATGACATTACCTTTTATTGACCCATATCTTTCTTGCTCTGCATCAAGATGGGATCTTCAACCTGCTTCTTTTTAACTTCTGCACAAAAGGAAGATTTATCTATCTCATGAACAACCACTCCTCCATCCTCAGAATCCAAAAGTCACACTCCTAGATTTGCAAGTCGGTGAATATCCTTTACCATCTCCCTTTTCTCTTCCTCAACATGAGAAAGACTACCCATAGACAACCTACTGCTACTGAGGGCATCGGCTACCATATTTGCTTTGCTTGGATGATAGTACAAGATCATATCATAGTCTTTTAAAAGTTCCAACCACCGCCTCTGCCTGAGATTCAATTCTTTCTATGAGAAAACATACTGTAAACTCTTGTGGTCAGTAAATATATCAACGTGTACCCTATACAAATAGTGTCCTCAGATCTTAAGTGCAAAAACCACAGCCGCTAACTCCAAGTCATGAGTAGGTTAGTTTCGTTCGTGCACCTTCAACTGCCTAGATGCATAAGCTGCTACCTTACCGTGCTGCATAAGAACACAGCCAAGTCCCACTCGGGATGCATCACAATATACAACAAAACCTTCTGTACCCTCCAAAAGAGTCAAAATAGGAGCAGTAGTCAGCTTGTCTTTCAACTTCTCAAAACTATTCTCACAAGACTCAAACCACAAAAACTTTACCTTTTTTGGAGTCAATTTAGTAAGTGGTGCAGCTATGGAAGAAAAACTCTCGACGAATCTTCTGTAATAACCCGCCAAACCCAAGAATCTCCGAATGTCAGTTGGAGTCATGGGTCGGGGCCATTTTTTCACTGCCTCACTCTTTTGGGGATCAACCTAAATCCCCTCATTATACATAACATGCCCTAAGAACGCAATAACATTCAACCAGAATTCACACTTGGAAAATTTTGCATACAGTTTATGATTTTTAAGGGTCTGAAGGATGATTCGGAGGTGATTGGTATGGTCCTCCTCGCTCTTAGAATATATCAAAATGTCATCAATGAATACAATGACAAACAGATCCAGAAACTGATGGAAAACCCTATTCATTAGATTCGTGAAAGTTGCAGGGGTGTTAGTCAACCTGAAGGACATGAATAAGAATTCATAATGGTCGTATCTGGTTTGGAAAGCTGTTTTGGGAATATCTAACTCTCTAACTTTCAACTGGTGATATCCCAAATGAAGGTCTATCTTTGAAAAACATTTAGCACCCTGAAGTTGATCAAAAAGATCATCAATCCTAGGAAGGAGATATTTATTTTTAATCGTGACCTTATTCAACTGGCGGTAATCTATGTACATACGAAGGGAACCGTCTTTCTTTCGCATAAAAAGTATAGGTGCACCTATACTGGGGTAGATAAAAACTTTATCTAGAAGATCTGCTAGCTGTTCTTTCAAATCTTTTAGCTCTGTAGAAGCCATCCTATATGGCGGAATAAAAATAGGATTGGTATCTGGCAATAAATCAATAGCAAAATCTATCTCCCTATCAGGTGGTATTCCTGGGAGATCATCTGGAAAGACTTTTGGGAATTTATTCACTACGAGGATAGACTGAAGAGGAAGACTTTCGACTCTAGAAACTTTAACCCGAATAAGATGATACAAGCAACCTTTGGAAATAAGTTTACGGGCCCTAAGATAAGATATGAAATGACCTCTAGGTGCTAGAGAATGTCCTTCCCATTCTATCACTGACTTATTTGGAAAAGAAAAGGTGACTCTTTGGGTCCTACAATTCAAGGTGGCATAGCACGGATGGAGCCAGTCCATCCCTAAGATGGCATAAAAATCAACCATATCAAGTTCTATAAGATCTGCCTCAGTATCCCGGACAAAAATAGACACAACACAATTTTTATACACCCTTCTAGCCATAACAGAATCTCCCATCAGGGTGGAAACTGAAAAAGATTCAGCAATCACATCAGGCTCAAACCCAAAATCAACAGCCTCGTATGGGATCACATAAGACAAAGTAGACCCGGGATCAAGTAAGACATACACACCATGAGAAAATATTTGCAACGTACCGGTGACTATATCTGGTGAGGCCTCTGCCTCCTGGCGGTTGGTCAAAGCATACAACCATTTCTAACCATTTTTGGTGGCTAAACTGGCACCCTTCTGAGGTGGTGGTGCAAATGAATTCACGTGCGACTTGGCTCCTCTAATATTACTCTTTGCTGCCAGACAGTCTCTCTGGATATGGCCTGGCTGGCCGCATAAATAACACACCAAAGCGCCAAACTTACATCTCTCTGGATGATTCTTCCCACATATCCCATAGCGCGGATAGGACCGAAAGGTCTAGGCTACACTTCCTTGAGACTGTGTACCCTGCATCCTCATTCGAGCCCTCATACTACTCGTCATCTCAGGAGCATAATGGGCCAGCTGGTTAAACTTTAAAGTATACTCCTGAACACTCTTCTTACCCTGCTTAAGGTTTATGAACTCCTCTACTTTAGCTTTCCTCAACTCCAGAGGAAAGAATCAGTCAAGAAAAGCTTCCACGAAATCATCCCAAACTGTGGGCTCGGCATTGTCACTCTTCGCATCTTCCCACTCGTTGTACCATTGGTTCGCTACATCTTTTAGCTGGTATGCTACTATCTCAACACCCTCCACTTGATCAACATTCATTACTTTGAAAATCTTCTCCATTTCATCTACGAACTCTTGCGGATCCTCTTCTACCTTAGTGCCAGAGAATTTGGGCGGGTTCATTCTGATGAACTGGACCACTCTAGTAACTTCAGAAATAATAGACGCAGACCCAGTATCCTCTAAAATCTGAGTCTGTGTGGCTACCAACTGTGAAAGCATGTGAATAGATTGTCTGAAAGCAACATTAAAAACCTCCCCTTCACGAGGCTGAGTTCGATTTCCCCCCATCTGGGGAGCTCTGGGAGGACTGGTTGGTACAGGAGGTACTCCCGGAGTAGGAACATGTTCTAGGATATGAGCTGTATTACAGGTCCGCATCCCATGGGTGGGACGGACTTCATCATCTGAGCATTAACGTTGGTGCGACGGAGAGGCATCGTTGGTTTTCTGAAAAGCAAGAGGTCATTGATTAGGGGAAAGATTAGACTCTGAAGCATGAACTAAATCACAAAGAAGAGAAATATTCTTATGCCTAGTAGCCTCCTGCTTATAAGTGTGGCGCGTTACACACCCATACACAAAACTCTACCCGACGTGATTTGTAGACAGCCTGGGACCATGAACCATGCTTTGATACCAAGTTTGTCACGATCTGAACTAGGGCCTGGCCATGATAGATATCCCAAACCATGAAGGCTCGGAATGCCCTTCTCTATCTGGTAATCATGCACAACATTCATATAATAAAAAAAGATACGAAAACATAATCTGCTACGAAATCATGGTCAATTCTGAATTCAACATAAGTATGGAAACTGTAAATCAATTACATCTAAATAACATCTGACTAAAATCTCTACTACGTAAAAATCTGACAAATGTCTGAAACTGGGACAAGGCCCCCAGTAGACCAAAACTGAAATAAGTGACATAATCTGAAAAGACAGGCCTTCTGGAATAGAGAGGGCTTACCACTGCACAATCTGATCAGCTATCTGAATTATCTACTGCTTATCTGAACCCGTAGATTGAGTCTCAGAACCTGAGAGGTAGGGGGAGGGGGTCAATACAGATGTACTGGTACGCAGAGTATATCCAAAATAATCATTTATTATTCAACATTTATGAGAGCAATTTAAAACAATTCATAAGTATATAAAATAGTAAGAACTCACATGGGCATTTTAAAGACTCTGTAAAAATCATGTCAACTTTGAGAAATCTGTGTTACTTCTGCGCTAGGTGGTATACCCTACAACTCTGAAAAATTTTATGGGCTATATGGAAACTATCATTAACTCGGCAACGAAGCCCCCAACCCAAGTGTGCTGCAAGGGTCGGAGTCTCTAAATCTACTATGCCACACGGCCGCCGCCAGTGTACAACAATAATCTACCCGTATTGTTAAATACGGTTTCAGGCTATGATTTGCTTGAACTCGCGCATTCTTCGGGTAACCACCTAACCCTCTTTAAGCCCTTTTTAAAACTCTATCAAAACATACAGTCTCTGAAAACATACTTTGAAAATATGCTCCGAAAACATAATCTGTTATGGCATAAATACATATGGTATCTTCATGCCATTGACTTGCAAGTCACATCTATGAGCCATTATTAGTCTATCATAAATCTCTATATTCAAAACACAAGTTTTGAGACCAGCATTTCAATAATTCAATTCAATGAATCCTTGTTTTTTCAAACCTCATATAGACACGTGCAATTCTTTCTCGTACACACAAGAACATATTGATATCAAGAAACACCCTCTCAACAATTCCAAATCATGTTCAAATGCCAGGATATTGCAAAAACATTTTCCAAATCACAAAACCATAATCTTTAATTCAATACAAGAGAGGGAGTTCATAATTTCTTTCTACCAACAATCTTAAATCTCAAATTCATACATATACATATATATGTAAATCAATTTAGGGGAAAAGACCACAAGGCCAAAGCAATAGTAGCATTGAAACTTTCAAAGTGCATAATCAATAATATAGTTTTCAAAACCCCCATAAAATACATGCATCAAAACCTTTAAATCATGCTTTAACAATTTCAAGCCCATGTAGTTTTTAGGATAAACCCCACTTACCTCGATTACGAAGAATAAGGGATGATCCTTGAAGCCTACGTTTTGAGGATTCCAAATCTTCAATCAATTTTGAAAATCCACAGTTGAATCTTAAGTTTCTTGGAGGAGAAGTATATGAACTAGGGTTTTTCTTTTGAGGAAAATCTTGAGGATGTCATATATTCTGCTTGTAGAGGTCTTAATATACTATTTGGACATTTTAAGAGGCTTGGAAAAAGTCCCAATTACCCTTATTAACTTTTGAACGAAGCTGGAAAAATTAAATTGGGAACCCAATTTTATGGACCACCGCGACGCGCCACTATCACGATGGCTCACTGAAAATTGACGAGTGAGAAATTGGGATCCTCCGCAACGCGCCACTATCGCGATGTCCCACTGAAATTTGATAATTGATAATTAAACCCTCTCCGCGGCGCTCTAAACAGAAGAATGATGATGTTTTACGACTAGCACATAAAATAGCCATAACTTCTTCACCGAGTGTCCGTTTTGGACGAATCTTATATCGACGGAAAGCTTATTCAGTCATCTACGTAATGAGAAGTTGAAATCTAAGGGATTACACAGGGAAATTAGTATAAATCATTCTATAAACCAATGCTTGATATTATAGAGACAAAATTTAGCTAAGAAAAACTTCGGGGCGTTACACCTTCCCAGTGAAGAGATTCTGAAAAACACAAAAATCAGGATAAAACTTAACTGAACAATTCAATTGCTTGGTTAGTTTTGCCACAGATAATAGATTGAATTTAAATTCAGGAACAAAAACACATTATGCACTTTGGTTCTGTAAGAGATACTGCTAGAACCAATGTGAGATACTTTACTTAGTTCACCATTTGGTAACACCACTTGTTTTAATTTTCCTATGTGTGTTAATGTGTTAGTGTCAAGCATAGACTTATCATATACCATATGATTTGTAGCCCCTGAGTCAATAATCCAGCTTAGAGGATTAGTGGTGATAGTCAGAGCACTATAGATACCTGTCATATGAGCTGAATGAGTAGTTGCATGGTCTGATTCTTGAGCATTGATAGTGTCTTTTTCGAGCAGCTGGCATAAATGTTCATATTGGGTTTGAGTGAGTCTTGGACCTTCACTGTACCTAGCTGGTTTCCTTGTGTAGAGTCATAGTGCTGAGTTGGCACATGACCAGCTCCAGCCAAAGTAGTAGTCCTATAAATGTTCCCTTGATTATAACTCTGATATTGACCATATTCACCTGATTGAGACCAATCTTGTATAATAGCATTGTGTACAATAGGCTCTCTTCTGAACTTATACCTGTTGTCAGAATTGATTCTTGTCTCATGTTTTTCAGCATAGTGTCTAGGCTCATGCTTCTCCTTTTGTCCAAACTTTGGATGATCTGGTGCATATTCTATCAGTTGATAACAGTCCACTTTATAGTGTCCCTTAAACTTTTAATGATCACAAAATGCATTGGGATTGTAGTTAGGATTGTATTTTCTTTTAAACCTTATGTTTCCAGTACCAGATTTTGCATACATTGCTATAGCATCAGCCTCTCCTAAACCTTGATTTTTGTTAGCTACAGAACCAAGAAGACCAACTGCATTAGAGGTAACTGACATAGCTTGTTGGTTTTCATCGCTCATTACCATTGCATACGCTTGATTAACACTTGGTACAGGAATCAACAATAGAATATGACTTCTTACTTGAGAGTATGTCTCATTCAGTCCCATAAAAAACTGATATAGTTTTTGTCTTTGTAAGTATTGGATGAACTCCTTGGACTTATCACAATTGCAACTAGGTGCTGGAATCATAGACTCAAATTCATCCCAAAGATCTTTAAGCTTTGTGTAGTACACAGAAACTGATTTAGTGCCTTGATTACATGTGGCAATTTCTTGATGAATGTTGAATGCTCGAGATCCATCAATTTTTTCAAACCTTTCTCTTAAATCTTCCCACACGGCCTGTGCATTTGTGGCATAAACAACACCTCCTATAAGATTGCTTACTACCGAGTTCCTCAGCCATGACAACACAATAGCATTCACACGTTCCCACTGATATCGTAGACTATCTGGTACAGACTCTTTCCTACACGTACCATCCACTAACCCTAATTTGTTCCTTCCCAACAATGAAATTCGCATGGATTTACTCCATACAGTGTAGTTCCCACTTCCTTTTAATTGAAACAAAATAATCGATGTTCCACTAACATCAGTCGACTGTAGGAATAGTGTATGATTGTAATCTATTTGTTGACCTGTTGTTGCGATACTAGAATTTTCTATTGTTGTACTATCTATAGTTCAGTATGAGCCATTTCACTCAATTATCTACTCCAATTTCTCAACACAGCCAGAGTATTCCGGTCACGCAAATATAGACAAGTTGATGAGAAACTTACAGTGATTTCAAACACAACACACCGATTGATTCTTTGTTGTGATTATGCAGTAATTGAATTTAGCAATCCTGCAGAAATTTAACCTTGAATTTAGCAATTTGAGTGATTTTATCAACAAATCCCCAATTTCCTGAAACTTACATGCGTAGCGGTGAAACAAAGGAACAAAGAAAGAACTTTCATCGGCCGTTGATCTAGGCTTTGATACCATGAACAGAGTACCTTTAGTACTCAAGATCTTCAAGGTTGAAGAAGAAGATATCACTAATTAGTCTTACTGATATTAATATCAGATTATACATTGGGCCTTTCTTAGCTTAATGGGCTGACTTGGTCCGACATCTGCATCTTCTTGCTCTTTAATCAACAACATCCATTTGGTAGATCACCCAATTCCTGGAAGCTGCTATGGCCACAATAGACCTGACAGTTACCATTTTATTTATAGGACTATATGTTTCATCAAAGTCGTGCCCTTCTTTCTAGCTATAGCTTTTGGTAACAAGTTTCACTTTACATCTTTCCATCTCTTCTGATGGATAAAACATTCTGACTTTGAAGCATACATCTTTTAAGTTTAATGCATACATCTGTAGCTAAAAGACTAGGCAGGTTTCAATAAGTTCTAACATAAGAGCTTCAGTAAGTTTGAACTGTTAAGCATATATCCTTGTCCTTCACTTATTTCCAATTTCTTAGATCATGTCTTTGATGTTGAAATGTAGCATCACAACCTTTGCAACATGCCCTTGGCCGTCCTTGGACATTGAGATCAGAAGGTGAGCCTCCTCCTTTCTCCGATCTGTACTTATGCCTCATGAACATTCTGTCGTGGTTCAAGGTTTCTTTTCCTTTTTTTTCTCTGCGGAGTTTACTGTTAAAGTAGTTCACTAGTTAAGTAAGTTCCTATATAAATGATAAAAGTGCACGAGATGAATTTATAAGAAAGAGAAACATGATCAGTGAGGGCTCATGCAGACGACCCCAACTTGTTTTGGAATCAACCTGTAGAACATGGCAGAGGGAAAGACAAAGATCACCCTTGGAGGAAACAGAAACCATTACTCTTAGCTCTTATTTATTTATTGAGCTCGAGTTATCTTCAACAATCTGAGTCTGTTAGCTGTTTAGCGCCTCTACAGTATGTATATAACTTTACATTTGCCAATTATATGAATTGGAATTTAGCATTTTGGAATGCGTAGCACCATATCATCATGAGTGAAACATCAAAAAGCCGAAGCCTTCACACGATTATAGTAGTTTCTTGTATAGGCTATGTTAACAAGTATGTTGTTCAGATCCTCAAAAAGTTATTACTTTAGTGAATCTGATTCACACCTATTCCATTGTTTTTCTTTTGATACCTTAAACTGAATCTTTGACGTTGTTAATGTGACAGTGTCAACAAAAGCTCCAGCAGTTCCCCCGCCTCCTGTTCCTGTGCGAGTTTCGATGAGCAAAAATGCTCCAAAGCTAGTTCCCCCATCTCCTGTGCCACCATTGGGATCGACCAGTGATAGAACTTGGCTAATTCCTTGTTATGAAGAGGACGAACAGAGACGGACAAAGTTAAAGTTAACTCCTTTATCAAGACTGATAGCAGAAAAAAACAAGTGGATCTTCTTCCCAAATGCATGAACCTACTCATGCGGTTCATACTTCTGGTCACACAATTTCCTTACACTTCTATCTTCTGGTAAAATGATCACAATCATTAGTAGAAAGGACCGAATGACAAGCTTCATGATGAGTTAGAAACTAGATTCGTAGTTCTTTAATTTAATAGGCAATGGACCACATAATTTTCATATTCTAGTAGATATTCTTGTTTAAAGTTGACCCTTACATGAGCTCATACGAAAACTTAATTAGTAGAGAAGCGTGTTGGGTTCAAAGTGTGAGGAAAGTGTGAATGGAAAATGGAGAGAAAAATGGTGGAGGGAAAGAGACATCAATTTGGAAAGTGTACTCCTAAAATTGGAAAGTTCACTTTGTAGTGTTTATAATAATGAACACTTACTCCACATGATAAGTGAGGCAATAAAATAGAGATGCCTCGCATCGTTGTTGTCGCTCGCTCGGCTTCGGCTTCAGATCTGTCAAATGATCGATCGATGAGATCTATCTTTTTTGACAAACTTTATTTGAATTCCGAAAAATACCAAAGGGAAAACGCAAACGTAATAATTTTTTTTTTCTTTTTCCTGCAGTGTTTCGAACCTCCATTTATACATGCATACAGAATTCGAAACAGTGTTTTGAATTGATGCAATACTTCATCGAATTGGTGCCACTGTTTCGTGAACTGGTACACTATTTAGTGAACTGGTATGCCTGTTCGGGAAAAGACATGTTCTTTGGATGAATGGACATGAATTTTCAGAAAAGACACACCATTTAATTGAACCAATGCCACCTTTTCAAAGAGGCATGTTATGGCTATATAACCCTTCTTTCATTCACAGGTTTAGATACAAAATTTTCAGAATACAAAATTATTCCTGACTTCAAAATTACTCTGTGTGATCAATAAACACGTTCTGTGAGTTCGAAGATATTCCAGTTGTTTAAGGTACCGCTACAATTGCTTTGTTTGGCCATTTTATCCTGGGAGAAAAATTCCGCAACCTCGGGTACAGTGAGGGGAATTATTTCCTTAAGGAAAGTCCGTGAATTTGGGCGACTTGGACATTTCTGTTTTCATCTTTATTTCTAAAATTCAAATACACCTCTTAGAAAGATCACTTTGATCTTGTGTTGAGGGTATTTACTGCACTTCATTTTGTTTCTGCGTACCCGTAGAAGGAAAAAACAAAGCGTTCAACTCAACTTTGTGCTAGAGCTACCTTATGACCTTAAATTACATCCAATACACTTTCCACACTTGAGAACTGATATTTACACCTAGGCACAATCAAACTCACCAGGTTCGGTCTTGTTTCATACATGGAACGGTTCAAACCATATTCCGAAAGTTTGAGGTGTTACAACAAACCTCCAAAATTTCCCACTATTTCTCACTATTTATGATTGTGCAAAACCTAATTTAGCATGGAAAATAGTGGTGTTAGCTTCTGATTTAACTCTAATGGTGTCCTGACAGGTTTAGCTCTCCCCAGGCCAGATTTAAATATTAATTCTAGTGCATACTTTCTTTGAGACGTCGAAGTGTGATTACTAGATCTATCCATTCAATACCCTAGAGGAACTTATGCTTCTCCTAGGTCTTTCATTTTGAAGATCATGTCAAGTGTCACATAGCAGTTGAAGATTGTCACCAGTGATCAAAAGATCATCAATACACACTAGTATAATCACAAATCACTATCAACTTTCTTGGTGAACCCCAGTTGAACCAGAATCTCTGTTAACTTCAAGTTCCATTGCCTTGGTGCCGGTTCAAAGCTACAATAAAGTGCAAGAGATGAATTTCTCAGAAAGAGAAAGATGATCAGTGAGGGGTCAGAGGGCAAGACTATCATCCTCGGAGGAAACAGAAACCATTACTCTTAGCTCTTTTTTATTTATTGAGCTCGAGTTATCTTCAACAATCTGAGTCTGTTAGCTGTTTAACGCATCTACAGTATGCATAAACTTTACATTTGCCAATTATATGAATTGGAATTTAGCATTTTGGGCAGCGTAGCACAATATCATCGGTGAAACGTCAAAAAGCCGAAGCTGTTACAAGATTATAGTAGTTTCTTGGCATTTGTGTTCTACTAAATTACTATCATGTGTTTCTGCATTCAAAATTTTATAAACTACATTTTCTTAGTAAATTCTTGTATAGGCTATGTCAAAACTATGTTGCTCGGATCCTCAAAAAGTTACTTACTTTGGTTAATCTGATTCACACCTGTTCCATTGTTTTTCTTTTAATACCTTAAACTGAATCTTTGATGTTGTTAATGTGACAGTGCCCACAAAACCTCCAGCAGTTCCCCCTCCTCCTGTTCGTGTGAGAGTTAAGATGAGAAAAAATGATCCAATGCTAGTTTCCCCGCATCCTGTTCCTGAGCCCGCTTCGATGAGCAAAAATGTTCCAAATCTAGTTCCCCCTCCTCCTGTTCCTGCACAAGTTTCGATGAGCAAAAATGCTCCAAAGCTAGTTCCCCCACCTGGCTTTTCCCCACCTCCTGTTCCTGTGCGAGTTTCGATGAGCAAAAGTGCTCAAAAGCTAGTTCCCCCACCTGGCTTTCCCCCACCTCCTGTTGCTGTGCGAGTTTCGATGAGCAAAAATGTGCCAAAGCTAGTTCCCCCACCTCCTGTGCCACCATTGGGGTCGATCAGTGCTAGACCTTTGCTAATTCCTGGTTATAAAGAGGACGAGCAGAGAGAGACAAAGTTAAAGTAAACTCCATTATCAAGACTGATAGCAGAAAAAAAAACACATACTTGTACAAGTGGATCTTCTTCCCAAATGGATGAAAAATCAAAGAAAGAGGTCACCGATGGAGTCAAGTCTCAGTTGGTGTCTCAACTCACTTCTGGGACAACTACTAGCTTGGATGACATGGTTAATTTCGCCAATAATGCTTTCACCATGTTAAATTTGTTTGGTGATGATTATGGTTCGTTCTACAACGATGTCAAGGACTTGATCAAGCACAAATATGATTTACTCACTGCTGATAGAAAACTAGATATGTTGTCTGTTTCAGAATTGGAGGAAAAATATCTAGATGCTGTTACTAAAGAAGAGCAGTGCGTGAAAGGTGATGAGCAAAAAAGAGCAGCCCGTAGGATTGCACAAGCGGAGGTAGAAAAACTCGGTACCCAAATGAAGGCAGCTAGAGTAGCGCAAGGGGAGATTGAGCAGTGCAAGAACGAAGCTCTCCAAGGGATTGAATCCACCACTCAACGCCTACTGTCTTATAAATAGCATTTGGTTGTCTCTATGTTGATGATTTCGATTAGCCGGATAAAGTCCTCATCACACACAGACTGTATGTTTATGTAACTATCTGCATGTAGTGGCTCCTTAAAGTTTCTTGTTCAGTATTTTAGCACATATTTTAGAGCCTCAATCAACTGGTTTACATGCTTTGATGACTAATTAGAATGTGATGTTAAAACTATTTTGCGAGTTTTGGGAGATTTAGCAAAGTAGGACCAAGTTTCAAACTTTGAAACGATATCCTCTTTAAATGGATGTGAAGTTGAATTTGACAAAAATGATTGGGTCCAATTAATCAAGATTCATATCGAGAAGTCTTATACTCGAACTCGAAATGTCTAATTAAGGACGGAGCCACAACCTTTGATGGTGATTGTTTGTGGCTCTAATATATGAAGGAAAATATTTTATTCATAATACTCTTTATTATTCTCCTTACATCAAATATGTCATAGAATATCCCTATATATAATATATAACAATCAAATTAAATTAGGACTAGAAAATCTATTCCTATATGAATTACGACAAATAAATCCTAATCATAATCAAATATGAATTAAAATAATATCAAATATTAAATCCTAAACAACCAATGATTTCTAATTCATCTTTGACTTATTATTTTCAACATTCTTCCTTAATTCAAAGTTGTCATTGTGTTGCATTAAACACTTCTCTTTAATTTTCAATTTTTTATTTGTGTTGGAAAATTTCTCTCCAATCTTCAATTGTTGAAGCATTTCAGTATTCAACCTTCAACTATCGAAACATTTCACTTTGATCAACTTTCAATTGTTGGAGCATTTCTCTCCAGCCCCGATACTTTTTTCTTGGTTGTGTTGGAACACTTCTCTCCAACTCTCTCATTGATGCACTTTGTCACCAATACTCAATTTTTCTCATTCACTTGTAATCAACTTTCAATTGTCCTTCTTTCTCATTTTTCTCTGGCTCGTCGTTTGTCATCGGCCAGACGAGCAACATATATGATTTATAGCCGTCCATCGACAATGAAAGCTTTTTGATTCTCCACCAAAGTGGTAGAAGCTCTAATACCAATTTGAAGGAAAATATTTTATTCAATAAACTCAAATAATGTTCCTTATATGGTGTTTGGATTGACTTATTTTTAAGTGCTTTTGACTGTTAAGCACTTTTTTATTTTTATTTTTGGAGTTGTTTGACAAAGTTAAACAGAGTTTTTAAGCACTTTACTTTAGGTAGCAACCTACTTTTGACTTATAAGTCACTTAAAAAAAGCTCAACCAAACACCATATAATTCTCCTTACATCAAATATGTGATAGACCACCCCTGTTTATAATACTAACAACCAAATTAAACTAGGATTAGAAAATGTATTCCTATATGAACTAGGACAAACAAATTCTAATCATAATGCGATATGAATTAAAAAAAAATCAAATATTAAATCCTAAACAACTAAGGATTCTTAATCCAACTTTGAATTATTATTTCCAATAATATATCATGGCTCCTGTAAGAAACAATTCAAGAGCAGCTCCATCTCTTGGTCAAACAGGTATTTGAAAATAATTTTTTAAAATCTGACTCAAAATCTATCGCCAAACACTAAATATCTCAAAAGTTGTAATGTACTCCTTCCGTTTCATTATACATGATACTTTCATTTTCGGTAGTTAGTTCGATCAACGAGTGAAGTTAAATTGAATTATGTCAAGGGAATGTTTTAAAATTAAAATTAACATTATTCAAAAATTATACAAAAAGTACTGCTCCCCTGATTTCAATTTGTTTAACTTATTTTTTTTCTTAGTTTGTTTAAAAAAGAATGACCCTTTACTTTTTTAGCAACTTCGTAATTACAACCTTTCACGTGACATATTTAAGATCACGAGATTAAATGACATTTTTAATGAAGTATATTTAACATATCTTTAATTTAAAACTATAATTTATTTACTTTCTAATATAAACGCCGTAACAAATCAATTAGAATAGAAAAATTGAAGCACATGAAGTATAAGTTACAAATTTTCTCATTTTGCTTCAATGGACAAATATATTTTAAAATAGGCAACATGATCTTCTGGACCCTTGTACTATGTCGGTTTTTCAAGTTGGACACTTCTACTTGGTTTGTCATCTGGACCCTTGAACACATCAAAAAGCAACATTTTGCACCTTTGACCATTGACCTTGATTATGTTGCAAGGTCATGGTGACAAGGACAAAGAGAGTGTAGCCACTTGCCTGGGGGTGCGAGTGGGGGTCAATGTTTGGCCAATTTTACATTAAAATAATTAAAAAAAATATTAAAATTTAAAAAAATATTAAAAAGGGTCCTTTTTTTTCCTCCATCATTTTAAATTTAAAAATATTTCTAAAAATTTAAAAACAATTTTAAAATATTTTCAAAAATTTTAAAATATTTTTAAAAATTTAAGAAAAGAATAAAAAAAGGGTCCTTTTTTTCCTCCATCCTTCTTAATTTAAAAATATTTTTAAAAATTTAAAAATATTTTTAAAAAATTTTAAAAAATAAAAATATTTTTCCCTCCCCACCCCAGCTCATCCCCAGCCCCGTCCCCCACCCCCAGCCCCCATCCCACCCCAATACCCGTCCAGCCCTTCTTCACCCCCAGCCTGTCCCCACCCCCTACCCAGCCCCATCCCACCCCCCGCCTCTCCACCCCACCCTAGCCTCGTCCCCACCCCCCACACCTCACCAGCCTCGTCCAACCCCTCCCCACCCACCCTAGCCCCTTCAAGGCCCCCCCCCCCCCCCCCCCCCCACGTTCACTTTTTATTTTTTATTTTGAATTTTTCATCTCAATTCAATTCTTTTCATTTTTTTAATTAAAATTTAAATTTAAAATCTTTTTATTTTTTTGGGGATTAAAATTTAAATTTAAATTGAAAATGAGTGATAGTGAATATTGAAAAAAATTAGTGAATTTCGTTTGGAAAAAATTAAACTCTCCTTAAAGTAATCATTTTCATCCATTTTCTCTCTTAAAGCTCTTTCATATGCTTTAGAGCTACTATTTTATTTAGCAGTCCAAAAATCACTCCTTTTTTATGTCAACAGAGAACCATTTTAAGTAAACAATGTCAGAGGAAAACTCTGATTTAGAAATCATACCTGGAATTACAATACCTTTGGCCAAGATTGTACCTACTACTACAAGCATTGATGGGACTTTTCCTGTTAAGAGGTGCAGTTCAAGAAAAAGGGCTGCTCCAGATTTCTTTGTTCCTACCCATTTTCGCTCTTCTACACTGCTACATGGCCCTGCAGGTTTACGACCTGGTCCAGGTCGCCCTTCGAAACAGAGATCAGATGGTGAGCTAGAGCTAGCTAGCCTCTTACATTTTTCTGAATGATTTTAGATCTTGCATATGTTGTTTATTATGTTTAGGTGATCGCGCTATTTTGCTGATGTTTCTGTTCTTTGCATATATGCACATGTTGTTTGTTATGTTTAGGCGATCGAGCTATTTTGCTGCTGTTACTGTTCTTTGCATGTTTGCATTGCACTGCGTTCCTATTAGTTGTCATGTTTTCTTCGTTGTGGTTTTTACTACTTTGATTTGCTTCACTTGAACCAAGAATCTTTCGGAAACGGGCTCTCTACTTCGTGGAGGGTAGAGGCAAGGTCTGCGTACGCTCTACCCTCCCTAGACGCACATTGTGGGATTTCACTAGGTATGGTGTTGGTGTTTCTTTGTGGGGCTTCCATGATTGCACTAGTTTGCTGTTGTTAACTGCTGCTCTGCACGCTTACTTATTAGTTGTATGTCGTGTTTTCTTCATTGACATTTTTTCATTCGTTACTTGATTTGCTTCACCTGTGCCGAGGTTTTTTTTCTAACAATCTTTCTAACTCCATGAGGCAGGGGTAAGGTCTCTGTGCACTCGACCTTTCCCAGATCCCACTTTGTGGGATTTCACTGTGTAAGTTGTTGTTTCTTTGTGGGGCTTAGTATTAAAGTAGTTTCGTGAATTCTAGGACAAGGACCTAAAGTGCTAGTGACTGGTTTCAGAAATTACGTTGTTGTTTCTTTGTGGAGCTTAAGTAGTTCTGCGGATTCTAGGACAGCAACCCAAAGAGCTAGTGTTTCAGAAATTACTTTTTTGTATATATTTAGTGATTTATTGTCACATATATAGGATTTGGGCCGAGGCTACTAGGTTTTGCCGAAGCCATATGTTACATCTGCCCCTAGATAGCTATGTTTTTCATCCATATATAAATATTACTAGTGAATGAGATGACTTAAAACTGATCAGTGAGAGTTCATATAGCCTACGAGGCATAGTTGTTACATATTGTGATGGATGGGGATGAAAGCAACTGGTTTGATATACAATTACTCGAGCCGAGGGTCTATCGGAATCAGCCTCTCTACTTTCACTAGGTAGGGGTAAGGTTGCATACTCATCACCCTCCCTAGATTCACACTTGTGGGATTATATACGCTATGTTGTTGTTTTTGTAAAGTTCTTACTTTGTAGCACTCATCTTCACAAACTAAAAGCTTTAGTGTTGAATAAGTTCTTAAGCTATAATTTTCCATGTCGAAGTTGAAGTGCCATCCATGGAGGCAACACAAACTCCTGCCTCACAACCTTTGCAACGTGGACCAGGTCACCCTGGAAAACAGCGATCAGATGGTGAGTTTCCTCCTTTCCCCATACTTTTGCCTCTTAATTAGTGATTTTAAATTGGTTCGAGGTTTCTTTTCCTTTTTTTCTTAGTGGGGTTACTATATAAATGAAATGGTAAAAGTGCATGAGATGAAACAGGCAACAAGACTGAGCCATTTTATTATTTGAGCTAGAGTCGTTTTCAACCGTCCAAGGTTGTTTTTCATTTAGCAAGTTTTCACTATGTATAAAACTTTACGTTTTGCCAATATGAATTGGAATTGTGTCACAAATATGAAACTTTACAGTTTGCTACTTCTCTTTTTGGTTAGCAATATGTAGGCTGACGAAAAGATGTGCTAAAAGTTTGCTTTTTTCAGTAAGTTCTAACTTCAAAGAATACATCTTTTTAAACTAAAAATTAGTTTGCTTTCAAAAGTTGTAAATATAAAGCATATATTCGATAAACTAGCCTTAGTGTGTACTTTAAATTTGTTAATGTGACTGTCACTATTAGTTACAGAAGCTCCAGCAGTATCACCACCACCAGCATTACCGTTGGGGTGGACCGGAGATGGTCCATTGCAAGCTTCGGCAACAACTCCATTGGAGTCAACCAGTGATAAGCATATTCCAGAGGCAGTTGCGCCATCTCCATTGGGGTCAATCAGTGATTGGCGTACTCCAGAGGAAGTTGCCCCAACTCCATTTGGGTCAACCAGTGATAGACCTATGGAAGTTCTCTCTGATGAAGAGGAAACAAAGTCAAATGTAAAGCCGTCAAGAATACTGATGCGTCCCCCAGAAACAAATTATAAACCCCAGGAGATTCTTGATGAAGAATCGAAGAAATTAGTTATTAAAGTTCAGTCTCTACTGGTTCGGAAGCTGCTTACTTATGGGAATGATGTTAAGTACATGGTCCGTCAGGCCAATACTACTTTTAGGTACTTGAAAGGGATTGATGTTGATTATGGTTCTTTTTACCAAGACGTCAAAGAGAACATTAAACATCGCTGCGATTTGCAAGATGCAGAGAGAGAAGAAACTACATTGTCTTTGTCAGCATTGCAGAAAAATTATGAACATGCTATACATAGTGCAGGTGATGTTGGGGAGGATATTGGGCATACTCAAAAAGAATTGGAGAAAGCGAAAGAGAAAAAGGAAACTTTGAAGAGGAAAATCGAGGATCTGAAGAAAGAGGTAGCACATATTGAACATGAAGAAGAGTGTCTGAAACGTGAAGAAACAAAATACAAGGAAGTCCATGAAGTTGCAAAACCCAAGATACAAGAACTTGGCATCCATTTGGAGGCAGCTCAAGCAAAGCTAAGGGAGATAGAGCAGCGCAAGAATGCAGCTCTCCAAGGGATTGAATCCAGCACTCAACACCTACAGTCCAAATTTCTTGATGATCTCAAATAGTTTGTGTTAAGAATTCGTGCCCTACTGATTATCATATTTTTGCCTAACTGTTGCTTATAGATGAAACATGTTGCCTGACGTGTTCCACTGACGTGTTTCTAGGAAGCAGTAAACAGAAGGTAAAGAACACAATGATTTTTACGTGGAAAACACCCGTCTGAAAAAGGTGTAAAAAACCACGACCTACACCTCTATAGGATTTAACCCCAACTTCACTAAATAACTCTAAGCCTCAACAATGATTGATTACAAAACTCTTGTAACCAACAAAATAGGAATTATAAACTCTAATCTTTATAACTCAACAACTAGAAATTATAAACTCTAATCCCTATAACTCAACAACTAGGAATTATAAACTCTAATTCCTAACTACACACGCACCTCCCAAGGTAAGTGTTCCCAAAGTCTCTGAGTTGTCCCCAACTCGAAGACTAGCTCCTAATTCAGTTTATAACACACTGAAACTAATATTACATGACTAGCTCAAACACAATGAATAACTTTAAAAATCAAAGCTAAAACTCTTAGCTGTATTCTGCACGTAGGACCAGGTTCTTCAATGTGTTTCTTTAGTGGTTGAGTAGCACTTCGTGATTTCAATCTGTAGATTGTACTTTTCTGCTTTGTAAGTGAGTGTCTTGCTTTGAATCTTTTCCCTTGTATTTATAGCCAACTCTGATGAAGACCTTCAGTTGATTTCCTCTCCTATTTCGAATTGGACTCCCTTCAGTGGCTTTCCTCTCCTATATTGAATTGGACTCCTTTCAGTTGATGTCCTCTCCTATTTTGAATTGAATTGCTTTTACTCTTTTTATTCACTGCCGCCTCTCTTTCTCTCCTAGATTGACTAGGACACTTTTTCTTTAACTTGTCTTTAAGTATTTTACTCAACCACAACTTCTTCAATTTATCACATGATCAGTAGCTTGAGTATATCAGAATTAGGCTTGCTCATTCGTTCCTGACTTTCAGCAATCTTTGTCTGCATCTATCAACACAACCTGGAGTCTGTCTTCCTATGCTTGGACCAGATCAAGTAACATGTTCCATTCATTTGTGAGTCATCAGATAGACATTTGTTTTAGTCATTTCTATATTTCGGAAGGTCTCATGTCTGCAGTTTAATTTATAATTTATTAGTTCTGGGTCTACTGGGGGCCTTGTCCCAGTTTTTAGATAGACATTTGTTTTAGTCATGTAGTAGAGATTTCACCAATGTTATAGAGATGTTGTGTTGAGATTATGGGACATTATTCCCTATTATTGCTTTCGCATGATTCTTGACCATGTTTTTGTTATATTGTGTATCCTCCACATTTCTTTTATCATATGAATTGTCTACGTGATTACTAGATAGATAGGGGTATTTCTGGCCTCATGGTTTGAAATACTCATCACGACCAGGGCCCAGTTCGGGTCGTAAAAAACTTGGTATCAAAGCACGGTTCATGGTTCCAGGGTGTCTGTGAAATCACGTCGGGTAGAGTCTTGTTTATGGGTGTGTAGTGCGCCATACTTATAAGCAGGAGGCTACTAGGCGTTTAGGAATGTCTCTCTTTCTTCATGTTTTAGTTTGTGCAATAGAGTCAGAATGTTCCTCTTTCATACTCAAATTTGTGCTATGGTGTCGCCCATATGAAAGTAACAGTCATCCCAATTCTTTCCTTACTCGGACATTCTCAGACATGTCTTATCATTGGGATGATTCAAGTACAGAAGTTTAGAGTCTAAATGGTATGGTTTGTTCTGATCGAATCATATAAGATTTTTGCAAGGACTTGAGAAGAGTCCGTTAGTGCTTTAGAGTGCATTGGTTCTAGTGTGAACCTTGATTTTGATGAAATCGTGCTTTTCAGCCTACAGTATTAAGTGTATTTAGTTCTTTTCAAAACTTATGTTGCTAGTGTCATGCTTCAGAGGTAATAAGGTGTAGCAGAATGTTGAAACTGTATTTCCATCTGAATAGTAGTATGTGTCAAAGTGTTGTTGTCATGACCTATTGGTAATGAAATTAGACCAAGAAGTTAATGATGTGAATTCACAAAGTTAGAAGTCAAAGTAAGGATGATTTACCCCTTTATAGTGATAAACTAATTTGGTAGCTAGCAGCATGTGTGGACAGTATGGTAGTCCATGGAGGAAATGTTTGACTTCAATTTTATTTCTACAGAGTAAGATGTGTATTCTTAGTTCATTGAATATTGCGTATTAAATCTCTATCTCATGAAATATTATCATGAAAGTGTCATTGAAAAATAAAGTCTAGTGAAGCCATGTGGGGCTCTTTCGATTCACTAGCATAGTTGACTTGTCATTCATCCCATTTTCTTGTTCAAAATACAAAATCAAAGTCTAGTGAAGCCGTGTGAGGCCTATTTCGATTCACTAGCAACTTGTTGTCCAACTTATTGTTCTTGTGTAGGTTTAATGTATGTATAGCTAAATCTGGTTGCATGAGATTGGGCCGGTAAAGAGATGATTCGTCCTTGTGTGTTAGTTTATTAGTAGAAGATAGAGAAAGAGTTATTAGGAAAGGTGAATTGTCCTTGAAGTATGAAAATGGCCAGATTAGCTAGTAGGTTATAAGTATAGACTCATGGTTGTTGTTGACTTTGAAGTTAGTGTAAATGTACGCTTGGGTAAGTAATTATGATGTGAGAAAGCAGTATAAGTAGATATGATTGTACGGGGTTATAATAGAAGGATAAGGTTGACCATGTCTATTATGAGGCTTTAACCCCCTTGACCCTCTTTTCATTGGTAGTTGTAAACTAGTGCTACTTGTGAGAAAGTATGTAGTAGATTTTTGAGATATTTGGGTAGAATGTCCTAATTTGATGGATTAGTATATTTATATTATGTTGCATTTTTCATTGGTGGTAGATGATTGATACTAAACTATAGGCTTGAATTTAAATGGTGTGGTGGTAAATAGTGGCAAAAGTTTGATGATGCATGTTTTGTGGGATTAAATTAGTTGGCTTGAGGTGCTGAAATAGTACATGCTAATGGATTATGATAATAAAAATCGTTAGGTCATGATCGATTATTGTGGTTATGAAGTTCTAATGCACTAGTGTTTCGTGATGTTTATTTATAGTTTCCAAGTGAAAATTTTGTATAAGGTTGGGTTGTAAATCATGCATAGCACTAGATATTAAGTTTGAATAGTTGATGTCCATGAAGGTGGATGTTAAGATTTCTTGGTTAATGAATACTAGTTATATAGAAGTGATCTAATAGGCTTGAACGGTACATGCAATAGATTACGTTTATTTGATTTGTAGTGATATATGATATTGTATATGTGATGTAGAAGTATGCCTAAGGTGACATGAGGTTGCGGCATTCTTTCTAAGGCTATTACATATTGCGTGTGGCTAGTAGTACCATTGAGTTGCTAGATGGGGAAAGACTAGTAGATGTTATATGGGTTCTAAATAGTTAGGGTAAAGAGTTTTGATTGATAGTGTTGAGCCTTTTATATGATCTTGATTCTCATAGTAATGAGGCATAAGTTGGGAGTCGCGATATTAGTACGCTATGTCAAAAGTGGTTTGGTTCATCAAAGTCTTGGTAATATCCATGTTAAGTGTTAGAATCTAAGTTTGAGTTTTGAAGGCTGAACCGATAGAAATAAGTGCGCAAACTAATGTATCCCAGAAGGTAGTCATTCGGGTTAAGTTCTATGATATGCATGCATTGTTATTTTTTTCAGGCCCTAGAGTGTAGTAAGTGTAGTTCAGTTAGAATCTGGTAAAGGATCTCCCAAACTGTAGATGATGACGTGAAGCTGAGGGGGAGATGATAGAACGAATGACCAAGTAAGGCTCTCAGATTCTAGTAGTGATGTAGTATTATTTAGAACATCATAAAGTGAGGGTGGATCTCAACCCATTCCTACCTCAGTATTTTTTTAATTATCCAGATGCTTACTCATGCCTTACGATTCAGTTCTGTGATCATAGTTCATGATTCCGGTATATTATAGAGAGTCACGTACTCTTCCAGTTCCAAGATAATGAGTTCTAGTTCATTCAAGTAGTCGGAATCACATTCCTTATGTTATGAACTCTAGTTGAGGTCATGCAACTCTTGACGCATGTACTCACTCTTTATAGTGTGCTCAGTCTTGTATAAATATCTTTTCACGCTTGAGGGTCTTATGTTTTAACATTTTAGTAACCCTTCCTATGCAATGATGGTGGTGATGATGCAAATGTTCTTGTTGATGGAAGATCATAGTATGCTTGTTTAGATAAGGCCAAAAGTATGAAGTAAAATTTGGGGTCAAATCTTTGATACATGTGATGGTTAGTGGAAAAGTTTGTGTGTGTATGTTTTCAGGATAGCGCATGGGAGTTATATTGATAATAGTTTAGAAACTATGTGAAGTATGTATTTATGGGTGATTGCCTTGAAGTTAACATGTGGTTATAAATTAGGCTTGAATGACATTTTGGGATTGTAGTGGAAGGTCGCAATATGCATTAGCGACTTCATATTAAGAGTTCAGAGTAGTCATTGAAGTGGTAAGGCATGTCATACTTAGGATGTGATCTGTAAAGGAGATATAGAAGATTGCATCATATGGTTTAGAATAATAGCGTGGTCCGGCATGTTGTATTTTTGTGACATAGAGTTAGGCTTGATCACGGCGAAGGGATTAAGTTATTTCCAACATTAGTAGAAAGATTTGTCAATGCTCATATGAGAATTTTAAGCTGAGTTGAATGAATATGATATTTATAGGGAATAGTATAGTTAAGGGATATTCGGGAAGTGCGCTAAGCCTGAAAGTAAGAAGTTGTATTGCCAAAGGTCTGAAAATTCTATCCTAATCTAGGAGTTATATGTCTATATTCCAGACTGCAGAGTATTGTCAATGTTGAGATTTCCTCAGTTGGATGTCTTGGGTAATCCACACCCAAGATTCATGGCTCCTTATTACCGCTAGAATTTCTTTAGAGAATTGTGCTGAAGAGATACTCCAGTTAATTCATGCATTAAATTCAGATTTCAGATGTTCAGTTATGATTTAATTTGTAGGTGCCCTATGCATCGCCTCAGTTTTCCGAGTATCTTAGTGAATTGAGCATTCATAGAGGGACATAGGGTCCCAAGGGGGAGATACCCCATTCAGCTGCATGCATAGATTCTTATTACAAGCTTCGCACCAGTTATCATTGCGTATTCAGCCATACATCATACATCAGTTCAGTCAGATATGCATGTATTAGAAATGCATGTTCAATAGAAAAGTTAATCTTATCATTGTATTCAGTTCCGCGTTCATGAGAACAACTCAGTAAAAAATTCATGCATCAGGTATGCATGTTTGTTATGAGAATTCAGCCTATGAGTCGCTTCAGTTGTGTATTCCATGCCTCGAATATGCATGTCCGGCATAAACATTTAAAACATCAGTAATTCCAATCTTATAGTCATGCTTTCGATCAGTGTATTCCTTCTTAGGGAACATATCATGTCTGCGTTACCCCATACCCTTAAGACTTCGACATTCTATCCATCATTTGAGGAAGAATGATCCTAAGGAGGGAGATAATATAACGCCTCGCATTTCAGGCTACAATATAGACCATGATTCTGATGTGTTGATAAATCCCGAAGCCATAAATCCTATGCCAATACGGCATGTTAATTATTTGTGTAGCATGTGAATCCATTCAAGCTTGAATTTAGTCCATAAGGGTCATTTGACTCAAGGACGAGTTGAAAACTACTTTGACCAGTTAAGCTTAAGTGGACATTGTAATTTGTGTCAACTTCTATCAACCATGACTCATTTTATATGTCGAATTAGAAAGCCTACTATGTGTAAAATGATAGGTTTTGGAGTTAGCTTTCCAACGATACCAATTTTGCTAAAATTCAACACCCGAGCAAGAAGTTATGGCCTTTCAAAGTAATATGCGTCGCCTAACCAATCGCACATGGCCACTGGAAAGCATAGGCGATAGCATAGGAGGCGCCTATGTAAACATAGGTTATAGCCTAGGTGGCACCTATGTAAATATAGGCAATAGCATAGGCAACGCCTATGTAAATGTTTCAAGTGACATAAGCACTCCGTTTTTGGGGCAAAATGGTCCTTTTCCACCCTTACTTAGCCCTAAACACGAAATTCAGTTCCCAAAGACCCCAAAATACACCTTCATTCATCAAAATTGTTCAATAACTTTCTCTAGGGTTTCAAAATAAAAACTCAAGCAACTCAAGATTCAACCATGGATTTTAGAAACTAATTACATATTTGGAATCCTCTCAACGTAGGCTTCAAGAAACACCTAATATTCATAGTAATCGAGGTACGTGGGGCTATCTCAAAAATCTCATGGGCTTTAAAAATTCATGTTTTCAAATGGAGGTTTTGAAATTATGAATATGATTATATTTTAAACGTTTTATGATATTGATTTGGCCCTTAGGCCTACTCCCAAAGTGATTTGCTATATGATATATGTATATGCATGTATTTCGAAAAGATGTTAACTTGAGAGCATGAATGATATGAAATTTCCTCTCTTGATGTAAATTTGTTTTAAATGTTCATATGATGTAAATTGTTTGAAAACATCTTGAAGAGCATGACATGAAATGTTTTGAGAATTGATATGATTTTGACTTGAAAACGAGAAGGTTATTCATGTTGAATACAATGGTTGAATGAGAAGAATGATGTGATATTGATGGCTTGGAAGTCGGGTATGACGATACCCTACAGAGTATGACATGTGATTGATTTGAACAAAGTTTGAATACATTGATTTTCATGAGAAAGGTGGATGCCCAAAGAAGGTGTTTGAGTGAAATGGCTCATCGCTAGAAACCTTAGTTGCCGATGCGGGTCATATGATATTGTATCCTACATGGGAGGATAATAAAATAATTGGAACATCTCACATGGGGGGATTCCATGCGGTGTACTCACATGGGGGTATACCAGCTCCAAATCCTGGTGGCTACCTGGAATGGAGGCTTGACCGCCGAGCACCAGAGGCGGATTCCACATAGCCATGAAATTACAATTGTAGGGTATTCCACCTAGCTCGATTGCATTACATTGGTATTGAAAACTATTACATTATGCCTATGTGTTTTTAAATAATTTGATATGAAACTGCTTTATAATGGCTCTCACCTATATTGTGTAAAAATATTATATTTCTGTTTTGATTTCTCTGCGTACCAGTACTTTTGTATTGAACCCCTCCCCTCCCAGGTTTGGAGGCACATTCTAGGGGTCCAGACAACCAGTAGATTCTTTCCGACAGATCGCAAAATCAAGTGGTGAGCCTTCTATATTTCGAAAGGCCTGATGTCTGCAGTTTAATTTATCATTTATTAGTTTTTGGTCTACTGGGGGCCTTGTCCCAGTTTTCAGATAGACATTTATTTTAGTCATGTAGTAGAGATTTCGTAGAAGTTATAGAGATGTTGTGTTGAGATTGTGGGACATTATTCCCCATTATTACTTTCGCATGATTCTTGACCATATTTTCGTTATATTGTGTATCCTCTGCATTTCTTTTATCATATGAATTGTGTGCGTGATTACTAGACAGATAGGGGTGTTTCGGGCCTCATGGTTTGGAATACTCATCACGGCCAGGGCCCGGTTTGGATCGTGACACTTTTTCTTTAGATACCATAGTCACAAGCCATTGATTTGTTGTTCCCCCTGTCGATATGCTCTCAGTCATGGAACAGGTGGTACAACATGTTTTTTTGCATGCTCATCAACTTCACTGTCCTCCTCTTAACTTCTCTGCTGCTTACATTTGTCCATAAGGATTCATACGAACCACGTCAAGCACTTGGTCGTACTTATATGATTCTTTGTTTTGAAGGAGGATCTCCCTTGCTTCCCCCTTACACTAGCACTACAAATCTGGTCATCTTTCAAAGACTTTTGTTTTAGTTCTTCCCATCTTTCCAAATCCAGCAATGGTACTTTTTTTTTCATCTCCAAAAGATTCATTCCCCCTTTAATGTGGTGAGTGAAAGAACCTTTATTTGCTTCCATTCTTTTTCCTTGAGAAAGCTTTATTCATGTACACATTTTTCTTTCCTCCTTTCACTCCCACCTGCAAAACAAATTAGGGGTTAACTTTAGGCACCCAGACAAGCTTGGTTCCTTTCTTATGAGTAAATGGATGAATCAAATTTCTTCTAGCCCATGTAGGCGATGGGTTACATAACCTGTTTCTCTGACCAGGTTTACTTATCCTTTTCTTGGACTGAGATAGTTTATTTTCCAAATTTAGACTGCTAGATCTGCTTTTGGCAGCTACTAGACATTCAAAGGTTGGATGTCCAAGGTTACCACAAATATAACATAAATCTTTAGGAACATCAAATTTTTTGTGGAATCCTGATCCTGCCTTTTCACTGTAATTTCTTCCCCCAATTTGTGAATAATTCTAGAGGAGTTTGTCCACCTATTTGCTCTTTCAAGGTCAATTTTTAGTTTAGAGACTTCTTGACTCCGTTTATTCACCATTTCTGTTGCAATATTGCACTCTTCTTTGTACTTGACCAATTCAAGTTCAACTTTTCTTGTTCTTTACTCTTGGTGTTTTTTCCTTTTTCAGATAGTGTCAATTTTACAACTTCAGAATTAAGATCATTATTTGAAGAATCAAGTTGCTCAAACTGTTTCTTGAGAGAGCAGTTTTCCTGTTGAACAGTGTTCTTGCAACCTTCTAAATCAATAAAATCAAATTTGATTTTTGCAA
The DNA here is from genome assembly GCA_030864225.1 of Capsicum baccatum var. pendulum. Lineage (NCBI taxonomy): Eukaryota > Viridiplantae > Streptophyta > Magnoliopsida > Solanales > Solanaceae > Capsicum > Capsicum baccatum. Next base: position 7,025,365 of record CM061550.1, read on the forward strand.
GACTGTTGAATATCTCATCCCTATCAGAAGTTGATTCTTGGAAGTCATCAATTAGTGCACTCATCAAGGAAATAAGTTTTGTTTTAGAAAACAAATACAACTTTTCTTTAAGTTCAAGTATACTTACCTCAGAAGCATCATCTTCTTCCTCCAAGTCTGAATCTCCAAGAGCCACGAGTGATGCTTCATCAACTTCATCATCATCTAAGTAAAATCCCCAAGCTGCTACCATTTTAGTTCCATCAATTTCCATTTCATAAGTTCTTAAATTCCCCACTAATTCATCAAGGGTCATGCCTGCAAGATCCTTATTTGCTTCCCTGATTGCAGTCACCTTAACATTCCACTTTGATTTTGGCAATACCCTCAGTACCTTCTCGACTTGTTCTTATTTAGATATAACTTTTCCTAAGGAGGTCAGCTAATTTGTTAAGGCAGTAAGTCTTGTCATCATCACATGCAAGGTTTCATTCTCCTTCATCTTAAATGCCTCATACTCAGTGAAGAGAAGAGAAATTCTGAATTTTCTTACTTGAGATGTGCCTTCATGAGCATTTACTAGAGCATCCAAAATTTTCTTAGCAGTGGTGCATGTTGATACCCTGTTGTATTCAGCAGGTCCTAATCCACAAACAAAAATATTTTTTGCCTTGGCATTTTTCTTTAATGCCAATAAGTCATCAGGAGTGAATTCACTTCTTACTTTCTTGACCTGTTTCCTATCTTCTTACTTCATTGGAATAGTAGGACCATTAGTGATCCTATCCCATAACTCGTAGTCTTCGTCTTGAATGAATGTTTCCATCATAGCTTTCCACTAAATGAAGTGAGAACCATTAAAGAGTGGAGGTCTAATGGTGGATTGACCTTCACTGTGACCAGTAGGTGGTGCGAAATTCATCATATTGATATTTGTCTTAGGTGCTAGCCCTTTTTAAGACAACCTCGCTCTGATACCACTTGTTAAGAATTCGTGCCCTACTAATTGTCTTATTTTTGCCTAACTGTTGCTTACAGATGAAACATGTTGCCTGACATGTTCCACTGACGTGTTTTCAGGAAGCAGTAAACAGAAGGTAAAGAACACAATGATTTTTGCTTGAAAAATACCCGACTCAAAAAGGTGTAAAAAACCACGACCTGCACCTCTAAAGGATTTAACCCCAACTTCACTAAATAACTCTGAGTCTCAACAACGACTGATTACAAAACTCTTGTAACCAACAAAATAGGAATTATAAACTCTAATCTCTATAACTCAACAACTAGGAATTATAAACTCTAATTCCTTTTCTACTTTGTAAGTGAGTCTCTTTCTTTGAATGTTTTCCCTTGTATTTATAGCCAACTATGATAAAGAGCTTCAGTTGATTTCCTCTCCTATTTTGAATTGGATTGCTTTTACTCTTTTTATTCACTGCCGCCTCTCTTTGTCTCCTAGATTGAGTAGGACTCTTTTTCTTTAAATTGTCCTAAAGTATTTTACTCAACCACAACTTCTTCAATTTATCACGTGATCAGTAGCTTGAGTATATCAGAATTAGGCTTGCTTGTTCGTTTCTGACTTTTAACAATCTTTGTCTGCATCTATCAATACAACCTGGAAACTGTCTTCCTATGCTTGGACCAGCTCAAGTAACATGTTCCATTCATCTATGAGTCATCAGAAACTTCCTTGATCTAACAAAGAGTCCTTCAATTCGTATGTTTCCTATCTTGTGTAGACTTCTTCAATTTGCAGAAACTTTCTCCTTCTAGACATAGGACTTTCTTTTTCAACTCAACTTGCTTTCCCTCATCATCAAGTGTTTGAATCAAATTCAACTTCTTCAAATAATGTGCATGTTTATTTAGTTGAGTTTATCAGAATTAACCACTCATCTAGTTCTTGATTTCTACCACCCTTGCCTTTAATCATCAATGATTTGCTGCAAGTTTCAGTTACATGTGACAGTGTGTCTGTGAACCAGCTTGACTGACATGTTTCATATCACTTTGTCAGTTTGTCAATCATCAAAACTATAGCGTACCCAACAGTGTGACTTTGTGAAACTCATTGAACAAGCTCCCTACTAGATGAACTGAATGTCCTCATGACTATTTTTATTTTGGGATTGCGTTTTCTCTAGCAGCAGACAAGTTATTTCTTCTTTTGGTTATCATCATATAGTAAATTCTTCTTCAAGTTTCTTGTCACGCTTTCAATGAGTAATATGTCTAGCTGTTATATGTAATGGTTTTCTTCTAGAACATCTAGCTATGGAAGGGATAGCTCAACTTTGTTATCTGGAAACAAAGGTTCCAATTGTCCGAAGAAGGCTTTTGTTAGCGTGGTGCCTAAAGCAGTCACATTGATCTAGTTACGCGTTAATGTCTTGAAAGATGAATGTGCATATATATTGAAATCGTATTAGACATTGACACAATGAATTGTCCAAAAGAAAACCTTGTTCGCGTGGTTATCATGTTTTGATAAACACATTTAGGACTCTCTATTTAGCCTCTGCACAAATCAAGCTTGTTATAGTAGCTTGGTAGACAGAGTGATAAAATATTGGAAACATAACGATGAACAGATTCAACAGAAGAAGAATATGATTACAAGAGAGAGTATGAAGCGTCAAAGTTGAACTCAAAGAAACATAACAATGAAGAGACAAACTTTAGTAAGCAAAGGAAAAAAAAAGAGACAGGAGAAAGGGCAAAACATTGAAAAGAAAACTAGGACTGAGGAGGTCACAAAAATAGCTCTTTGCAGGAATATAAGGTGAGATTAAGAGAGAATCCTTTAGTAACCAAAAAAGGGATAGCCCGGTGCACTAAAGCTCCCACTATGTGCGGGGTCCGGGAAGGGCACCACCATAAGTGTGTATTGTACGCAATGTTATGTTGCATTTCCGTCAGAGGCTGTTTTCAAGGTTTGAACCCATGACCTCATGATCACATGGTAGCAACTTTACCAGTTACTACAAGGTTCCCTTCAGAATCCTTTAGTAACCAAAGGAAAAAAAAAACACAGTAGAAATTAAAAAAGGGCAAAAAATTGAAAAGAAAACTTTATCTAATAAAGTTGTTGGTAAAATTATTATCATGTGACGAGAAGGTCACAGATTCAAACTTTATGCATCATGTTGCGACAAGAAAACCCCAGCTCTTGCATACAAAAGAATCCTAATCTCTCTTGAAGCACACGATCAGCAAAGCCTCAGCTCTTGCATACTAACATTTTTTCCTAATTTATATCACGTGACATCGTGATTCATTCATTTTAATTTATGAGTTTTATTTTGTCTTTTTAATTTATTTGAAAAGAACATCGTGTAGATGTTTAATAACTTTCATGACTTTGTTTGTTATTTCATATACTTATAACAACATGGTCAAGATTATTAAATTCGAGGAGTAATTGTCAAATTTAAATCATAATAGTCTAGAGTACGTCTATCTCCGATGACACTTAACTATTCTCACAAATCGAGGAAAATGGGAGAGATCTCTAAAAACTTCAATCGGACAAACATAGGAAAGAGGGAAGACAGGAGCAAATAATAGAATAGGAGAATTCTTCATCAGAGGCAGAATTCAAGTTTTTTAGTTTTATTTTTTTATGGGTTTTCTCCATGTAAATTCATGTTTGTTCCGGCAGAAATCATTCGTTTCAATCATCTTTCTTTTAAAGCTCTTTCCTTCTTTTCTTTCTATTTAGAGCTTTCAATGGTTCTCACTTATTTTTCTGTCCATAAAAAATTTTCTTTTTAACCACATGTATAAAATAATCTATATGAACCATAATCATAAGGTGAGCTGATTTCTTTTCGTTATTTTTTTTTATTGATAGTGTAAAAATTTAATTAAAGAACAGATTTGAATATTCTTCTTCATCTTTTTCTATTTTTGTAATTAGATCTTAATTCTGTTGTTGTTGTTGTTGTTGTTGAATTGTTTGTTTTTAATAATATAATATTACTGATCAATCTTTGCAAAGTGATTTAAATTTTTTTACACTTCATTAAAAATCTCCACAATAGACAAAATCATTTAATTTTAAATAATTAAACTTTAAACGTGTGAGACACGTGCGGTATATATATATATATATATATATATATATATATATATATATATATATATATATATATATATATAGTAATTGTTATCATCAAGATCATCGTGATTCATTCGTTTTAATTTATTAATTTTATTTTTCTTTCTAGTCCATTTGAAAATAATATCGTGTTTGATATTTAGTAACTTTGATGACTTTGTTTTTAGATTTTATATACCTACCTTATAACAACATGATCAAAATTATCGAATTTGAGGAGTAATTAGTATATTAAAATCTCAAATTTATGTCGTACTATTCTAGAATCTTTCTCCCACACCCAAATTGATAAAAAGGTCGGAGATCACTATTTCTAATAAAACAAACATAAGCAAGAAGGAAGGAGAAAATAATAGAATTGGAGAACTCTTCAACAGAGGAAGATTTCGAGTTGATTAGTTTGATTTTTATGGATTTCAGTAACCTAAATTTATTTTTGTTCTTGGAACATGATTCTGTTTCGGTCATCTTTCTTTCCGCCGATAAAGAATTGCCTTTGAAAGCTTTCACTATTCTTACTCATTTTTTCCGCCCATAAAGAATATGCCTTTGAAAGCTGGTTTTACAACCTTTCTTTTTTAAGCAGAAGGAGGTAAGAATGTCATTAGAAAAAAATGAAATGACATCTCCGCCTAGATTTTCAAGATCTTTGGTCGAGATTCCACTATTCAAAGTTAGCGAATGGACTTCTCTTGGAAAGAGACGCGGTTTAAGAAAAAGGGCTTCCCAGAATTTCTTTGGTCTCACCAATTCACACCTTTCTCCAAAATCAGATTACCAAGATTTACGACGTGGTCATGATCGCTCTTTGAAACAGCGATCAAATGGTAGCTAGCTATGCTTCTTACCTTTGCTTAATGATTTTATATCTGCTACATGATTAGTGTTTTAGTTCTAAGATTTGTTTGTGGGGCATAGTATTAAAGTAGATCTAGGGCGGATTCAGGATTCTAGTACAATGACCTCAAGTATATTAATTCATTTTTTAATTGAACTTTTACACATATTTAGGGTTTTTTGACTGGTAGAATAAAGGATTACTTTCTTGCCTTAAAATTTGGGATAATTTGATTAGACGTTTGGTTATGAGTATTAATCAGTCCCAAAAATTAGTTTGTACTAAGATAGTGGAAATAGCTATCCAATATAGAAGAGGGATAAGCAAAGTGTACTAGATTGGGTCATGATATGTTTATTCTTGGTCGCTGGTTTCGAAGGCTTAGGGATGGGACTGGTTTTCCAGTGGGTTTGATGGTAGTGGGTATTGTACTCTGGTGAAGTCTCGCCAGAATTGGGGTTGGTGGATCAGTTACCCTTCTTTGCTTTCCCAATTGGTTGTGCGGATTTGTGAGTCTGTGTGTTCTGGTAAATGAAAGATTGTGAATATTTTTGTATCTGGGTCAGGTGTGCTCCTCAAGAAGAAAGAACAAATCCCTGTGTGTTCTGTGAAATTGTGCGTAAATATTGTTCTCATTTTCCTTTGTGAAGAAGAAATGTGAGGGGGTCACGTGGATGGGGTAGGGGGTTAGGGTATAGGGTAGGTAGGGTAGGGTGAGTTAGTTAGGATAAGATTTGTTAGGATAAGGTTAGGGATTTAATTTGTTAGAGATTTTTGTTGAGGTTTGTTATTTTTGTATTTTTGTGGGATATAATTATACGGATGAGGACACGTAGTAACACGGAGGTAAAATGGTAAAAATGCTATCGGGGAGGGACAAAATTAGGTGTCTAAACCTAACAGTCACCATTTTTACAACTGAACTGAAGGTTACTTGGTAATCAATTCCTTCCTGTTGACTATACCCCTTTGTACCTTTCTATTTCTCCATTTGCTTTGCATTTGACTTTATAAATCCATTTGCAACCAATAGCAGTTTTATTCTACGGCAATTGAACTATGTCCCAGGTTTGATTTTGCTGCAGTGTATCTATCTCGGCTTTCATGGCTTCTACCCATTTCTTCGCTTTGGTTGCTTTTGCATAAATAGTTGGTTCAGTTACAGCAGATATATCAGTTATAAATGCAGTATATTTAGGATGAAGATAGTCATAAGTTAAGTATTTGGACAGTGAATAAGGTCTATCTTTATCCATGGTTAGAGATATAAACTCTTTCATCCAACAAGGTGGATGAGCTCCTCTGGTAGACCTTCTAGGTGCTGGAGGTACAACCTCGTTGTGAGTTCTTCTGGTAGATCTTCTAGATATGAAAGATGCAGGTTCATTAGGTAGAGGATCATTAAGTCCTCCAGCATGTTGCACAGGTATAACTTCCTGTGATTCAACTGACTCAGTAGTAGTGTGTGTGATGTTATTGTTTGCCTCTGTCATATGCATACTTGAAATTATATTTATAGGCATAGAAGAGTTGTTATAAATAGTGTCAGGACTAGGAAATAAAATGAAACTTTCTGTATTGTGATGAGCAAAGGGAAAGAAATTTTCTTTGAATGTTTACAAAGAATGTTTTATTACTGAGATCATAGAGAATATATCCCTTTTGAGTGTCAGAATACCCTAGGTGAACAACCTTTTTTAGATCTAGACTGTAACATGTAAATTTTTTGCAAAGCTCAGGCAACCAAACACTCTCAAATGGATAAGAGAAGGTTTCCTATTGTTTAGCTTCTCAAAAGGAGAAATATAGTTAATAACCTGTGTTGGCAATCTGTTTATAATGTAAACTGTAGCTTGTACACAATAACCCCAGAATTTAATGGGGATAGAACCCTGAAATCTCATAGCTCTTGTTACTTCAAGAATATGCCTTTGCTTTCTTTCAGCAACTCCATTTTGCTGAGGAGTATATGGGCAAGATTTTTGATGAACTTTACCCAAACTAGTAAATTAATTATGACACAAAGAGTTCACAAATTATGTTCCATTATCGCTCCTTATTGTTTTCACAACAGTATCAAACTGAGTTTTGACATATGCTGAGAAATTTTTGATATGCAGAAATACCTCAGACTTTAGCTTTAGCAATAAAACCCAAGTGAACCTAGTAAAATCATCAAAAATAGTCCAGAAGGATTTATAACCATCAGTAGTAGCTGTCGTATATGGATCCTAGACATCCATATGGATCAATTCAAAAGGTTTGATAGTAGAAGTAGTACTTATAGAGAAAGGAATCCTAACTTGTTTTGGATAGGGACATACAGTGCATTTATTTACAGAATCAATTACATTAGGACTCTTACTAGACAGTAGTTTGATTAAAATGCTAGAAGAGACATGCCCCATTCTCTTATGCCAGAGGCTAATATCCTCCTTGACCACCAGGTTGACATAGTTGGTCTTTTGTTCTTTAATAGTATTGTGTCCAACAAGATAATAGAGACCATCATGCTGTTTACCAATCTCCTTCACCTTTTGTCACAGCCCAAACTAGGGTCTGGCCGTGACGGACATCCCGAACCATGAAGGTCTGGAATGCCCTTCTCTATTTGGTAATCATGCACAACATTCATATAATAAAAGAAGATGCAGAAACATAATCTGCTATGGAAACATGGTCAATTCTAAATTCAACATAAGTATGGAAACTGTAAATCAACTGCATCTAAAAAACATTTGACTCAGTCTGCGAAATCTCTACTATATGAAAATTTGACAACTGTCTGAAACTGGGACAAGGTCCCCAGTAGACCAAAACTGAAATAAGTGACATAATCTGAAAAGACAGTCCTTCTGGAATAGAGAAGGCTCACCATTGCACAATCTGATTAGCTATCTAAATTATCTATTGCTTATCTGGACCCCTAGACTGAGTCTCAAAACCTGAGAGGTAGGGGGAGGGGGTCAATACAGATGTACTGGTATGCAGAGTATATCCAAAATAATAATTTATTATTCAACATATATGAGAGAAATTTAAAATAGTTCATAAGTATATCAAATAGTAGGAATTCCAATGGGCATTTTAAAGACTTTGTAAAAAGCATCTCAACTCTGAGAAATCTGTGTTACTTCTGCGCTAGGTGGTATACCCTACAACTCCAAAAAATTCCATGGGCTATATGAAAACTTCCATCAACTCGGCAGTGAAGCCCCCAACCGAAGAGTGCCGCAAGGATCGGAGTCTCTGAATCTACTACACCACATGGTTATCGCCAGCGTACAATAATAATCTACCCATATCGGTAAATATTGTTTCAGGCTAAGAGTTGCTTGAACTCGCGCCTTCTTCGGGTAACCACCTAACCCTCTTTCAGCCCCTTTTTAAAACTGTATCAAAACATACAGTCTCTGAAAACATACTCTGAAAACATGCTCAGAAAACATAATCTGTTATGGCATAAATACTTATGGTATCGTCATTCCATTGGCTTGCAAGTCATATCTCTGATCCATTATTAGTCTATCATAAATCTCTGTATTCAAAAAACAAGTTTTGAGACCAGCATTTCAATAATTCAATTTAATAAATCCATTTTTTTGAAACCTCATGTAGACACATGCAATTCTTTCTTGTACACATAAGAACATGTTGATATCAAGAAACACTCTCTCAACAATTCCAAATCATGTTCAAATTCCAGGAAATTGCAAAAACATCTTTCAAATCACAAAATCATAATCTTTAATTCAATACAAGAGATGGAGTTCATAATTTTTTGTTATCAACAATCTTAAATCTCAAATTCATACATACACACACACATATATATATGTAAATCATTTTAGGGGAAAAGACCACAAGGCAAAAGCAATAGTAGCATTGAAACTTTCGAAATGCATAATCGATAATATAGTTTTCAAAACCCCCCTAAAATACATGCATCAAAACCTATAAATCATGCTTTAACAATTTCAAGCCCATGTAGGTTTTAGGATAAACCCCACGTACCTCGATTACGAAGAATAAGGGATGATCCTTGAAGCCTATGATTTGAGAATTCCAAATATTCAGTCAATTTTGAAAATCCACGGTTGAATCTTGAGTTTCTTGGAGGAGAAGTATATGAACTAGGATTTTGTTTTGAGGAAAATCTTGAGAATGTCATATATTCTGCTTGTAGAGGTCTTAATCTACTGTTTGGACGTTTTAAGAGGCTTGGAAAAAGTCCCAATTACCTTTACTAACTTCTGAATGAAGCTGGAAAAATTAAACTGGGAACCCAATTTTATTGACCACCGTGATGCGCCACTATCATGGTGGCTCACTGGAAATTGATGAGTGGGAAATTGGGAATCTCCGCGATGCGCCACTATCGCGATGTCCCACTAGAATTTGACAATTGCTAATTAAACCCTCTCCGCAATGCGCTAAACACCAGAATGATGATGTTTTACGACTAGCACATAAAATAGCCATAACTTCTTTACCGAGTGTCCGTTTTGGACGAATCTTATATCGACGGAAATCTTATTCAGTCATCTACGAAATGAAAAGTAGAAATCTAAGGGATTACATAGGAAAATAAGTATAAATAATTCTACAAGCCAATGCTTGATATTTAGGGACAAAATTTAGCTAAGAAAAACTTCAGGGCATTACAATATCCCCCGTGGGAACATTCGTCCCTGAATGTTGATGCGGGATACAGACAAGTCTAATTTCAAGCATACTAAGGCATAGAAAGAATAAGGCAAGGATTGTACCTTTAATTTTGTCATGCATTGGATCAAAAAGGTTTAGGTATCTAGCTCTCATGTCAACTTCTGATTCCCAAGTCGCTTCTTTGTTCCTTAATCTTCTAACTTGACGATCCAAAATCTCTACAGGCCCTTCTTCATAGGATAAAGAGTATATCACTTTGATTTCTTCGACAGGAAATACTAAAGAATGGTCTCCAATGCACTTCTTTAACATAGATATATGAAATACCGGATGAACAGAACCCAAACTTGCAAGTAACTCTAACTCATACACAACTCCACCTATCCTTCTCACAATATGGTATGGTCCTATATAGCGAGGACTCATCTTACCTCTCTTCCTAAATCGCATGACTCCCTTCATGGGAGAAACCTTGAGAAGCACCCAATATCCAACCTCAAACTCTAGATCTCTTCTCCTAACATCGGCATAGGACTTTTGACGACTCTGAGCTGTCTTAAGTCATTCTCTAATGACTTTCACATCCTCTATTTCCTGATGAACAAGATTAGGCCCAAATATCTGTGTCTCACCTACTTTATACCACCCTATTGGTGACCTACATCTTCTCCCATACAATGCCTCAAATGGCACCATCTTGATACTAGAATTGAAACTATAATTATATGAGAACTCTATCAATGGAAAGTGCTCTACCCAACTGCCTTTAAAATCAATCACGCAGGCCCTCAACATATCCTCAAGGGTCTAGATGGTGCGCTCATCTTGCCCATCTGTCTGAGGGTGGAAACCCATGCTCAAATTCACTTGGGTACCTAAACCCTTTTGAAACAATCTCCAAATCTATGAAGAAAACTGTGTACCTCTGTTAGATATGATGGACACAGGTGCCCCATGCAAATGAACTAGTTCTACAATGAACAACTTGGCATAATCCTCTCCCGAATAATTAGTCCTGACAGGTAGAAAGTGAGCTGACTTGGTCAACCTATCTACAATCACCCAAATGGAATCATACTGGTTTTGGGACCTCGAAAGTCCTGTAAAGAAGTTCATATTAATTATCGCCCACTTCTACAAAGGAAAAGCTATCTTTTGAGAAGAACCGCATGGCCTCAAATGTTCCACTTTAACTTCTTGACAATTCAAACACTTGGAAACATAGTTAGACACATCACGCTTCATATTATTTCACCAATAAATGGTTTTCAAATTCTGATACATCTTAGTAGAGCTAGGGTGAACAACATATCTCGACGTGTGAGCTTCGCCAAGGATTTTGTTCCTCAGACCATCTACATCTGGCACACACAACCTACCCTGGTATCTCAAAATATCATCACCACCAATTTCAAATGACATTACCTTTTGTTGACCCACATCTTTCTTGATCTGCATCAAGATGGGATCTTCAACCTTCTTCTTTTTAACTTCTGCACTAATGGAAGATTTAGCTATCTCATGAACAACCACTCCTCCATCCTCGGAATCTAAAAGTCGCACTCCGAGATTTGTAAGTCGGTGAATATCCTTCACCTCCTAGATTTGCAAGTCGATGAATATCCTTTACCATCTCCCACTTCTCTTCCTTAACATGAGAAAGACTTCCCATAGACAACCTGCTGAGGGCATTGACTACCAAATTTACCTTGCTCGGATGATAGTGTAGGCTCATGTCATAGTCTTTTAAAAGTTTCAACCACCGCCTCTGTCTGAGATTCAATTCTTTCTATGAGAAAATATACTGTAAACTCTTGTGGTCAGTTAATATATTAACTTGTACCCCATACAAATAGTGTCGTTAGATCTTAAGTGCAAAAACCACAGCCACTAACTCCAAGTCATGAGTAGGGTAGTTCCATTCGTGTACCTTCAACTGCCTAGATGCATAAGCTACTACCTTACCGTCCTGTATAAGAATACACCCAAGTCCTACTCGGGACTCACCATAGTATACAACAAAACCTTTTGTACCCTCCGAAAGAGTCCAAATAGGAGCAGTAGTCAACCTGTCTTTCAACTTCTCAAAACTATTCTCACAAGAGTCAAACCACAAAAACTTTACCTTTTTTGAGTTAATTTAGTAAGTGGTGCAGCTATGGAAGAAAAACTCTCGATGAATCTTCAGTCATAACCCACCAAACCCAAGAAGCTTTGAATGTCAGTTGGAGTTGTGGGTCTGGGCCATTTTCTCACTGCCTCAATATTTTGGGGATCAACCTTAATCCCCTTACTAGACACAACATGCCCCAAGAACGCAATAGCATTCAACCAGAATTCACACTTGGAAAATTTTGCATACAGTTTATGATTTTTTAGGGTCTGAAGAATGATTCGAACGTGATTGGTATAGTCCTCCTCGCTCTTAGAATATACCAAAATTTCATCAATGAATACAATAACAAATAGATCCAGAAACTAACGGAAAACCCTATTCATTAAATTCGTTAAAGTTGCAGGGGCATTAGTCAACCCGAAGGACATGACTAAGAATTCATAATGGTTGTATCTAGTTCGGAAAGATGTTTTGGGAATATCTGAATCTCTAACTTTCAACTGGTGATATCCTGAACGAAGGTCTATATTTGAAAAACATTTAGCACCCAGAAGTTGATAAAAAACATCATCAATCCAAGGAAGGGGATATTTATTTTTAATTGTGACCTTATAAAACTGGCAGTAATCTATGCACATACGAAGGGAACGGTCTTTCTTTCGCACAAAAAGTATAGGTGCACCCAGGGAGACACACTTGGGTGGATAAAACCTTTATCTAGAAGATCTGCTAGTTGTTCTTTCAACTCTTTTAGCTTTGCAGGAGCCATCTTATATAGCGAAATAGAAATAGGATGGGTATCTGGCAATAAATCAATACCAAAATCTATCTCCCTATCAGGTGGTATTCCTGGGAGATCATCTAGAAAGACTTTCGAGAATTTATTCACTACGGGGACAGACTGAAGTGGAAGACTTTCGGCACTAGAAACTTTAACCTGAATAAGATGATACAAGAAACCTTTGGAAATAAGTTTACGGGACCTGAGATAAGATATGAAATGCCCTCTAGGTGCTAGAGAATGTCCCTCCCATTCTACCACTGACTCATTCAGAAAAGAAAAGGTGACGCTTCGGGTCCTACTATTTAAGGTGGCATAGCATGAATGGAGCCAGTCTATCCCTAAGATGGCATCAAAATCAACCATATCAAGTTCTATGAGATCTGCCTCAGTAGCCCGACTGAAAATAGACACAACACAATTTATATACACCCTCCTAGCCACAACAGAATCTCCCACCGAGGTGGAAACCAAAAAAGGTTCAGCAATCACATCAGGTTCAAACCCAAAACCAACAGTCATGTATAGGGTCACATAAGACAAGGTAGACCCGGGATCAAGTAATACATAAACATCACGAGAAAATATTTGCAACATACCGGTGACTACATCTAGTGAGGCCTCTGCCTCCTGGCGGTTGATAAAAGCATACAACTCGACGATTTCTGGTGGCTGAAATGGCACCCTTCTGAGGTGCTGGTGCAGATGAATTCGCCTGCGACTTAGCTCCTCCAACATTACTCTTTGCTGCCAGACAGTCTCTCTGGATATGGCCTAGCTGGCCGCATGAATAACACACCAAAGCACCAAACTGGCATCTCCCTGGACGATTCCTCCCACATATTCCATAACGCGGATAGGATCGAAAGGTCTGGGCTAAACTTCCCTAAGACTGTGTACCTTGCATCCTCGGTCCCTGATTAGACTTAAAATTCTGTATGCGCTGCTCAGCTGTGGGTCTGGACACTGGAGCACTAGCTGCCGACTGTGTATTACCCCAATTATTTTTCTTTCGCCATTTGCCGCCCGAATTACCACTCTGCTACTTTCACGACCCGAACCAGGGCCTAGCTGTGACAAGCAATTCAAACCATGGAGGCTCGAAACACCCCTATCTGTCTGGTAATCATGCACCTGATTCATATGATCAAAGTAATGCGGAAGAAACATAATAATATGGAAATATGGTCATAAATATGAAAAGAAAAAATAACAGGGAGGTAAGGTTCCCCCAACATCAATGAACCACTAAACAACTGTCTGCAAAAATCTCTAACAAATGACTGAGTCAAGTAGCTGTATATAAACTGGGAAAAGACCCCTATTAGACCCCAAAACTAAAAATAAGATAAAAGGATTGCAGGACATAAGACCTTCCGAAACATAGAAGGCTCACCACTTGTCTCTGCAACTCTGTCTGAATGATCTACTGATTCTCTTGACCCCTAGACTGGGCCTCTAAACCTGAGAGGTTAGAGAGGGGAGGGGGTCAACACAAAAGTACTGACACGCAGAAATATCAAAACAAAACATAATATTTTTACAAAATATAGTTGAGAGCCATTATAAAGCAATTTTGTATAAAATCATTTGAAAACACATTGGTGTAATGCAATAGTTTCTCAACAACAATGAAATGCAACTGAGCTAGGTGGAATGCCCTATTTCTAACCTCGGTTGCCACCGAGATTAGAGTATAAGTGAGGGAGAGACACTCAAGACCACAAATCATGGTGCCTCGACCCACTGGTAGTGCCCAAGATCACTTAGCCCAGGCTCCTACCTATAGTCCCAATTTGGGAATGACATGAAGTCAAGTACACAAGATCACTTATCCTGGTACTAAAATTCCTTGTCGGCAAACACGTTTTCCAGTGATGAGCCCTTGCTCTCAAATGCCTTCTTCGAGCATCCACCTTTCTCATGTAAAAATCATTAAATTCAAATTTTATCTGATTCAATCACATATCATGTTCTATAGGGTATCGTCATACCCAACTTGCAAGTCCTCAATATCACTTCCACATAAGCATAACCATGTAAAAAACAAGGTGCTTCATCATTTACAAGTGGCGAACAATATTTATTTTAAATTTCATGCTCTCTTTTGTTGATCACAATATGATATGGGGTATCAAGACATTATCATGGGAATTTGAAAGGAATTTATCATTCATATTTATCAAACTTCCATGAAAAATCTCAAATTATATATGCATGGTTTCAACCGTTGAAGTATATAGGCAAACAATTCCGATGACATAAAGAAAGATGACTTAGAAATCATATTGAAAGCAAGTTATTAGCATTTGATTGAAAACCCCCATTTAAAAGTATTCATGTTCATAAAAACTAAACCCATGAGATTTTAGGATAACCCCACGTACCTCTATTTCCAAGGATAATAGATGTTTCTTGAAGCTTGCGGATTGGTGATTTCACATTAGTAATTATCTTTGAAAACCTATGGTCGAATCTTGAACTATTTGTTTTTTTTTAATTTTGAAATCCCAACGAGAATCTTTGAGCACTTTTGATGAATGAAGGTGTATTTTGGGGTCCTTGGAATTGAATTTCGTGTTTTAGGGCTAAGTAAGGGTGGAAAGGGACCACTTTGTCCCCAAAACGGATTGTTTAAGTCAGTAGAATTCTTTACATAAGCGCCGCCCATCCCATTGCCTATGTTCACATAGGCACCGCCTAGGCTATTGCCTATGTTTACATAGGTGCCACCTAGGCTATTGCCTATGCTTTCCAGTGGCCATGGGCGATTGGTTAGGCGATGCATATCACTTTGAAAGGTCATAACTTCTTGCTCGGATGTCGGATTTTATCCAAATTGGTATCGTTGGAAAGATAACTCAAATACCTATCATTTGACACATAGTAGGATTCCTAATTCGACATATATAGAGAGTTATGGTCGATGGAATCTGACACACTTTACAACGTCTACTAAAACTTAGTCGATCGAAATAGTTTCAACTCGTCCATGAGTTGAAGGACCTCTATGGTCTAAATTCAAGCTTGAATAGATTCACATGCTACACAAATAATTAACATGCAGTATTGGCATAGGATTTTATGGCTTTGAGATTATCACCGCATCAAAATCATGATCTTTATTGTAGCCTGAAATGCAGGGCGTTACATTATTTCCCCCTTAGGATCATTCGTCCCTGAATGATGATGCGGGACACAGACGGACACGATTTCAAGCATAATAAAGGACTAGGAAAGATAAGATAGGAATAGTACCTTTTGTCTCATCCTCCATCGAAGCAAACAAATTGGGATATCTAATTCTCATGCCATCTTTTGACTCCCAAGTGGCTTCTTCGACTTTCTGATTCCTCCACAGTACCTTTACTGAGGCTATCTCTTTGCTCCTCAGTTTTCGAACTTGGCAATCTAAAATTTCAACGGGCTCTTCTTCGTAAGACAACGAGTCTGTCACCTTGATACCCTCTACTGGAAATACTAAAGAATGATCTCCAATGTATTTCTTCAACATGGATACTTGGAATACCGGATGAAAGGAACCAAAACTTACAGGCAATTCTAGCTCTTAAGTAATTGTACCAATCTTTCTCAAAACATGATATGGCCCTACATAGAGAGGGTTCAATTTACCCTTTTTTTCAAACCGCATAACTCCTTTCATATAAGAAACTTGAGAAACACCCAATCACCAATTTTAAAATCTAGTTCTCTTCTTTGAAAATCAGCATAGGACTTCTGACGACTCTGAGCAGCCTTGAGTCGTTCTCTAATGATCTTCACTTTCTCCATCGCCTAATGAACAAGATCAAGCCCATATAATTGAATCTTACCCACTTCATACCATCCTATCAGACACCTACATCTCCTCCCATACAAAGCCTCAAAAGGAGCCATCTTGATGTTGGCATGGTAACTATTATTGTAAGCGAATTCAACCAGTGGCAGGTGATCTACCCAACTACCTTTGAAATCAATGACGTATGCCCTCAACATATCTTCAAGGGTCTGAATGGTACGCTCAGCTTGCCCATCCATCTGAGGGTGGAAAACTGTGCTCAAATTCACTTATCTACCTAAACCCTTCTGAAAGGATCTCCAAAACTGAGATGAAAACTGCGTACCTCTATCGGATATAATGGACACTGGTGCCCTATGCAATCAAACTATCTCCTCAATGTAAACCTTATCATAATGTAACACCCCGTAAAAGTCATGCATGTATTAGACTGTAATTTCTGAGCTTTAGACTTAAGTTTTAAAATTTTTCTAAGTGTTGAAATGACTTAGACTCATTCTTAGCTGGCAACCTTCGGGATACAACTTCTCGACCTTCCCGACCTTCATTTTTAGATTTTCAAGTTGCGTTACGATTGGGAAATCTCATAGTACATCTCGGATAAGTTTTTGGAATTTTCGGAATGCATAAGGCTGCGTTTGGATTTCAAAACAGTAGCAAACGCATAGCCTATTGCCCAGTTTTTTCAGCATTTCAGGGTCAAACTTCAAACGATCATAACCTCCCTGTATATAATGAACTGTGTGAGCTATAATATATCAAACGAAAGATCTTTGATCCCTCTTTCAAATACAGTTGGTTTTATCCAATTTTAATATATGAGTAAAAATTTATAATCTATTTACTCCAGCCTATCAAAACTGTCAACTGAGGACAGATTTGACCTTAAGATGTTCCTTAGGGGTATTTTGGTCATCCTCCACCCCTATATATACCACCAACACGGATTTATATCCCTGAAACACATAATACTACACTGCTTCCTCAAAATTGCTCAAGAATTCTCCTTAGGATTTCAAAATAAAAACCCAAATAGTTGCAAGATTCGACCGTAAGTTTTCAAATATAATTACATATTCGGAATCACCAATCCGCAAGCTTCAAGAAACATCTATTATCCTTGGAAATAGAGGTACGCGGGGTTTTCCCTAATATCTCATGGGCATAGAAATCATGTTTTAAGTATCCGGTTTTCGAATTCATGTGCATACTCATGTTTTAGAAGCTTTAATGATATTGTTTTGGCCTTTTGGTTTTCCCCCAAAGTGGTTTGAAAATTATATGTATATGTATATATGTGTTTGTCCTGAAATATATGAATTTAAAGCATGATTTTCATGGAACCCCTCTCTTAATGTAAATTCTTCCATGTTTTCACGTAATATAAATTGTTTTGAAAGACATCTTGAAGAAAAGAAATTATGATATGAAGTGCTTTGACTTTTGCTATGTTTGGAATACGATTTTTGAACACGAAAGAGAGGGTTGTGAATGTTGAATATGCATGTAATGAAAGAATGCATGGTTTTGCCAAAATGCACATGACCACCATATGTTTGATGAAATTTCTGCATGAATTGAACTTTAAGTTTGGAATATGAAATCCTTTACATCAGTTGCATGTTTTGGGTGGTCTAAACTATGTTTTGAATGAAAGCTTTTGCTTAGTACCTTATGGCTCAGAAAAAATCATGACTTGCAAGGTCTTGGTATGATGATACCAATTCAGACTAATGCCATATCAGACTTAGACTAACAGACATTTCAGACTTTCATGATTTAGAAATTTCAGAATGATACATGTTCAGAAAAGGTTAAAAATGGGCATACAGAGATGTTAGGTGGTTCCCCGAAGAGGGCTTGAGTTCAAGCGACTCATTTCCTAAAACCGTGGTTTGGTGACCCGGGTATATTATTATGCGCTGACTTAAATGTCCCGTGGCGTATCAGACTCAGAGACTCCAACCCTTGCGGCACACTTGGGTTGGGGGCTTCCCCGCCGATTCAATGGGAATTCCATATAGCCCGTGGAATATCAGACTTGTAGGGGAATACCATCTAACTCAGAAGTAAAACACAGATCATGATTTGAAATGAACAGACAAGTTGCATGTTTTCAGAAAGTGCCCATGTATTTTTCAGTAATAGTTTTATACAGGATGTCTTGATGAAAAAAATTGCTTTCACTTATATATATGTATGTATGTTCCATTATACTATTTTTGGATTGCTTCGCGTGCCAGTACTTTTGTGCTGACCCCCCTCCTTCCAGGTTCTGAGGCACAGTCTAGGGGTCCAGTTACTCAGTAGATATTCTCGGATTTGCAGACTTGATCTCATAGTGGTGAGCCTTCTATTATTCGGAAGGCCTAATTATGTCAGACATTATCTTATTTATTATATTTTTGGTTCACTGGGGCCTTGTCCCAGTTTTTTTTCAGATAGATGTTTGTGTTCTTAGTAGAGATTTTCGCAGACTGATGTCAGATAGTATTATTCAGAAATATTGTAGGACTTGACCATGTTTTCCGTACTCAGTTTAAATTCCGCATTTTATTATGATTATAAATGTTGTGCATGATAACCAGATAGAGAATGGGTGTTCGGGCCTTCATGGTTCGGGATGCTCGTCACGGACAGGGCCTAGGCTCGGGTCGTGACACATAAACCTCTCCCAAATAATTAGTCCTCACAGGCAAAAAGTGGTCTGACTTTTCAACCGATCTACAATCACCCATATAGAATCATACTGGTTTTAGGATCTCGGAAGTTCCGTAATGAAGTCCATGTTTATCATCTCCCACTTCCATAAAAGGCAGGGCTATCTCTTGGGAAGTACCACATGGCCTCATGTGTTTTACCTTCACTTGTTAACAGTTCAAACACTTGGACACAAAA